>VXBA01004365.1:325762-463986 GCA_013399895.1 Serilophus lunatus | reverse complement strand
GGCCCGGAGGGGCCGAGCCTCTCGCCGGGGGGAGCGGCGGCGGCGGGCGGCGGGGGGCTGAGCGGGGGCCCGGCGGCGGCGCCGAGGAAGTGCTCGTCGCGGCGCAACGCGTGGGGCAACCTCTCCTACGCCGACCTCATCACCCGCGCCATCGAGAGCTCTCCGGAGAAGCGCCTCACCCTCTCCCAGATCTACGACTGGATGGTCCGCTGCGTGCCCTACTTCAAGGACAAGGGCGACAGCAACAGCTCGGCCGGCTGGAAGGTGAGGCGGGATCCCGGGGTCCCGGAGAGCCCGCCGCGCCGCCCCGACGGGCGTTCTGCCCGCGGAGGACGCGGCCGCGGCCCCGGCCCCGGGGTGCCGGCGGCTGTCTCCGACGGCAGCCGGCCGGGCGCTGGTGCTGGCCGTGCTGCTGGTGGTCGCTCTGTCGCCTTTGCTTTTTTTAAGGGAGGGAGTAAGAAAAGTTTTGTCTCTTTCCTGTTGCTATGTGCAAACGGTGAGGGTTCCTGACTCGGGAGATGCTGGAGCGGATGCACAAGCTTCTCTGATGCACAGGCGCTTAAGCAGGGAAAGAGAAAGAAAGGGGGGAAAAAAAAAAAGAGCATTTTAAAGTGCGTGCGTTTTGTTTTGCTTTTTTTTTTTTTAAAGTTACCTTTGGTGTAACTCATGCTGGGAATAAGCAGAGTTGCTTTTATGAGTGGTCAGTCTGAGTCTAAAAGCTCAAATACTGAACGACTTTATAATCTTTGTCTAGGAAAAAACCCAGTGATTTCCCCACGCATTCCTCAAAGGCAATAGAGGGAAAATCAGGTCTTGACATTTCTTCATAAAGTTAATCAAAGCATGGAGTTACTGGCTGTTCAGCCACGGGAATGCTCGGTTGGAGATTCCTGCAGCGCCAGTGTATGAGGGCACCGTGTGCTGATAGCCCAGCATTTTCTGTCCAGCACTGCGACAGCGAGCAGCTGAGATTACTACCGTTTTAGTAAGTGAGGAAAAGCAAATAATCTGTTTTTTGGCTTGTTTACTCAGCGCGTGCAAAAGCACGTTACAGGCAGGCAGGGTTTTAGCCTCAAGACAGAGTCTAATAAGGCCTACCAGGAGCTGGTGCTGCACGTAAGGCACATGGAAGTGATTTCCAGAACTGCTTTTTTTCCCCCCTCATTTTCCGTGTCCATCTCTTGGTGTCCGTTGGACGCTGAAATGTCACGTACTTGCAGCTGTACAGAAATGCAGGTGCTGCTTGATGTCGATACTGTTTGCAGGGGGAAATCCCGCCTCGGTGCAGTTGCTGCTGAGGGCCGATACTGGCAGCGTCTGACCCGAGTTTTTGAATAGAAGGCTGAAGGCGAATTTGCCAGGAAGTTCTGTTGTTTTACAGAGAAATTAAGTTTTCTCTTTGTATCTCTCTAGCTTTGTATCAGATGGTAACTTACAGTATCCAAGTTGGTCAGGAATACTGTAAAGATGAAACATTTCTGGCAGTTTCCGTACTAGCAGCCCCGTCTCGTATTCTGGTGCCCGAATAGGACTTGCTGTTAGGAATTGAAGTGCAGCTGTATGATTTTTAGCTTCCAAATGGAGCGCAGTAAAGGAAGAATTTCCACTGACAGACTTGTCTCGGACTGGGGAAAATGTAAACACAAAGTTCATCGGTGGTGTAACTAGTTCAAGACAAGGCTTTTTAAAACACAGATCCTTTTTACAGCTTTTGCATCTGTATTAGGTGTTCGATTTTGATCTGACTTTACAAGTGCAACATGGAATGTGATAAAGGGCTACATCTTTCGAAGACAGCCTGTGCCTTCATAAGTCGTTTGGTTTCACACAGAAGCAGTGGCTTTAGACATCAGCTGCTATGACAAATCCAGCCTTTTTATCTGGTACTTTGACTTTTCAGTAAATTTTCGATGCCCAGTTGAAATGAAGACTTATTGAACAATGGGGCTGACCCTGTTTCATCTGAATTTGGTGGCAAAACTCCATTCCACTTCAGCAGAAGCAAGATCTGGGCCGTAGTGCAGAGTGCTTACATTGATTAATATCCTTAATACAGTCACAATTTTTCTGAGAATTTATACTGTTAATTTGATATTGATTCCTTTGCTGAGCAGCATTAACTGGTACTTGGAGCTAATTAAAATGTTAAAAACTTGGATCCCTTGAGATTCTTCTGATATGATTTAGTCCGAGAGTTTCTCACAAGCTTTTAGGATGACCTTTCTTAGAAGATGCAAGCACATTGGTAGCAGGGAATTCTGCCTCTAAAGACTGTGAACCGTCTCTGGAAGTGAGGGTAAGGTTAACGGTGGGTGCAGTCTTGTGTGGGTGGTAGGGGCGTACTGGAAGGGGCGAAGGGGAGGTCAGGAGCTAATAGTTTGCCAGGCACCCGAAACTGCAAAATTTAATTCCTTGGCAGGGCTAGGGTTTCTTTTAAAGTATGCATATACATTCAGAAGAGGACGATTTTCAGAAGAGGACTGTTTTCAGTTTCTTGGCTGGAACATAGATTAGTTTGTGCAGAGGCAACTCTCTTAAATAGAGACTCCATCTTAGTCTCCTGATGCTAAAACACATTATATGTTATTATCATCTTTGTTTCCCTCACAGGTAATGAATACAACTCTTCAGGAACTAATGTCAGCTTTTCACATTAGACTTTTTCTGATTACTAGTTACACCAAGACTTTAAATGAACGGAAGATAGTTCTGTATTCGAAGACTTTTAATTTAGAATATTTTTACACAGCTAAGTTCATTGTTGAAGGCAGCAAGCCCATTTAACGAAATTCCGCTCTGACGCCGAGTGGGAAAATTGTTACTTTAAACAAAGGGAAAAAGAGAAATTTGTCTTACTATCTCACATATTACTATGCGTGCTATTTTATGTGTATTAATACTGTTTCATGTGAGATGTGCTGAATACCATAATTTGTAAACATAACTGGGATTATATCCCTCAAAACAATTATTTTAAGAGCTGTAAATTAAAGTTACAAGTATCACTGGGTTGTTTTTTTTTTTCCCTGCCTAGGGTATTAAAGCAGAAGTGAATATTTCAGATGTGGTTAGGAAGGCATATATTAGGTTTCCACTAGTTTGGATAAGGTTTGCCCAATGCCCCCTGCCCCAACAATCTTCTTTACTCCCCCGTCCCTCTGGCCCCGGTGGGACATTGGTTAACCTAATACTGCCTGGCAGTAACTGGGGCAGGCGTGTACGGTGCGTGGCCGTAGAGCTGGCACGCTGCAGACACTGTGGTGTACCCCGGGCAGCCTCATGTGATAGAATCCCGTGCACTTCCACACCACTGGAGAGGGCTTCCATGCACGTTTTGATACCCACTTCTGTCTTGAATAGTTAAGGAGGGTCAATATTTGTATTTATCATCACTGGAGAGGGGAAAAGATCTGAGGGTGAGCTGGTTTCACCCTTGTGAAATGCACTATGCCAGGCGACTGTTCCAGGAACTTACTACGCAGAGCTCCTCAAAGAACAGCTGTATCCGTCTTTCCAAATTCAGGTGTCTACCCTATCAATATGCTGCACTCACAAAACTAGTGTGCTGACTTAAAGCTCAAGTTTTACCCTACACTTATTTAGGGTGAAGCACTCACTTCACTCAATAATCTTGAAATAGAAAACCGAAACACCTTTGTGTCTCTGTGTATGATAGAGGTGCCCAGTTTCACTGTAGCTTAAGTAATTCCATACTTCTTCCCGTAATGTTATTTTGTAATTTCTTGCAGCACTATCTTGTGAAACAGTCTTTTCTACATGAAGAGTACACTAGGGGGACTATTTTCCTCTTTGTTAAGCGGTATGGTAAGACTATGAGTCTCATCCTTTATACACAGATACCAGCAATTCCCAAATTTCAATGCAGCTGATTTGCTTCGATTTGTTTTTCATATGAGAAGCCTATTTTGTTTTACACCTGTTGCATTCATCTTCCCCATGAAAGAGAAACACTAGCTGCTGGGATACGTACTTCAGAGGGGAGGTTTTTGTAAACTTTGGACATGGACATTCCATCATTCCTTGCCGTGTTTTATTGGCCAGTATGTACCAAAGGACTGCAATCCTTTCAGTGTAGCAAATGCACGAGTCTCTTCTCTAATTATTGAGACTTGAAAAGGCTTGAGAAGTTTACCACAATATAGACAGATGTCTAAATCTGTTAGCCAGATGCTGATACACAAGATGTGTCTGACTTTTTTTATCATCTTTTTGCAAAGGATGTGAGAAGGAAGCAACACCACTCTCTGTTCTTATTTCTCCTTCCTCGGCACACAATGTCTTTATCAGGAGTGGCAACGTGAAAGTGCAGTTTGCATCGATTTCATTTTCTGTCTCTGCTGTCTTTTTTATTTAAAGATTCCGTTTCCCAGTTAACTCCTATGAAGAATATTTTCTCCAGCCTTCCGTAATATTCTTACTTTTCTTTTTTTTAATATAATTTTGAGGTACCTTGTTCATCTATATGGAAGTGTTCGGGTTACAAACTGTAGCCTGATTATTTAAAGTTTTGATCTACCAAAGAGAGCACGGGTTTAAGCACGTGAATGGATCCTTGGGACTTCACTGGGATTACTTGTGTGCTTAAACTTACTGCTTAAGCATCTTACCTGATCAAAGCCTTACTATATTGTGCTTTAACAAAATACTCAGTAACATTCGTAAGTGAATTTTGGGCTGTGCGATGTAGAGAGATGTGTGGTTCCAGCCGTTCAAATCACTGGATAACAAGCTTGCATCAAAGAGGAGTATACTTGAGTATCACAGTAACAAATGACTTTTTAAACTTCCCGGTAGAAACCATATATATGTAGATATTAGCACACATTATTATTTTGTATCTGTAACGTACGTCAAAGATCTTACTTTTCCCCAGCTCATGCAGGCAGGTGACAGCTATTAGAGCAGTAAGAGAGAGATCAAGTAGTTCTCCCGGAATCATCGACATTGTTTGATCCACAGTGTGACAGTGAGGAGCACCTCTGCTGAAGGACTTGTTATATGCAGACATAAACATATAGCTGTGGTGAATTTCATCAGCTGCAAAGAGTCACAGGCTCTGATAAACTTAACTTTTGATGTGAATGGGAAGCCTCCAGTCAATGATGTTGGATAGTATTGCCGTCAGGTAGAGATGTATGATAAATGCTGGAATCAACGTTCCTCAGTTCTTCAGAAAACAGTTACCAAAACTAGTCATGCAACATTGACGTTGTCTGTAATAGACTTACTAGTGTCAATATTTGAGCATATTTAAAATAGGAAGCTTGAGAGTCAGAGGTTGGCTCCTACGCTTACCTGTGTGGTTGAAAGTACACAGTTAATGCTAATTAAAATAATGCTAATTAAAATTAAAAATTAAATGGCCTTAGTGGCATTTATATCTATTGTATTGGCTTGAACAAACAGTGTCTGAGACTATCAGGCTGGGGAGGAGAGATGTCGTGGCACTGCTGCCCTGGGCTGTCCTGCTTGGTTTTGTCCCGGTGAAGCGGGCGGGGTTTTATACTCAAGGCCATTTTGTATTCGGGTCGTTTTGGCGGTGCTACACTTCTTTGCTGTAATCCTGGGAGATTAGGGGAGGCCGGGCACGTGCTAGTGCATTTAGAAAGGCGAGTGATTAGGGTTAGCTGGGTGGTTTTGTGAAAGCTCTTTGTGCTGACGTGGACAATATAGAAACCCAGAGTCGGTGGCATCCCTTGCAGAAGGCAGACAGCTCTGGGGCAACCCCCCTCTCCCCCCACCCCAGCATCCCCCTGCAGTGCCTGTGTGGTTTCCAGCTGTCTTGCCTGAGGTGGATGGGGTGCAAAAGCATGAAGCCATCCCAGAAAATTACAGTGGATGTGTGGGGTTGGAAAGGAGGCCGAAGGGATTGCCTTGGAGATAAGGGAAAACTGAGGATAAACAGCCAAAGCATTTCTCTAGGTGGCAGCCTCCTAAAGGTGCCCTGCTGGATTTTGGCAGCAAGCTACTTTGCGTGGAAGCATGGAAAGTCTTTTATGAGGATTGTTCTTTATTTGCAGTGCAATTAAAGTGGATCTTGATGTAGTGGTGGCTTGCCAAGGGAGAAACTGAAAGTGTTTTGAATGCAAGTTGCTACTTAGACTAAAGTATCTGCATGTTCTTGTTTCTCTCCCACTTTTTTAAAAGCCTACTACTATGTCCGTCACAGAAAGGTGCCCCAGGGTAGGACTACAAAATGTTAGTTTGTTTTAAAGGCACGGAGGCCTTGGTGTTTTGAGGCACTGTCTCTGAAGAAGGGCAAGCTCTGAGCATCCTCCTGCCACTGTTCCATTCCCCTTGCCATGGAATCCTGTGGTTCTCAAGTCAGCTCTGAAAATGAGCCACAGCCGTGTGAGGTCCTGGAACAGGAGGCACATCCAGGTCCCGCAGCACACAGTGAAGATCCCAATGGTAGCCTGTCTGATAACACAGCGCTCAGGGAACTGCAGGTTTGTTTGGGTTTTTTTGATTGGTTGTTTTTTTCTTCTTTTTTTTTTTTTTTTTAACATGGCTTTTCTTGGGGCTGACAACACATGCGTAGTGCAGTGGTTCAGGAGCAAAATGAAGAGTTGAAGTAATGTGCATAGTCATGCAGTTTTTGGTATTGCTGGTTCAGCACACCATGAGTTAAGTGAAGATTATACTTAACCTTTTATTTTCTCCTTTTTTTTGTGCTTCCACAAACTTAGACTGTTCTGTTACAATTTCCTGAGCATTGCCACACAGTAGGCTTGGAAAATGAGGTGCATTTAGCCAATTTATGGCCTGACATATGTTAATTAACATTAATTACCTGCTTGAATAGTCCATTTAGCACTTATTATTAAAAAGTGGCTTGTCTACAGAAGAGGATTTTCCTTCAGAGTGAGATGTTTCGTTCTAACCTGCTTCACATGAAGTCAGGATGGGGTATCCTGTGCTCCTCTGCATGGCTGTACCAGTTTCCCGATGTTCCAGTAGTTCATGTGGGATATGATTGCACCACTGACAGGCTCCTTACCCATGTGTATTTGACATTTGTTTGACAACAGTTTAGCTTCCTAAGACAACCAGCATGTTTCCTGGTAGTTTTTCCTGAGCTTGCTCTTCCACTTGGGGCACAGCTGGAGGGGGTTTGCAGAAGTTACTGGGGTGCCCTGCAGTGCCGTGCGGGGAGGGTTTCTTTGGCTGTGTGTGGTCAAGGATGATGTACCCTGAGACCTCCACAGCCACTGAGATGAGACAACTGCTGGAGTGGACTGTGGTTTCCAACAACAGCAGGTTATGTCTTGCTGTATTCATCAGTTGTGTTACCTAAGTTATCTCCTGGGCGATGTGTTGAGCAAGGGTTGTCACAGATCATTGTTCTAAAACCTGTGAGGTGAGAGGATTAAATAGCAGAGAGCACTTGTTCAATTTCAAAATACCAATTTAAAAAAAAAATCTGTTCCTCAATTCCCCATCCCCGATTTCTCATTCCTATCTTGAGAGACCTCTGGGACTTCACCTTCTCCATCCTTCCCTTTGGAGCACCAGCGGGAGCAGTTGCATGATGCATAGGATGCCTCTGTGGGAGGTGGAGGCTGTGCAGGGCACGTGGTGCAGTATAGCTGCATTTTGGCTGGGGATACAGCATGGAAGCAGTTAGGCTGCAGGACTGATGAGAAGCAATTTTGGGGTAATGTGGGGAGTTGGGAAAAAGTGAGTGATCACATTAGTGCTCTGCCTTACCTCTGGAGAAATAGCAAGGGAGCTGCTTTCCAGCGAGGGTGGAGAAGATCATTGCAGTGTTGCCATTGCTTTTTGCTGGATTGGTTCCTGCTGGTGCTGTGCTTGGCTGCGAGGTCCAGGAGGAGCCCCTCTTGTTCTGCAAAGCCAGAGTCCTTTCTCCAAGCCCTTCCCACCTTGCACATTTGTTCAAGGGCCGATATGCTCATAATGCTGCTTTGCAGGGAATTTGAGGCAGGTCAAGAGTTAACAGCATTGATGTCTTGCTAATAGCTCTGTGTGTGTGTGTGTCCTATTTGGACTTTGCTTACTGGGGCAATTTTCTTTATCTGTACGCTGGTGCCTATTAAAAATAAAGGCTATTTAAATATTTTTACTGATCTCAAACACCTTTGTAAAATTTCACTGACAGAGAAATGCCTTTCTGGGGCTTTGTACTGGTAAAGAAATGCCTTTTGAAAATTAGCTCTTATAACAGACTTGTACTAACAAATTGAACGGATTGCTAGTTCTATCACAACATGCTATGTACTTTAGAGCTGAATTATGGAACGCTAGATTTTCACTTGTACAAATTTATTTGGCAAGGCATTATTTTACTTTTCTGTATTATTTTTGTCCCGATGGTGAAGTTGCCACTCACTACATCTAAACGGAGGTACCAGGGTTGTGCACGCTGGGACAGAAGGGTAGAGGCAGCCCATGGATCGCTGCAGGAGCAACTGATTGAGGAAGGTCCACTTGAAGCAAGGCAGATGATGTGTGGCACTGACAGTTTGTTGTTAGGGCCTTTGCCGTGTGTGTCTCTAGTTTTGGGGGGCAGGAGGCTGCCTGCAGCGGGGTGTGGGGCTCTGCCTGTGCAACCTGGGGCTGCTGTACACCTCAGTGCTGCCGTCGGTCAGGTGCATTGCCGTGGGATGAGTCACTGGATCATGTCACTTCTGCGTCCCTTCACCCACTGCCCGTGCCGAGGTGAAGGGTGGGTCTGTGCTGACATCTCCGTGCCAAAATCCAGTTGAGAGCTCTGGAATGAGGACAGGAGGCAGGAGTGCTGCCAAAGGAGCCATTTTTCTCCTTTGACGCCTGCCTCTCAGACTGCCTTCACACTCTGTGTTGTGCTGTGAGTCTGCTTGTCACCTAGCTCTCAGCCTTGCAGTGTCTTTGGGCCAGCCTGCCTCCCCTTCCCTGGCTTTCCAAAATCTTTGGCTCTCTCTAGGGAGCAGTGGAGGCCATAGCACTCCTGGGATTGTGGTCAGTGGGTGGGACTCAGTCGTAGAAAAAAGTTTTCGGTAGGTTTGTGAGCAGAAAAGGGCAGGTCTGGGCTGCTTGCCAGCACTTGAACGTGGAGGTAACATCTGCTTATCCCAACCCCAGAGGAGTGGGAGACAGGAGATAAGTCTGAAGACTGATGAGGACAGGCAGCGGTCTGCTGTGGGAGGACAGATAGAAGAGCACCCAAAAACATTGCCACGTGTTCACTTGGGCTTCACTCTGCCTCCTGGCTGCTGTGACTGCTCCTTTCGGAGTGGGAATGGAAACTAGTTTGCACAGGTGCAGCCCAGTTTATGACAGTGCAACTTTCATGGGTAGATGAAGTAAAGAAAACAGGGTCTGAGTCTCATCCATGCTAAAGGCCATGTTGAAGCAGTATCGGGCCTCTCCTATGATGCTGCAGCAGCACACGTTTGCATCAGTGGAAGACAGACTAAAGCCAGTGCTTAAAATCCCAACTGCGGCTGAGCCCAGACTCCCTGTGAGGACTGAGCATGACCAGGGAATGTTAGTAGCAGTGTTACACTGAAGTAAACAAAGCTTTATTTGAAAATGTTTTAATTACCTAAAAATATTCTAATACAAGCTAGTCTCCTAGTCCAGACTTCCAGAACCTCTGACTTTGTGGACAATTTGCCCTTACAGTTTATTTTTTTCTCATGCTGTACCATGTTGGTTTCTACACTTTTTCCAAAATAGGATGCAGAAGAATAAATGTATTATTCTAAAGAAATAGTATCAGGCTGAATTCCCAGGGTCATATTTGTTTTATCTAGAATATGGAGTGAATTATCTTGATGTATACTCGTTTGTCAGTCCTCTTAAATCATAGCATATTTGGGTTTTTTCCTCTCCACACTCCCTATCGCTTCACACACCTATTCCAGCTCTCCAGAGACACATTGCGACCAAAGTTAACTCCACTTTCTCGCATGAAATTTGTTGTGTAAACATACCTTTAAATGCGAGACTTAATCCAGATCAAAAGTTTCTGACTTTGTGTGAACCCCAATCTTGTGTAAATATATTCGTTAGTACTTTATGGTGGATTTATCAGTTTCATATATTAAGTTCCAGATACGCTCAGTACATAAAATTTGGCGTCTGATAAGTGAGAACGGTGCTCGAGAAAGAATGTATTTTTGTGAGACTCTCACAGGCTCCCACATTATCACCTTTTTTTCTGATTGGTTTTGTGCTGAAAGCAGTGATGTGGCTCCCTGAAAGCCTATAACCCACTGTTTGTTTTGCAAAACTGCTCTGGACCTTGGCTAATTTTCAGAGAATGTTTTTTTCCCAGGAATTTATAGGAGAAGGTGACACCAGTTCAAGTTGTGTCTTGAGATGCATGTAAGCTGAGACATGCAGACCTGTTGTCGCTGGTTTTGTGCAACGGGACCTATTGTGCTTAAGAGTTTCACTCTATGGGGGAACTCAAAACCATTTGTTTGAGATGTCAGGTTTCAGAGTGAATGGTGCTTCTTTAAGAATTCATCAAGACCTACAGTGGGAGGCTGCTGATCCTACAATGCCTTTGTAGAAGAACAACACTGGCACTAGTAATGATGATGCCACTGAGGAGCTGTAAAAACTCTGAAGCATTTGGTTGTGGATTTTGTTCAGGCAGCTTTTGCTTAGCCTCAGCCATATATCTGTCCCAGGTAAGTGGGCCACGTTTAAAACCTGTGATTTGCAAATGGAAGTCATGTCAGAGTTCTGCATGAATTCACCCAGAGGTTTCCAGATGAGTTTGTGCAGCAGCCAAAAGTTCTGAACCTAGTACTATGTTCATCATGATGACAGTATGATTTTCACTTCCCATAGCATGTTGAGATTTATTTCTTGCCCCATTGCTCTTACATCGTGATTCATGAATGACAAAAATTCTTCTGATTAAAATCTACTAGAACGTTCGCATGCTTTGGGTAGGAGAGAAACCTTTTATGAATTGTTCTTTATAAAGCTATGGGGAAGGGAGCCATGTGCATAAGAAGGTACTTGAAAATCAATAGTGAGGCCATTTTCCATACAAAAAAGAGGACAAGTGTGTAGGCCATAAGGTAGTGGCATACGGGGCTGGGAGGAGGAAGGATTCTTTGAGTTAGCAGTGGGGAGTAAATCAACCTGATGTATGTTCATAGACATCTGATGTCTACTGGGCCTAGTGGGGTAGCTCAAAGCAGGTGGAAGAAGCATACTGTTTACCTAATTAGAAACATAAATAAAATCTTTCCAACCTTTTTCTAAAGTAAAATGCATTTGAAGCATATGTCTGACTTCTCGCAACCAGAGAAGATCTCTTAAAGCCCTGCCGTTCCTCAGGAAGGCTGTTTCTATTCCGCCTTCTTCACGACTCTACTGGATAACAGGTCTTCCCGGCTGGAACATGGGGGTGGGATGTGTATTAGCAGCTGGAAATGTTAGGGTTCTCTCTGAGCACATCTGTACTCTTTTTCAATCAGTAGGAAAAGGCCTATTTTTTGAGACTATAAACCAGGGAATTGGAACAACCAAAGAAAATTATCATGGTTGAAATCACTGAGGACAGGATTTTCACCTTTGCGTATTTATTGAGAAGTCAGTGATGATGGGAAGCAGGGCCTGGGCTGCAGTTACAGTCAGAGCAGCTCCGTATCTCCAGTGTATTTTAAGACCAAGGAGACAAAGATGATGTTAATTGCAAGAGAAACTACTTAACTGCTTTGTATTATGTGTGAAATGAAGGGGGAATAGCGCTGATTGAATGACCTATTTTGACTTTCTCAGTGTAATATGTTTAATGTTTTAGTCTTTTTCTGGACAGTGAATTATAATTTTATCAAATCCTGCTGGAAATGAATGTTGCTGGGCAAAGTATTTTATCCTCGCAGTATTAACCACTGAGTTACATCTTGCTTCTTGACTTGGCAGGAATTTTCTCTTTCAGCTGAAAAGGGCTTTTGCCATGCGACGCAGTGATGGTAGTCCTTTTTGTTTTATACAAAATAGGGACCTGTCAGGAAGAATATAAAATAGGGCACTGAAGGAGTCTAATTTAGAAGGAGAAAGGGCATAAATCTCCACCTCTCTCTGATGACAGAAGGCCAAAGTACAGCAGAAGCATTTTCCTGCTTGTAAAATGTCAGATGCCAAATGCAAAGTACCAGAGAAGTTGTTCTGTTAAAGGCACAGCTGTATCTAACCTCTCTACAAGTTTTTCAACTTTGTTTTCAGTAAGTAAAGGGATGTTTAAATGCTGGAGTGTCTCTGTTAGGGTCTTGTCTGCTTATTGTGCTGTTAGCTGTTTTGGACCAGTGTCAGGCAGAATAATACTGATTAAGTCCCAGATGAATGTGGGTGGTGAAAGGAGAAAAATAATTTCAAATAAAGAGGGGTATTATCAACTGAGCAGCCAGTGTTGATCCTATAGTGCTGAAAAATGAAAGCAGGAAAAAAATCCTTTTTTTTGTTTTTTAAAGATGGGAAATCTTAGCTGAAATGTCTGTTCTGACCAGAGTTTGATACCCCCACTTAAACTTGCAGCAAATTGGCATTGGTGCAGCAGCACCGTGAAGCATTGAGAGGCAGAACAGAAGTAGAAACAAGCCTCCAAAACTTGATAAGATCTTCAGATTCTTTGTCCATTTTGGACATGACCTCTAGCGTCACTTGCAGCTGCTGGATACAAGAGTATAGTGAAAAGAACACTGATTTGGCCAGGATAAAATGTTCATTTTGGGTTATCCCAACAGCTGTGTCTGGACTTAACCCTGGCAAAAGCTTCTCACATGTCATTTTTATTCAGGCTTGTACTAAGCATGTGGCATGACAATGTTCTCTAATTGAAAGAAAGAAAAGAGAGAAAAAGTAGTAAATGGAGAACTAGTGTGTATTTGGTGTCCTCTCAGCCTGAAGGAAAAGCACTTTGCTTGAACAGTATGATAGCAGTTGTTAGAGAAATTAAGTGTGAATTTCCTTCAATTGTAGTTGAGTCGTGACATCTTACTAAATTTATTCAGTTTTGAGCTTTCTGATTTGACATTTTTGTTGGATGGTTGTTGCTTGTGGTTTTTGTCATTATTGTTGGGGGTTTTGTTTGGTTGGGGCTTTTTTGTTTTTTAAGCTCTGCATAACCTGAGAGAGAGATGATAGTTTCCTTATTTTTTTGCAGGAAACTGTATCAGGTATCAAACCACCAGCAGCTTTTTCTAGGAATATCATGATACAGTGGATGGGTTTGAGCAATGCCAGTGATGGGTTTTTCCCATTTTCTAGGAGCTGCCAGGGAGCTTTCGCATGGCTTGACTATTAACTGCAGATCACTGGAGTATCTCTGTGGATAGTCCTCATTGTCCAGTGAAGTGCCAAGCAGAAGTGCTACTAAATAAAGAGTGTTTTTATTTACAGAAAAATCTACACTGAAAAAATATTTCAATATAAAAGGCAAGTGCTTGGGAAGTACAAAATGTCAGAAGTAAAATTGCTTCTAATACTTCAAATTACTGCTCATGCTGGCTTATGACACTGTCGTTAGTAAGGAGCTCGCACACTCTACCCACCCCCAGTCTCGTTGTTGGGCTGGATGCTTCAAGGGGGTACTCAGTGTTTCTGCTCATCCCCCGTCTCTCTCTGTGCACCCTGTGCAATATTTGTTTCACTTAGCTCTGAGTAAAGGGATACACCCTTTCCAGTGTGCTTGTCTGTGTTATTTGCCTCCCCAGTATCCATAGGCTTTCCTGATGAGCACTGTCCCAGCCCTGTGTTCTCTTCTCCTCTCCTCAAGCTCCTTACTCTCTGTGTTCTCTCTTTCCAGCCTCCTTTCCTGCAATTCCCAATCCTGTTCAATGCATCCCTCCCTCCTTTTCCTTTGATCTTCCACCCCTCTGTCTGTCCCTTCAGGTTTTAATATCTGGTCTGCCTGTCCAGCTTGTCTGGTTTTTTGTCCATTCCACATTTCTCCCCTGCCCCAGGATTATGGATTTCCTGTGTCTTGCTTATCCTGGACCACTTATCCTGTTTCTAATCCCAGTTCAGTTCAGGGTTGCAATGTTATTAGTGACGGTGAACAAACAGGGTTTTATAGTAGGAAGTGTTGGACAATACAAGGTGTAGGTGGGGCACACAGCACCACCTATAATTTAGAACATTGTTTATATTTTTAACTAATCCACCCTTAGGTAAGCAATCCTGGTGCTGTCAGTGTGAAAATCCTTAGTCATTTAGATAATCCTATTCCTTCTGCTGATACTGAATACTGAGAGGTTTTTCATTTATGTAGGACATGGGAGGTCCTGCCTTTAGAGAGACTTGAATCTCTTTATTTCTGCGTGTCCTGACCTAGACGTCCGTGTCTGAGACTGTACAGTTCACAGGGCTACTGAGCTGTCCCGAAAATATTGAATGGTTCATGTAGTAATTGCTCTTATTTCCGTTATGAGGGGCTGTTCCATTTTTCTTCCCTATGAGTGAGAAGAGAGGAGACATACAAGTTCTTCACTGACAATACATAAGGCAAAAAAGTTACATAGTCCGTAGTCACACCATGTTCTGTGTCCTCTTGTAGAGACCCTCTGATTTGATGGATTTAAACTGGAAATTATAAAGACGTAGCTGACTTTGCCTGACATAGCTTCATGGTTTTCTTGTATCTTCTGCCTCTAACTTTATGTCTAGTTTTCAGTGGTTCTTGGAAAGTGCTTTCACATCTAGGTGGGAAGCTGATCGGTTTTTTTGTTATCAGAATTAGACTAAGAAACTTATACTGACTTGTTGCTTCATACTGCAAGGTGCTAGCTAGCTCAAGTCATTTGATGGTGTGAATAACCTGCTGAAGAGCTTAGGCATACAGTTTGTAGTTGTGAGTCCCTTGTTCCTTCATGATAAAGTTCAAAACTTTAATCAGGTAACACGGTGGCTTGTCCTCTTTCCATTGCAATAAAGTGCATGCAAACACACATCGGAGCAAGCAGTGCAAAGGCAAATGTAGCATATCTCGCTTTTTCCCCTGCAAGAGGAGTCTACAGTTTGTTCTCTGCCACTGCTCGTTAAGCCATTTTGGCACCTGGGTCAGCTGAGAGCTTCACTTGTGGTGCCTGGTGCCTTTCAGGTGCAGGGCTTCAGTTTCCCAGGCTGTTGATAAAAGCTGTTCAATCACAGCTCTCTGGGTCACAGTGTATGGGGATTTTCTGATGGTTGTAGTGACCTTGCAGGGGGAAATAGAGTGGATGTAATGTTTCCAAGAATTGAAGATGCCTCTGCTATTGAGCTGGTGCACATTGCTGAATCAATTACTAGCATTGGCAGGATTTTGCTTTAGGGGAACCTCGCAGCTACATCACAGTCTTGTTATTAGTAGATTATTGTTAGTTGGTTTTAATACAGAGCCAGATATTTGCAGGGAAGAGAGACCTCAAATAGTTGGTTTCTGTGGAGTATTTTCCCTATATGCAGCACTGTTGCAGTGCAGACCCTGACACTTTATCTTTTGTTTTCAGGAAGTTTTTATTAGCTCCTGTGTGGAAATACATTTGGTGCAGAATCATCCTCAAGCGAGGCATCATGACATGGTGCCTCGACCTCCTCCAAAGCCATCTGTGACAACAAAAACTCTCAGCATAGATATTTTCCAACTCTTTTGTAAAGTGTTGAATCCCAATAAGGGGACTCAGAACTTTGGTGACTCGGGCTGCTGTGGCATAAGCCCACAGTGAGGTTTTGTAGAAGGGCTTCCTAATGAAGCAGCGCAGCCCCTGTTATAAATCCATGTCACCAGCCCATCCTGTACCCATCACAGTCAGTTGGCTGCATTTGCAACTGTCTGTCAAAGTGTCGCCTTTAACTTAGGTGCTGGTAGAGTTTTCCTTGAAATGCCTGTGTAGCATTGAGCCCATTACGAGTTACAAATGTAAATATATTTACACAAAAAAGAAAGCTGGCATTGCCTAAGCAGCCGGAAGCAGTGTGATTACATGCTAGAGGCACACGGAAAATGTAAGTTGCTGGAGTGTGCTTCCAGAAGTAAATCCCAATCAGAAGTGCTTGCAGTCCCAGCCTTCAAATGCACTCTCTTGTCTGCTACAGCTGCTGAGGTGACATGGGAGAGAGGGCTTAGTTGTTTATGGACATCCTTGTAGAGTTTTGTAGGGAAGTTTGAAATGCTAAAGAGAATCACCGGCTATATCTAACTAAACAGGTCCTTGTTTTAGATTTTCCCAGGCAGTAGCGATACAGCTGGCAATCAAGTGACTTCTAACGCCAGCGTTTCATAACTGAAAGTTGAGCGTTTTTCACAAGCTGTCCTATTTCGGGTTGGGAGCGCGGGCACACGCACACCCCTCGCACACCCCCCACACACACCCCCAGCACATTGTTTACTTCCTCTGTAAGTTCTGGGACATTCAGTACTAAGGAGCATGATATGCTTGCATAAACACCCCAGCCAGATTTATCTCTCAAGCCTATCTTTCCTTTCCTGTCTTGGAAAGTGATTAATCTGCAGCACACATTTTGTTCTTTGATTGCAGGGCATTATTCTGTAATCATTTACAGTTTTGCAGAGCTGTAGCAGTGGCTTGATGGAGTATTTCTGTCATGTAGCCGGCGCTGTTGGCTGAAGCGTTAGGCTCATAATGTGGAGGGAGCATTATCGAATGTCTCTGTGTCATGCTAAAACTGTTTTCTCTTTACCTTGTGTGCTTTCTGCGCATTCAAAAACATTCAAATGTAAAGTTTTTAATTCAAATTTAAAGTGTAGATAAGTGTGTACAGCGATACATGCTGGGGGCTGGTTTTTTAGGTTTTAGGAACAGTGTCAGTACTGCACCGTGCTGGCTGCCAGCTGGGATTTTCCTTTGCACTTTTGTAGAGTGGAGGAGTTTAAATAATTTTTGTTTTCTATGCTGCAAGTTGTGTATTGAAGCTTGCATCATTTAGAATTTGGCAACTAACGTAGATGCAAGAATTGTACGTGTTTCTTAGTGAGGGAAACAAAAAAGTGAAGGTAAGTCAGAGAATCTGTCTTACCTGTACTGCATCAAGGTTTTTACATGTGCCCTTTGTGTATTTTGTTTGTTTTCCAGTGTACAAGGAAAGTAGGTAGGAGAGGTAACAACCTTGAACTAACATGTTGTGGGGTTGAGATAAGGCTGTCGAGCAGAGTCTTGTTTGATGCAAGTGTCCATGCTATGAACCACTTCTTTCAGTAGAAAGGTGTAAAAAGTAGGTAGAAAAAATTCAAAGAAAACCATGTAACTTTGGGTTCCGACATGTTGGTAAGGAGTTTTTTTTGCAGTATGTGCGCAGCTTTCTGTCCTACAAAGGAAGAGTTTTTAATGGTCCTGAAGCAGATGGGGCTGGTCTGGTCAGTCATGCTAATGAGCATCTTCTTCCAAAGACTCAAAAATCTGGCTCACACAATGTCGGACAAAGCACTTTCCTGTCATGGGGTGACAAACCAAGGTCCCATAGTTAGTAGACAGAAGCCACAACACTGAGGTACTGCATGCGAAGACCAGGAAAAACTGAGGGCTCTGTTGAATGAGCTATCCAGAGGATCCCATCCTAATAGTCAAGGCGAAAAATCTTCCGAAAGCCTTCTGACTCAGTTTGATCTTGAGGGCAGGGCGAAGGAGGGAGGTGGTTTCCTCAGGCTACAAATCCAGCAGTTGTTTTAAGTGGGCAGGTGTCAGAAGAGTACCCAGAAGAGTCCTTGGGGACCTGAGAATGCTGAGCCAGGGAGAGCACCAGCTTCAGTTCTCGAGCAACGGGCTTTGGAGCAGGGAGAACAGGCAGCACAGACCAGTAGTAAATATGCTGTTCCTCTGCCTCCTGATTTACTGATACATAGGGGTATCTAGAACATCTGATCACAAATTTCTTTTTTTCTATCCTAGAAGTGTAAATGTCTGAATTCTAAGCAAAGGGGAAATTAAAAGCAAGGAGAAGGAAGACTAAGCCTCTTCTGAAGCAGCAGGTGTTCAGGAAAACTACCACATTGTGTAAGGAAAAGACAGGTTCAGAGTATGTGCATTTATGGAGGTATCCAACTGCTTGGTTGTGCTCAAACTCAGGATTAAGGTATTTGTCCTGTGGTCGTTGGAGGGGAACATTTCACTTGGAATTGTGAACTTACACCATCTTCCTTGCAGTGGGACAAGGCCCTTGGTTTGGTTGTGTTTGAGGAAGGAGCCAGGTAAATAGTATTTTTCTGTGGTTGCAATCAATAGCAATGGCAAGAATCTTAGCAAAAGACAATTTTTCTTGATATCTGAGAAAGACTGAAATTATACAAACTGGTGCCAGACACCTCCCGCATTGAGCATTCCCCCAAAATCAAATGGAGCTGCTGCTTGTGTCCTGATGCAACTTCACTTGTGCAGCCAGTTTTAAGCACTAAACGGGTAAATGGATGGAAGTGACAGGAGGCAGAATGGAATGCAGTGGTGCCGAAATGCCACTTTGCAATGCTACTGCCTGTGCCTTCTGGGGTAGATTGTGGCTCAGCTTCAGGAAGAGAATAATTTTTATCCATTTGCTGCCAGTAGGAGCTTCCTCTTGCTGCACTTGGATGCATGCCACAGGGTCATGGAGTCAGGGTTCAGCTTCACTCACCCCAAATCCCTTATCACCTCCAAATGATTTGTAGCAGTTGTGTTTGTTTACCTTTAACAGTGGGAGATGAACCCCTTTAATCTCGGTTGTTTATACTTAATGTTCATAGAGAGTACAGCTGTCCAGAGGAAGATTCCTAGGACATGCTGGGTTCAGTACAAAGGAACTTCACGCTGAAAAGCTGAGACCCCATTCCATCCTGCAGAAAGGAGCCTTTGCTTCAGTGTGAGTTAATTATTTAATAGCCAGCTGAGTAGTCAGGAGGATCATGTGCAAGGAATGAGGCTGCTCAACTGTGTCCAGACTAATGTTTCGGGGAGTTAAGAGGGGTTTTGCTTAGCCCTCCAGAAGTGTCGGAGCTAACGGCGTGCTGAAGTTATGAATCATGCAAAAGCTTTGAGAGGAAAGGAAGCTTTGGGCTTGAACACATTCAATTACGGAAGAATACATGCACTGAGAGCAAGATCCTCATGAGTAGAAGATGTGCCTCTAAGGGAGGTTTTGGGTAAAGATCAGGTGCTGGGAACATCTGTTGGAACATCCCAACCACTTTCAGAGCTTTTCCTGGAGCTCAGCTAAAAACTTAGTGTGACCAGCGAGGTGTTTGTTCCTGTATACAGCTCCCTTAGCTCTGTAATTGTGGTGGTAACACTTACCTCAACACTTGCCTGGTGCAAGGGTGGATGAAAACAAGATGTATTTGCTTAAGGAAGACCCTTTTCCAGGCTGGACAGGTGAGTTTAGAAGGTAATGCTGTGGGTTTCAATGCAGAGAGGCCGTCTTCCAGATGTAGAGGAGACACTGGCTCCTTTTTTATGCGTCAAATCAGTGGAGAACTCCTGAACTGTGAAAATGTCCCGGAAGGGTGGAAGAGCCTGTTAAATTGCACCCTAGCATTTTATCCTCTTTCTGTGCAACTGAAAAGGAGGCGTGGTGTTCTTCCCTGAAGAAATTTGGTTTTAGGCAGGGTAAGATCCTTGACTGTTAAGTGTAGCTATTGTGCACCTGCAGTTTTTGGCTGCACAGTGATGGCTGCAGTTGGGGCACATCTTTAGAGAGGGCTTGTCCAGTGCAAGCCCCAGAAAGATACGTAACAAACCCAGCAGAGAATGGAAATAACACTGGAGGTATCTGAGTGAGCAGCAGATGACAGGTAGCTCCCCTCTGCCACCACCCCCTTAGCTCATTGCTGACTTTCAGTCCTTTCTTTTCCCTTAGCTATGAGGCATCAGAGATCAAATCCTGTTTATAGGTCACTCACAAGGGAAACTGGACTTTAAATTCTAAACTTCTAACTAAGGGAACATTTTCTTTTTTTATTTGATGCTAGAGGTTAGTTCTGGTCTTGAAAGCATGTCCTGTGCAATGTAGAACTGGGCTCAGAGAAAGGAAATGAAATCAGGAATGGAGAAAAGTTATTTCAATCATAAATAGCTGTGGTAGGAAGGTACGTGTTTATATGTGCAGTAGTACAGTACCTACTGTGTGTATTTTAGGAGAACCTGAGAATAGCAGCTGTGCTGAAATACTTGACAGTGAAGTCAAATATAGTTTAGGTTAAAAAAAAAAAAAAGGCGCTGTGGAGGGTGGATTTCTGGCGTGAAGCCTGCCAGTGTTATCTCTGCCGCGTGGCACAGAACAGCCTGTGACTCTGGCACTTGTTTGAGAACGCGCAGTTCCCGTAATGGGATATGTCCCACTCCTGTCACTGTGGTATTGTGCCCGGGAAAATGCTCCCTGCCTCCCAACTTTCCCTGAGAACCATAGTAGGCTGACAGCTTTGTTTCTCCAAAGGCTGTTTTTTCTGAAGTGTTGCTGATTTTGCAGCTGATGAACCTACCGAGTTTTAGATCTATAGAGCTCAGGAGCAGCAGAGCTGCAGGCATTAAAACTAGAGCTCTTGCTAATGTGCTGAGGTCGAAAAGATCAAAACCTAAATTAAACTTGTCCTTGAAATTTGGCTATAAATCACCAATTCAGGAAGTTGTGCATGAAAATCAGTCTAGGCACTGCTTCTTTCTTAAGAGTTCTTCAGCTAAAAATAATGTATTGCATTATAGTTATAAATAATATGGGGTGGTTTTCTTCCTCCATCTAATTAAACTGTTACTCTTGCCACAACGAAAAGAAAGGGAAAAGATAATAACATGAATCTAGTTGAACAAGTATGTAGCTTGCAGGTTTCAGCTAGAGTGTTTGCAGCTGCAGCAGACACTGAACTTTACGCTCACGTGTTTAATTGTCAAAATGAAAATAGGGAGCTGTGGAGGGATCAACAGTGTTTTGTTTCTGTGTGTCCATCATTTGAGAAACCCCTTTGAAAGCTCACCCAAAGTGGGCTTTTCCTGCGCTGTCAAAAAACAGAAGAAAGGAATTCTTGCAGCAAGTTTTTTTGTTAGTTTGTTTGTTTGAATTTGTTTTGATTACTTTGTTTTGTTTTTGCAGGTAACTACAGTGGGTTTTCTAAAATTGTGATTGAACTGTAGGGTAGCGTGTTTTGATGGACTCTGGTGTCCTATTAAAATGACAAGCAGCGGCCACATATAGCTCTGCCATTATAAAGAATGACACTTTTGGCAGGTTTGCCTCAGGTAAATAGTGGATAAAGCTGGGAAAAAGAACTTCATCTTGGCCACGGCACTCAGGTGTTCTTTGAAAGCCACGAGGGCAATCTAGCCATGGCCATCTGCCTACTGAACAGTAGCAAAGACCAGCAGCCTGGCAAGACGGTGCTAATCACACCTGTTGCTGCTGCTGCATTAGTGTCCAGAAAAGTTTTGTGTATTTTGGTGCTGAGATTTGTTAGCAGCTGCTGGGGCCTTTTAGCATTATTCAGGGTTTGTGGTGGATGGCGGGGGGCATCGGGGAGGCCATTTAAGGAGGTGTGGCTCCTGGGACAGAAACGATAATGGCCAGTGAAAGCAGTAGTCCCAGAAGCCTAAGGTGGATAGACGGGCGGTAACATGGCTGCCGAACTTTAAGCTTAATCATGACATCTTTTAGGTGGTAAGAGTATTATTTTTTCTCAAACAAGGCCATTGTGAGGGAAAAAGAAGGGTCCTATAAAGCAGGATACTACAGAGAAGCTGGCCTGTGGATGATAGAACTGGGTACAGGCTCAGAGATTTATTGCACTGAAATTTGCTGTCANAAAAGGCAGTGAGGCAGCTGCATTATTTCACTGGCAGTGATGCAATGCCAGGGACACACCAAGATGGGAAGGACCAGCACACTCTGTGACGGCACAGCATGTACATGGTGTCACCTGAGCAGCACCCCAGCAGCCAACAGCTTCAGATAGTGCCAGCACTTCATCCATGGCTTCATTTTCAAGCCAATTTTTATACATAACAGCTGGAAGCATGTTTTTGGAAGTAACACATAGTGACTGCACATGTACAATTTCCAAAAGGCCACTTCTGCCCATTGTATTTGCTGTGCTTTAGAGGAGTTTATACTTTGTTCTAAATTTATTTTATTACAGTGCAGTCAAAGCATTTGCTAATTTCTCATTCACTTGTCAACTGCTCTGCACCCGTGAAAATCTCACAGGACAACACCATGCACTGATAAGGTTGTAAACAGAAAGCAGAAATACTGGTATTTGGTTTAATGTTTACTGCATCATCCTGAAGTTTTCTACTACCTCCCAAAAGTTAGTGATGGCACAGGTAAAAAGAATATTGTAATATTGAAAAGAAAGATCCAGAAAGAAGAAACTTAAGCATTTTTTTAAGAAGAAAATGCCTAGCGGGTGAGGAAGAAAGCTGGTGAATAAGTGCATGTGTTTGTTTAAGGAATCGAATGGGCAGCAAATACTTTTCCATGTGTGTGGAAAATATGAGTTGGCTTTTGCAACAACATTTTATGGAAAGAAAGATCAAGGGTTCAGGAGCTGAAATAGTTATTCATAAAACGTAGGGAGCAAACACAAGCTACTTGTTGTGCTTCTGCCCATTTGCAGTAAGTCCAATCTTGCTGAATCATTTCTAGGAATGGAGTGGGTAACTGGATTTCCAGCCTCCTCTCTGTCCTTGGATACTCTCCTGCATGGCTGCTGCTGATTAGCACTTGTTGTACTGAGCTTTATGTAGAGGGTGAGTTCTTGTCCACTTCACTGCTAAAGCTTTTACCACCTTGGGATCTAAGCACAATCCACTTGAAACTGGATTACAATAGCCAATTTGTTTGACGCAGGCTTTTTAACAGCTCTTCGTCAGAAGCTGACCTGGGTAGGATTTTGGCCTGATGCTGGGGAAGTGAAAGGCCCTTCCCCATCACTGGTCCATTGCTACACTGTGCGCACAAGCAAACCCATTCCCCCTGATGTCTGAGGTCTTCTGAAAGGTTGAAGATGTATGATGTATGATCTGCCAGATGAAGCCAAGCTGTGCTGCAGGTATAATTAACGTTCATTAATTTGTTGAATATGATCTTTTAGTTGTGTATCTGAAGAAAATTGAGGTTAAGCTGCACAGGCTGCTTGCCTGAAGGTTTTTGCTGTCTGCTCCCCTCACCCCGCACTGCCCAGATGATTTTAGCCCTGCTCAGCTGCCAGGGTCTGCATATAGGTGCGTGCCAGGTCAGTACAACGACCTGGGCCCGGCTACCACGCCATCCCATGCTCAGCTTTGTTTAATCTTGCACCTTCCCAGCTCTCCTTAAACATTGCTGCAGGCCTAAGGTTGGTGTGGCTTGGCAAGGCTGTGGTGCAGAGGGGCAAGGTGGTGGTTTCCCCTTTTCATTAAGTGTAATGGGAGGGGGAATTAAGACATCTGTTCAGAACATTTTTGAGAACTTCTGAGAGGTTTGCGAGCCCCTGTGCTTTCTGTGTGTTTCAGGACAGGTTGATGCTGCATTTGAGGACTAAAGTTTGTCGACCTGTCAGGAGGCAAAGGGCCTGGGCTGATGCCTGATGAGGTGAATTTGAATCTGTTTGATTAGAAAAAACGGCTGTAGTTACCTTGGTGATTAATATAAATCCCTTTGATTGTTAACTAGCAAGTTTTAGTATTCTGCATTTTTCAACTTTGAATATGAGTCAGCAGTGCCCTGGCAGTCAGTCGGGCCAACGGCGTCCTGGGGTGCATCAAGCAAAGCATTGCCAGCCAGTCGAGGGACGTCCTTGTCCTGCTCTAGTCTGCACTGCTGCAGCCTCATCTTGGATATTGTGTGCATTTTTGGTCACTGCAATATAAGAAAGATATTCAGCTATTAGAGAGTGTCCAAAGGAGGGCAGCGAAGATGGTCTGTGAAGGGCCTCGAGGGGAAGTCATATGAAGAGCGGCTGAGATCACTTGGTCTGTTCAGCCTGGAGATGAGGAGACTGAAGGGAGTCCTCATTGCAAGTCTACAGCTTCCTAATGAAGGTGAGAAGGGCAGGCACTGGTCTCTGTTGTGACCAGTGACAGGACCTGAGGGAATGGCCTGAAGTGGTGTTGGGGTAGGTTTAGGTTGGATGTTAGGAAAAGGTTCTTCACCCAGAGGGTGGTTGGGCACTGGAACAGCCTCTCCAGGGAAGTGGTCACAGCACCAGACCTGACAGAGTTAAAGTGTTTGGATGATACTCTCAGGCACAAGGTCTTACTCTTGGGGATGGTGCTGTGCAGGACTAAGGGATGAACTCTACCCTGGAGGGTCCCTTCCAACTTGGCTGATTCTGTGATACTTTTTCTCCCAAAAGGGGGATGTGTTTTTTAGTGGTAGTCTTGGTCCAGGATATAAATTTTTAGTAGCAAATGAAGGAGCTTTCTAGAGGAAAAAGTTTGTGGTAAGATTGTCATCTCTGCATTCTGTGATTACCTTGCATTAACAAACGGCTTCTTACTCTTGGCAAAATTCATTAAAAGCAATTTGTTTACATAGACAAAACCTATGTGAAAATGGCATGACTGAAGGAATTCAAAGCCTTCTAAATGATTTTGTGGGGAAGAAAGAAAGCTTTTTCTTGTTGTTTTTCATATTAAGTGTGATTCCCCTAAACGTCTGCCCTTTCTAGCTCTGCACCCGTGTTTGTGTGTGCACTTGTATGGTTATCAGCCCAAATGCAGTTCCAGGTCTTTTGGAGCAGGAGCCTTGCCCTGCCTTTTGGCTCTGAACAGCCAGAAAGATCCCGCCGATTTAGTTACCACCCTGTTTTTATTAAGTGCTTCTCACGGGCTCCTCTGCCGAGGCAATGCTGTGCCAGATAAAAGACTGCTGTGCTGTTTTAGAGCAGCTGTTGTACCTCGGGGGTAGCCCTGCTGCCAGTGGCTGTGGGGGAGGGTGCTGGGAAGCAGCAGAGCAGCTTCAGTTGGGGTCCTGTCAGCTTTCCATCCCCTCGGTTGGGCTTTCCCCACTTCTGCTAGGGGCAACCAAAAGCAGAGCACCTGTGCTCCCCAGCACACTGTTGGCAAACACGAATGGGGGCACAGAGAGGGCCAGCTAATTCCTACATGTACTGCTCCACTGTGATAATGTATGAAATATCCAACCCCATTACGTGTTCCATAGACGCTTCCTTCCCTGACTGGCTGCCTTCTGGCTAGCCCTGTCATATGGGTATTTTGACAGCCATAAGTTCAGCAAGGTTAGGGGAGCACTCACTAAGGCTGAGGGTTTGACTGTTGAATTGTAAAGAGGAGATGATGACCAGCCTTTAGGATCTGAGAACACAGATGTTTTGGGCTAGCTTGCATGCAGTTCATTGTACAGCCAGGTTTCTTCTCCAAAGCCAAGGAAATGCTTCTCCTTGCCCTTAACTGCTCATCATGGTGGACTTCAGTCCTTTGCTGTTTAAATACAGCATACAGTAATATTAAAATTGGCCAAATTAACACCAGCATGTTTATGATGGCAAAATGATAATTGGGGGCTGCTGTCTATTTCCTCCTTGTGGGCACAGGTCCACCCTTTGCCAAGGGGACGACCTGGCCCCAGTGTGTAAAACACATCAGTGTTACCACGCTGGAGGTCGGGTGGATTTTTAAGTTGTAAGTCATGTGTCCAGCAGGACTTTTTCAGCCTTTTGGGAGACCCAGTGGTGGGGGCTTCGCATCTTCCTCAGGATTCTCATTTTCATGTGGGAATTCTGAGTCAGGGACTGGAAAGCCATAAAGGGAAGATTGTAAATGCATAGGATATTTCAATCAGATAGCATGTCTGTGTTTAAGTATGTTTTGGCTGTAAAAACTTGCCTTTCATACCTCATGCTGTCATTTAAAGGAATAAGTAGCAAGAGATGGAACTGGATTGTTTTTTAAGTATATTAAAGCTAGCCAAGATATAGATGCTTCCAAGACCTCTGGCAAAAAGAAATTAAATCGTTTTAATCTAGTGTATTAAGAGGATCAAAGGCAACCTGTCTTTTAGGAACCTTCTGCCTCTCTTTCCCCAAGCACCTGGGGAAAGTAAGCCTCTTCCGTTAGGAATAAATAGTTCTTTACAGTGCTGGGACACAGCTGTCCAGCCTTCCCACCTTTGCTGCCTCCAGTCAGTATTTTGTTGAGGAAGTTATGTTTATGCTTTTCAGCCTGAGAGTTCATTTCAAATTAGTGCTGTTTCCACAAAGAGTCAACTCAGATCCTTCATTATTGTCTCTAATACATGAAGCAATTAAGATTGTTCAGCATTTTGCAAGATGAGCAAAATCCAAAGATGCTCATCTGTCTCCCAGCCTCTTCCACATTGTGCAAGAGATTTTGCTCAGAGGCTGCGCATTTTGGGAGCTTTTCTGACTTCCTTTCATGTTGGGCCAGCAAAATTTTAATCCTAAAGGTTGAGAGGCCTTCGTGATCTTGCGAGCACTGCCAGGTACGGGGTGATCCTGCCCCAGGTCATTTGAAGATGAAGGATGTTGACACGGTCTCGCAGGGTGTAATTTACAGCTGCTCTCCCTCAGACAGGAGCTCCTGGGGTCAGTTGAAGCCAAGTGACCCAAAGGCTCTGTGTATTGCGGAGTGCAGGCAGGTAACTCAAAAACCTGAATGTTTCCTTGGCAGTATCTTAAAAAGTCCCTTCTGTTGTAGGCAGTTAGATACATTCAGAACAGGCATATAACAGGCTGCGTATTTTCTGCATCATTTTCCTGTAGCAAATATTAGTAGGTTGCAGTTATCATTGGATCATCATTTTGGTCAGGATACTTCTCAGTACCTCTCCACACCAGGATGAAGCTGTATTGATAATTGTAACAGGGCATAATATGCTAGGGGAACTAATTCCTGCTCAACAGAAATAATTTCTGAGTTCAGATTTAACAGAACAGGCTTGAGAACCGTTTTGCAAATCCCTTGCTTATTTTAGCTATTTCTCAGTGGTTAGGTTTATTTGCCCTCCAGTAACCTCTCCCTTTTCTTTGTCTCTAGTGATTATTTTTGTGTGTGGTTGTTTTATTAGCCCTGTGTGTGTGGTGGTCATAGTTTGCTGCCTGACAGCAGTTAGTTGTAAACAGAAAAAAGGCAAAATTAATTTGTAATTGCGTACTTGTAATTTTGATTTTATCCAAATACAAATGCAGGACTATGCCAGAGAAATCTTACATGTAGCTAATATTCCATATATTTTTAGTTTAATGCAGGATGTTCTTCTGTGTGTTCTGACTCAGAAGGGAGGGAATGAAAGTTGAGTTAATGTCATAATGTAACATTAATTTTGGACTACAATTCTGGTTTTGTGCAGACTTTTAAGGAACAGTGTGAACAACCTTCCCAGACAATAAAAGAACATACTGAGAACTTCTTCCCCCCATTTACCGTGTTTAGGCATCATTTTACAAAGTCTTCCTTTAGGATGACAGTTGGTCTTTCATAGCCAGTGCAGCTGAGTATGGGGCGAGGGTTTAGGCTGTGCTTAAAAAAGTTTTGTCCAAGAAGTTGGACACCTTCCCCAAAGCGTTGTGTTCTTCAGATGGGAAGGGAGAAGGTGAGATGACATCACTGTGATGTAGGACGGTTCTGTGATCAAGTAGTTTCTGTCTGGCTTGACATGTTTTTGGAAACTAGCTCAGACCTTCAATGTGTTATGACAAGACGACTGAAATTAATACCATATTTTACATTGTTTTAGAGACTGACCTTTCCTCACTTGGGAAACATGAAGGAGCTCATCTTAGTTCCCCACCACTTCTTTCTGAGTCTGTGTTAATTTCTCTTTGGTTAGCCTGAATTTGTAACTCTGGAAACAAAGAAAAATGCAGAAGATTTAAAAGATTTGGTTCTTGAACTTTAATAAAAGTTCACTTTAATAGACTGAGCATTTCTCAATGTCTCCTTATTTACTGTTGGTTTTTTTGGTTTGTTTGTTTGGGTTTTTTTTCTCTTTTCCTTTCTGGAATTCCTGACTCAGATGAAGGAGATTTCCAGTATTACTGTGCTGGAAATTGCTGGAAATTTATCTGTGCTTTCTGTGATACTTCAAGAAAAAAAGATCACAAAAAACCTCCCCTGTGTCAAAGCTGTATTTCTTTCCTATTGCATTGTTACTCTAGCTATTAAAATGTAATCTTGAAGCACTGGTAATCAGAGTACACAAAGTCTGTTGAATTTTTTGGATTGCATTGCGTTTCTCAATACTGGCACCTGAAATAAGGACAACAGGGCAAACGCAGAGCAATCACCTTCCACCCTCCTTGGTATGAAGGATGAGTGGCAATTGTAACCTTGTACCCTGAACCCTCTTCTTTAAGCATTTATTACGATAAATTTGCAAGGTGCTCTTTATTTTATGGGGTTTTTTTAGAAATTACAAGCGGTGAAGTAGAACTGAGTCTGAGATCTGGTATATTTTATCAGAGTTACTATCTGTGGGTTTAAACATGTTAAACAGTGATGAGGGAGACAGTTGCCTCTCTCAGAGATTTGGTCAAAAGTTTTAGGGAGCAAGCGAATAGATTTTTCTTAACAATAGCACATAACTTATAAAATTGAAGAAATTCGTACCTTTTCTGATTAGCAACTTTTCTCAGTTAAACTTGTGGTGGAGTGGATAATCGAGTTTTTTCTCTAACAAGGTTGCCACACTTGAGATGATAGCTTGGAGTTTTTTTCCCAGAGCTGGCTGAGCCTTTGGACACAAATAGTGTCAGTAGCGTCCGTGGTGATTCTGGGAATCAGAGTCAGGATTCTGTGAGGTTTTCAGGATCCCTGACAGCCGCTGGAGACCTCAGCAGTCTTTTTTGTATGCATGCCTCATGCAGTGTGTTGTATACCCATATTTATGGTTTTCTAAGTGCTGTGAGTCCCAGCTCTTACGGACAGAAAGGTGAACTCTGAACTGATTTATTGTGAACCAGCTTTTAGCTGTGATCTTCAAGTGAAATGTTGACATCTTCATGTAGCTGGTCTAGCAGCTTTTTTGAGCACACTCAACCTTTGCTTTTGTTAGCAGGTTGCTAATTACCGCTTTATGTTACTTTTCACATTGTATTTTGTATTTTTGATGGGAGGACCTGTTAGGCACAGCCTGAGTCTGCTGTAGTCTCTTGGTATCCATTGCTCTGGCTATACTGGAGGATGTCCTCCAACCTGGACCACATGCTCTGACATATCCTTTCTAACTTCAGGGGCTTCTCCTAGTACTTTGACTGACTGGACTTTTTACCGCCTTACCTCTTTCTGATGTTCCCAAAATTTTCTGACATCCAGGGCTTTTAATTTTCCCCATATTTCAGTAATTCAAATTAGAGGTAAGTGAGCAGTAGTCGTTGTAGGCTGTGGGCTCAGGTTTGTAGTCTCAAAAGAATCGCATCTGTCAAAGAAAACAAAAGCTGTGCTTCCCTTGCAGGACAGCAAAATGGCTGCGCTGAGCAATTCTGCTCATTAGGCCTGTGACTTGCTTCGTCTCCCTCCCCTACAATTATACACAGAGCAAAAAGCTCCCATTGCATATTTTTGTTCACATCATCCAAGCTTGAGGACTTGGTCTAGAAAGATTAAACTCGTGTTCTGTGTTTGCTGCCAAGATGCTGCAATCCACTGGAGATAAAATTAATTCCTTTTTGCTGAGTGAGAATTCAAAGCTATGTATTAATAAGGAAAAGAAAGCGCCAGACCTTTCTCCTCCTCTCTTATGTATGGGCACATGAAGGGTACTGGTCCTGCTTTTGACCCTCCATTCCTCCTTTTCAGGAGACATTTTGTACAAATCAGCATTAGAATCATCAGGTTTCTGAAACCAGGTGTGACAGAATAGGCTTTAATTTAAATGCCTTTTAATTTAAAGTCATTCACGCTTTTCAGTGTTTCAGTTTGAACAGTAATGAGGAGATTTTCAGATATACTAAAAAAATTGGTCTCTCAACTTCTGCTGGATTTTTGTGGGTGGGATATGAAGAGAAAGCTGTACTGCTGTCCTTGAAAAATCTCTCCGTAAATGTCTAGCATTTTGTGATGAGTTGGTGTTTCTCTCCAGGAGTCTTTGAAGCCAGTATTTTCCTGAACTTCTTACCAGAGCTACCAAGCAAAGCTTTATATTCAAATATTTTAAAGATTGTAATTGCTTTAATTAAAAAAACCCAAACATGCACGTACCTGTATTTGATTTATATTACAAATACCTGTATTATCAGGTTGTATTTGCCAGAGTAAATACCTGAAAGGTTTTAAGAACCTCATTACATTGAAGCTCATGAACTGAGCTGTCCTGTTTCTCAGGTTTCACAAGGTTTTGTCCTATCATCCTATGTGTGTGTGTGCATGTTCATATGGGTGTATATGTGTCCTTGTGTTTACCCTACCAGAAAGCAAGCAGCCTGAAGACCTGGAGTCGTCCTTGGTGGGGATAAATACACATTGCTGTGTTTTCTGGAACTATTGCAAACACTGGTGAAATTGCCTTGAATTGCAGGAAGGGGTCTGGTTTGCTCCCACCCAGGCAGTCTCAGTCTCTCCTGTGCAAACTAAAGCAAAGTGGAAAAGCTTCTCTGCAACTGAGTGCCAGGCTTGGAATCACCAGCCCTTTCTGCCTGGGAGTGTGTGTTCCCCTTGGCAGTATCACACACTGCCATGTGGGAATCGCTGTCACAAATAAGCAGTGTGCATGTGGTCTTCCTCAAGATTTCTATTTTGAAATTTAATTTTATTTTTTTTCCTCTTTGTGGAGTTACATCGATTACTTCTGGTCCCACTTAAAAATACATCTTGGGAGAAACCACTAGGTAGGTGACAGCATTTTCTAACCTGTTGTGCAAGGGATTTTCTGCAGGCTATTCTGTACGTGTTTTAATGCACACTATCAAACAATATATCGTACCACCTATATAATTTAGCACATATTTCTTCAGCTATAGGTAATGGTTCATCAAAACACAGCATGTTTGAGAGGAGTTTTGGCTTGTGTCTCCAGATGAGCTGAGGTCCAGTGTGAGCCAAACTCCTTTCGGGAGGTGAGGTCAAGGCAGGCATTCTTGAATGAAGCCCAACTTCAGGAAATCTCAGGAATTCAGAATTTAAGTTTCACTGATGAGTAAGTCATGTAAAATCTAATAAAGAGCAAATGTTTTATGCGCCTTAAATGTGAAAATAGCAAGGGAGGCTCTAAACAACAGGGGTAACAGATAAATCTGGGAGGAGAGGTAAGGGAGTGGGAAGGTGGGAGCCTCTTATTTCTCACCTTTGTCCATGGAACAGCTCTGTAATGGAGGGTCTCGCTGGATGTGTGAGAGGGATTGAAAGATACACGTGTAAAATCTGGAAAGAACTTGTAAGTTTTGGGTGCAAAAAAGCCATCTTTGTTTTAAAGTGGTCTTGGGAAGAAGGAGAGCAAACAACACTATCATAATGCATCTTCTCTTCCTTGGCGTGCAGTTGTCACGAGACATTTGTAACTCTTTTCTTGGTCCATTGTTCCCCAGCTAGTGTGTACTCTCCATTCAGTAATGCCAGAATTAAGATGAAGCCTGCCTGTTTCAATAAGGCGGCTTTGTTGTCCAAATGGCAGCACTTGTATAGAAATTGGATTGACTCCAGCAGAGCTTGCACGATACACTGCAAAACTGTTGTCATATGATCCTTTTTATGACTAAGAAAAAGGCTGTTCTCAAAAAATCCCAGACTAGTCCTCTTTGTTTTGTTATAGAGTGGGAAAAAAAAATCACCAGAAAATTCTTTCTATTAATAATAGACTGCAAATTTGGAAACTATGCCTAACGTTTGAGTATAATAAAGAGATCAGATTAAGCAAAGTGACATTAATGTGGAAATATGATAGAGCCAAATTACTTCATTTTATGTAGCAGGATCCTTGATTAATCAAGTCACAAGTCTAAGTAAGCTTGTACCAGTTAACCTTAGCAAGAGTGGATGGGTGGTGATGGCACAATGGAGAAGGGAGAGATGTTGCAGTGATGCAGAGTACTGTGGTGGTTTCCAAAAAGTACCTTTCTCTCAACCTACCTGCATTTCCTCAAGATTTGGAAAAAGAGGCAGCTTGATCTAAACAAACAATTGGGAAGAGTGAACATTTCCTGTTACTTGGTGTTTGTATAGCACCTAGCATTGTGAATGCCTCATCCAGGCCAGCCACACGTGAGGAGGCATCCTTATGAGAAATACCTTAACTGCTAATGTCAGCTGGTGCTAATAATGGAAATTGCTATTTCAACTCAAAGTATCTTAATCTCTAATAAGTTTTTTTCTCCGTTATGGAATAAGACATGTGTAAAGAGAGCACTTCTTATCAACTAGGGTCCAAGTGTTGGATTTGAAAAAAGAATTTTCCTCTCTTTATTCCTGGTTTTATTCCAATCAAGTGCAGAAAATAGGTGAACGCATTTTGTTATGATTATTGATGCTATTTGTTAACCATGAAATGTGATTTAAAAAACTGTATGTTAACACTAGGGTAATGTGAGGAGGAATTGCCTTAGGTCTAAATGAGTTTTATAATAAAAGCACCTTTTTTAATATTTGATTTATTAATGCACTTTTGTCTTAATAAGAAGACTCATTTTGCAGTGCTTTGTGATTTCCAGACTGTTTCTTCTTTAGCTTTTCTTTTGCGAAAATGTGATAATATTTGTATAGGTTTTGGGAGCTACCAAATGTAATTGAGTTCCTAGCACATATAGAGTAGAATTAATAGATTTTAAAGCTGGAGGGACCATTGTTTTGTGCTCATTGTCTGATGTCTCTGTGGCATACAGAATGTAGAATTTTGTCTAATAATTCCTGCATCAAAGATGTAAATTTTTTCTGAGTTTGAGGGTGCTTTAAAGGCATCCAGTTCTGATTTAAAGACTTAAGATAATAAAGCTTTTGGATTTTTTTTTCCTCAATGTTTAATTGCCACCTTTATTTTTTGGTGTAAGATGTTTGGTTCTGCTTTTCCACTCTGAATTTATCAAACCACTGGATTCTTTTGTATTCCATTTTTGTATGCTAGCTTCAGGCGATGTCTGATATCAGAGTCTTCCACTTAGTAAAGGTATGTATGACCAGGTCACCTCTAGGTCCTCTCTTAGGTAATATGAATCAATTGGACTCTTCCTGCCCTCCCAGAAACGTGTATCTGTTGGGGCTTTGCTCTGGTAGTCCTTTACTCTTCCTAATATAATTCATGTAAGTATTGTGCATTATGGTTGTTTTGAGTTGGTTTTTTTTCTATTATGATCACTAAGCTTTTTGAAATAACGGGATTCTGTAAAACCTTATTTACTGTTCCATTAAGTACCAGTTCCATGTCCATTTGTAGGTACTATGAAGTATTATTTGTGTATTGGTAGTTGTAGAGGCAACTCTTTCTGCAGTGAGTGACTGGGGAACTGTCTCTTTTTAAATGTTGCAGAAGTTGAGAGGGTTATATGCTAGATAGGTGTGCCAGGTGATGGAGACAAATATGGCATACATGAGGAGGATGGGAGCTCTCCTCTGCCTTTTCCTCACCTATTTCAATACCTCCTGAAATGTGCTTCATAGTATTTGAGTCTCTTTGCTTGCTCCACACCTCCATTGGAAACATCTGTCTTTGTAACTGGAGTCACCATTAAAGTTCCTTTCTANTTGTGGGTTTTTTTTCCTTCTTTTAACTGAATTTAGTTTGTGAATTTTTGTTTGCTTGGCATTTTAATTGAATATATTTCTGATGTCAGAATTACAAAATCCCCACTTCCTTCTCTAGAGCTATCTATAGGGAGAGATAGATTTCTTTTCCTACTCAGATATGCCAAGTGTTTTGTTTTGATTTAAGTGGAAATAATGTGGGTCTTCCATTCTTTATTCTTGATCCATTTCCCTATACTGCTCTACATGTGACAAAAAATTTGGCCCTTTGTAGATGCAGGAGCTTCAGATTCCATTTTGTGCTGCTTTTTGTTTGCCTGTTATTTTGCACTGCAGTTTGCAGGGGGAAGTAGCACCGAAGCTACTGCTTCTTGAAGGGAAGAAAGGAAATGATGCACAATGGTGCCACAGAGCCACTTGTGGGAGGCTACAAGCCCTTCTACCACAGGGGTCATTAGCATGTTGGGAAACTTTTCTGCCTGCATGAGGGTATAAAGAAAAGTCAGAGGAGATGGAGTGTAGTACAGTGTGATTTTTTTTTTTTCAGATGTTAAAGAGGGAGCTGCTATTTGTGTTGTGTGTGGTTTCTGTTCCTTGAAGGTTAGCCATGGAGAGGGAGGTGGTTGTATCCACGGATGGTTATGGCGCTGTTTGCATGCAGGGAAATGCATAGACATCTTCTCTCATTGGCAGGCCGCTGGAAGCTCCACGACAATTTTGGTTTGCTTCTGTGTAAATCCAAATCCACAGCTTTCCAAGTACGTGGCACAAGGGAGGTTACTACGGGTCACTTAGCAGTTTCCAAGTTTGGTGGAGCTGCTATGTAGCACTTATTAAGGGGATGGGAATATAACAGGTAAGCCAAGTAAATGGATTAGCCGTAAGCAGTCCTATTGTTGGCACTGCCTGGAGATGGGTTGTGAACCAGGCAGGCGTGTCTTGCAAGTGATATTCTTTCATCCTCAGATTACTGAAGAGCAGCATAAATAGAGCGGCCTACATTGAAATCATTCTTGGAGGAAAGAGGCATTTAAAGCCGGGGATGGTTATGGGTACTTGGAGCAAAGTGTTCAACTAGACTGCCGTTTCCAAGAAGGAGGGGAGGGGGAGAGGGGAAGGAGCATTAAGCCAAGTGTCTCTCTGTCCATCTCTGTCTGAACGCCTGAAATGTTAGGGACAAATGATTCCTTCCAGGCACGCAGCACTGCTGTTGTCTTTAGGACTTTCATGGAGTGGCTTTTACCTTTTACTATTTTTAGTGGTTGGCTACTGTTGGCTTGAGGGGGAGTTAAAGGAGGAAGGTCACTTAAGAGGATGTCTTTGTGTTTTCTTAATAAGCATGGTTGAGGAGGGGTAGAAGCCTTACCCATTTCCAATGGTACATGTCAACATGCTTAGAGAAAGCATTTGCTTGATCAGAGAGATTGTTAATAAAAGTCATGGTTTGTGCCTGTAGTCCCTCTCCAAGAAGAGTGTTTGACTTTTGAGTCTTCTGTGCCCCAAACACAAAGGAACATGGCTTGCCCATCCCAGCTGGGCAGGCAGGATGTCCCCTCATGCTGAGTGGTGACAGCCAGGGGGTGTATGGGGTAGGAATGCTGGCTCACCAGTGTTTGTCCCCAGGCAGAGCCCCAGCTCTGGAGGGTGACTCTCCCCCACTCTGTGGCTTGCTTTTCAGCAGAGCAGCTAGCACAGATTAGTTCTCACTGATACACGGCATGGTATGATTGGTGGTGTGTTTTTGGTGTCTCCTCCCAGCCTCCTTCCAAGGTTTGCAGCATTGCAAGTGTTTGATGATGTGGCTTGCTGAGGTCAAAGGAGTTCAGTAGGCTTAGGATTGTAGATTTATGCATTCATTTATGATCTACTATTGTCACTCGTTTAAAATTACCCTAACTGAAAAGCTCAGGTAAAACATTTGCCTCCACAGTTCTTCTTACTGTGCCTCCTGCACTCCAGGGTTCTTTCAGGGTGAAGCAGTATTACCTGTTGACTGCCTCCCACCATCAGCTACCCCAGGCGCTACTGGAATGGCTGTGTGTCTGTGGTTCTCTCTCCAAGCAAGGGGGTAGAGTGTTCTCCACATCACAGCTCACATCTGCTGGGTTGAATTGTTTTTTTGTTTCTTTGGGTTTTTTCTCTCCTTCTATTTTATTAAGCCAGTGGGATTTTGAGCTGATAGCAGCTCTTTGCTGAAGATAGAAATATATTTTCTACTGTATACATTAAAGTCCCCTGTAAGGTAAAGGTCTTCGATCCAGACTGTGTTGTTTAACGTGTCATACTGTTTCTGCCAGGTGGAGTTGCAGGAATTAGCTCAGTTTTATCACCTAGAAACAGTCTTCCACTATCTACGACCAAAAAAAAAAAAGATTCTAGGAGATACAATGAAATCAGGTGCTTTGTATGTAGAGACTAAGACTGTTGAGAGAACATGTTAAGCATTAAAGGACTGCAGGAACATCTTCCCTCTGAGGCTTGTCCACTCTCCAGCGTAAACCCCATTCTCCAAACACTTGAGCATAGGTGTCTGAATCAGTTGAGGGAGCTAGGGAGAAGCACAGATCCAGAAAACATGCATATTTGAGATCTCTTCCTCTCCTCTGGTTCACTCTCCATTGTTGTCCATTGTCAGGGACTCCATAGCCATCTGGATCTGTGACAGATTTGTTTCCACATGTAAGTGAACAAGTTTTGCCATTTTTTTCAAGGGCATATCTATCTTTTGATGTTTTTCCCACTGAGTAATACGATTGAAATTCGCAGCAGTGACTGAAGCCAAGTTAGAAATAGATCCCGCTTCTGACACCTCACTGTCCCACACCTGACACGATGGGCAGTCTACAGGATTACCCTGACACTTAGAGGTCCCACTGATGTGTTGTTGGAGGATGTGTGTTCCACAGCTGCTGCTATGGGAGGTAACAAGCTCCTTCAGCAACACATATTCATGAAACTCCCTAGGAAAGCTCTCTGCTGGTGCAAGGGAGGTGGAAACAGGCTAGGTCTTTTCTAGTCAGAGAGAACCACGTAGCCATGTACTGTATCAACTTATCCAAAACCACCTATATCCAATTGGTATGTGCTGGTAATACAGCAGTATTTTAGAAAAAAAATTGACTTTAAGCAATTGGTCTAATAGGATTACTTATTTTCTGATGAGTTTGATTTTAAATCTTTGTAAATCTCCACATAGCTCATTTCCCCCTCAAAATTAATGCCAGGTTTCCCCCCCCCCCATGTGAAATAGTCTACAGTTATACCAAACAGAATTAATATTTAGCATAGGTTGGAAATAATGTAATTTGAATATGTCCAATTTTCATTTGAGATTTTTATTTAAAGGATTTCTATTAATGCAGATCTTAAAATATCATGCAACATTGTCTGCAAACAGAGGCATGAAATGACTGTGCTGCTGAGCTCCCTGCAATTCTCCAGTGAGGCTGGAGAGCTTTCTTGGTGCCTTGCAGCACGTCAGAGGAGCTGCTTCAGCTGCATTCTTCTGCTTCCATTTCTATGATTGCTTCCACCATAGGAAGGACAAAGTGATATTTCATGCGACTTTGTTCTTTTGGCAGTTCTTCACAGAGAACTTTGCAAAGCTGCAATGATCCATTTAAACCCCACTACAAGCATTGAGGCTGTCAAGGAGTGGGTACAGGCCATCAGTTTTGGCTTCATTTTACGTGAAGAAATGATGAGTTTCATTTCAGGAATGTTAATTGAGCCATTTGATTTCATTTGATTGCTACTTTTTAAACAAACCCCACACTTCATTCATAAAATAATCTTGAACATGTAGCAATGGGATATACTTGTCAAAGTATTGCTTGCTGTTGGCCATGCTACCTTGACGATATTTCAGACTTGTGCTTACTTGTAATAACACGTCTTAGAAAGAAAAAGAAGGGAAGCCTCAGTTTACAGCCACCTTGCTTAAAGTAGTGAAATTAACTTCAGAGACACAGAAATTGAAGTTGTATCTCTTTTATCCATGGTGTGGTATACAAACAAACTAAATTAGAAGCTTTGTTTGTGGACTGATAGTCAGAATTTTACATTTTTATTTATCTTGGAAAGATCTAATGGTTTTTTTTTAGTAATAACAGTTCTGCTAATTTTTATGTTAGGCAGTCAGATGTTGTTGGCTTAGATATCTGTGTCCTTCAGAACTGCTGCTTTAATTTTTGGATTTGGAACAAACCCAGCATCCTGATGTAAAAGCAAAACTTTTCTCAGCAGGTTTAGACAAAAAAGAAAGCGATTGTATCACAGAATATATGCACTTAACAGCCGAGGTTTTTGATTCCATGGTTACAACAACAAAACAAAAAACTCCACACATATAGCCAGTTGGTGATTTTATTGTTCCAGTCGGATGGCCTTTCTTAAAGTGAATTTTAATGGACAAGAAAGAAAGAACGTATTGCTGTACTTGTGCAACTGGAGTTTGTGAAATAGGATTGGAAAAATCCACAGAATAATTGGGCACATTGTGTACTTAGTGAATCACCAAGCTAGTGCAATAAACATGGCTGTGTTTGAAAATTTAGATCTGTACCCTGCTTTTGCCAAGAACAATGGGAATTACTTGGGATTGCAAGCTACCTGCACTGTGCTTTGTGCAAAGGTTTTCCTTTCTTTGCATAGTTTGTATTCCAAGGTAATTCTTGGTTTTGTGTCTGCATAGACTGACTCGGTGGAACCTAGGAGACAAACTAGGAACTGCATGGCAGGGGCACTACGGACATTGGTACTGATAAAGGAAGAGGATTCCGAAGTAGAAGACTGTGCAGTCTGACCAACATCTTCTTTCAGAGAAACAGCCTTTTGTCTTCAAAAGTAAAAACAAAAGCTACAGACATTTGATAGTTTCAATTTTGTTTGGCAGAGAAGAGGGATAAACTTGTGAACATGTTTAAGAAACTACTAAGTTTCTAGAATACAGACTATTATTTAAGGGATATGGGAACCATTATGAAGCCAGAAACAAATACGACATCCAAATCTGCTCTTGAAGACACACGTGGCTCTTGCAAATTATGAGAGCTGCACGTGCACAGGCTGAATGGGATCTTGATGGAAACCATCCAGGGCTGGAGTCTGGCTCCTGCTGAAATGAGGGCTGCTGTCTGGCTAGACTGAAGTTTGGGTCTCAGGCAAACTGATGGAGATGTTTTCTTCCCTCGAGGAAATACATGTTTAGTCGTCATCCAGAACGACAGGACGGCTTGTGTGCAAGGCTTTTGCCATGTTACTTAGTGTTAACTCTGGGTTTCCTCTGTCTTCTTTACTTAACCAAAACATGATAGTCCTCTTAAGGAAAAACATTACTGTTTTTCTCAGTCGAACCGAACGTACACTGAATGCTCTGCTTCTGTTGTTTCACCCTGTGAAGACAACTGCCATCCAGGAAGTGCAAACACCATGCATTTCTGGTGCCATAGAGCTGAATGGCAGAATTTATGTTTTCAGTCAAACCAACCAGTAGCTTCCTTAAGTGTCTGCAAATATGGATTGATAAGTCCCCAAAGAGTCTTAAACAGTTCTGCTGTGTCTGAGGAACTAGAGCCAAGAAAGTTGGAATAGGCTGGAAAAGTCTCACTAGCCCCAGAGTAGCATTTCTGTTTGAAGTAGTGGGTCAGAAAGGAAATGGTATTACCAAAATGTCTATGTTAGCAGAATTTCTGGAGGTGAAACTTCAAAAGTGTAGCCTTTTTTTATTAAAGATGTAGCCTCTCTTGAGGGAAGAGAGAAATAGATCTTGCCCTCCTGGATAAACACCATTAAAAGTTCAGGATGTTCCTGGGGAGGGGAAATCAATTTTCTGCGCTCCTCAGTTCAGTGCAGATGCAGCCGTGGCCGTACAGTAAGTGACTCATTCCGTGACCATCTTCTTAATGATGAAATTGTTATGTGCTACATCGCCCATTCAGACATTTTGTTTTCTAATTCTCTACCCCTGGTTCCCAGAAATATGAAAAATGATGCTTTTAGCAGAGTGGTGGAAACACTCCCTGAGACACACCACCAGGGTAGGACGTGCTGTTGGTTGAGGCTGTGGATGGTATTATGGATGTGGGGATGTAATTGGCTTGAACTTTTGCTCACCCTTAGACTTAAATCCAAAGCTTTTTTATCAAGTTCAGATAAGGTCCCTACCTCTATTTGACTCCCATTAGAGCTCTGTCCTTCTGTGTAGTTCCCAGTGGTGTCTTCTTCATTCTGTTTGCAGTTTCAGGTGGGAATGCCTGCATGTTGTGGATGCAACAGTTGAACCCTGGCCTACAAAACCCAGCCAGCTCAGATGATAAGGAAAGGCAGCTTACTACTCCAGGAGCTGCCTTTTGCACATCAAGTAGATTTGCATCAGGCAATTGCATGAATCAGATCTCAATCTTCATTGCCACAAAATATAGCAAGGAAAATCCCATTTCTGAAAGTCTTTCTACTGTACACAAATCCAGATGTAAAGCACTGCTCTGTGCATAGCAAATGGGACTCGTATGTATTTTATTAATGTAAGTGTAATGTAATTATTCTCTTGTCCATCTGGCAGGTGGTGTTTTCATTAAGAAGTGAATAATCTAAGCTATAGGCTCGGTAGAGGGGGATGAGTATGGAGGAGATTCAGGTCATCTGCTGTGGGACCATAAATAGAAGCTAACAAGGGAGCCCTTGCTGTCCTTGTCCACTAAAACTGAAAATCTGTTGCTTTTATTTTCCCTTTACCAGACTGCTTGCAAGCTTAGAAGCTGGTCTATTAGTGAAATCTTTTCACCATCATGCAGTTTAATTCCTCATTTATGGTAGTGGCTGGAGGCACAGTGTGAAAAAATAGGTGTTATATAAGAGAGCAAAAATTAAGTCCTTATATAAACCACTATGCATAGTAAGATAAGATTAAAATCACGCTTCTGGAGGTGCCCGGTGTGTCTCTGGGTGTGAGGTACCGATCGAAAATCCATATTGGATTACTTAAGGGTTTTTATTCACGTGGAAGGTCCTACTCGAAAAAAGCAAAACAAAACCCACACAGAAGAGCAACAAGCCTGAACCATGACCGAAAAAGTTTGGAGAAGAGTGGTGTATGGAGCTTTCTAAAGGAAATCTGGTTGCTCTCTGACCATCCGTGTGACATCTTCTGTTTTCCAGACAGAGTTTTCTGATGTCCACATGGAAGTGGGAGCAATTTCCTCTTTCCGTGTCCTAGCAAGACTTTTCTTGGCACAAGTGACAGCATAAGACCTAGTTTGAGTTTTGCCCTGGAAAGATATAAATATCCTGGCCTAGTCCCAGGAACATTCAAGCAAGGATTAAGTTTTATTTTTTATCTGGTAACATTCAGAGAAACTATCAGGTTGACCAGGCTGGGAAGGGTTTTAATTTTGTAAAGCTTGTAAGTAAAGAAGAGAACCGAGCTTTTAAAAAACTTCTAAAAAACTCTTATTATTTTTAGTCTATAATTTTAAATTTAGGTGGGGATGCTGAAATGATGCTGAGCATCATTTCTTCATGTATGGTATAGGCATCACCAAGCAGAAGGTAAGAGGTTGACATTGCCCTTTTGCCAAGGCACAGATTTCCATTCTGACAGGCTTATTCTTTCACCGAGGATCCTGCTTATTTTCCTTCCCAGTAAAGCTCAGGTTCATTTGCTGTTCAGCCAGGGTGGAGGGAGAAGGCTGTCACACCACGACTTCCAAGGAAAAACCTCCGAGGGTGCTCGTTACTCTGGCTGCAGATAATGGGAAACTGAAAACAAACATGAGCAACATCCCCTTGAAAACATCTTTAGAGACTGGGTGCCAAACTGTTTAGCACTGTCTAGAGGTGCTAGTGTGATGTCTTCTCATTAAGGGTGCTGCTGAGCTTCCTTCTTTTGTAGGTAGTGAGAATACTCGAAAGGAGATACTTAACTACTGCGCAACTTACTTGGTACAAGGAACAATGTGAATAAGGACAGTAAATACAGCATCCCAGGCAAATGGTGAGCTAGAGCTTTGCCAGGCTGTAATAAAGCATGAGTGAACCTTTGCCAGGCATGCTTTTTTCTCTCTATTTAAAGATGTTATTTATCCCCAAGACTTCATGAAGTGTTATCTGGAAAGACTCACTGTGCAGATCAGTCTTTACTCTAAGCCTCCTTTGATATACTCTGCTGGGGAAGGGGTTTTCTTTGTTTCTGTAGGAGTCAGTGATCTCAATGTATAACAGTTTTATGGTTTCAAGCGAGAATTCTCTTTCCTCGATGCATCAAACCTCAGTCATTTGTATGTGTGTGTGAAGGTCAGTGGGTTTGTCAGATACCCAATTGTAAATTCTGTCACTAAATCAATTTCTTTTAATTAGAAAAAATGTGCTGCCCTTCAGAAGAAGTGCGCCCTTTCATCTGGACAAAACCCATTATATCCCAACACAAATATGATAGCCGTAAGCTCTCTGCTAGTCTGATGTTGACTGTGTGTCTCTGCTGGTACGTTGGAGGGTCGGAAATCCTGGTGATCAGAGGCGGGCTGTATTTTCTTTTCCTCTGAAGAAAATTACTATTGTTATTACTTTGACATCGTCTAACTTTGCAATGTCAGAAGCAGGAAAAAAAGTTAGTATCAAAAACAGGTAGCCACAGCAACTAGCGCGAGACATTCAAGCCTCCTCTCCTCGCTTCCCACGGCGCCAGCACTAGAAGCACACGGAAGTCTGTCACAAGGACTAAGACTTAGCAGGACAGGATTTTGCATTCATTTAGTAATTCCCTTGTGGTTATATTCTTAGATGACTTAATGACTTAGTGTATACCTCGTCTGGAAGATAAGCAGGCATAATTCATTGCAGGCAGGTCATTCATCCTTTGAGATAACCAGCAACTACACGCCATAGGGAGCAGGGAGATAAAGATACTATAGATCAGCAGCAGTAGTTCAAGGTTTCAACCTCTCCACCTCCTTCTGTGACCCAGAAGTCATTTGCAGTTGATAACACAGTCATTTGCTTTCTTTAGAGAGAAATACACTGGTAGTGGTTGGCTGAAGTGAACACATTTTCCATTCTGCCTCTGCCTTTCAATAGCCACAGCATAGCTCTTCCTGGAAGTAGGTATGCTTGTGTCGCTTAAAGGCTTTATGGCTATGTTAAATTCTGATTTAGAAAACTTATTGTAAATTGATTCCAATTTTTCTGGTGTTATTTAAATGGTGGCTGTTGTTCATGTACTGCTTGGGATGCTTGCACTTAAGTTTCAGTCCGAGTTAAGCTTTTAGAGGTCCAGCTTATGTGTTAGATCCAAATCAAGGCACAAAGAAAGAGTGTGCATGTAACACACTATATTGCATTTGTTGATGTTCTTGTAAAAATAAATTTACTTCCAGTATCGACAGGTGCATTTTAAAATTGAACAAGTTCCACAAAACTCTGCTGCTGCTAAGCCAACAAATACTAGGATCAAACACGTAACATGATTTCCCCCTAGTTAATATTCCCTCCTCCAAAAATCTGTAGTCCATAAACAGCAATCTGCATCTTGAGATCCCTTGCATTGCAAAGATAAATGATTGACTCAGTGGATACTTTTTGATGATGGGTTCTCAGTAAAACATTCTTCTCTTGTCTACACGCACAGCAAAAGAAATAACAAATACAAAGCTTTTGGTATGGTCATATGATGGCTGTGATGTGATTCACAGTCTGTAATGTTGCTTTATTTAAGGAGGAGGGACAGGATAGAAAGAGGAGTCTATTTTTGTTTGTTTATTTTCTAATTACTTGAGCTATTTTTTCTTTGAGTCAGCAACTCTGAAGAGTACATACTGTACTACAGTAACCAGCAGTCAGGGCTGGGAAGTCCCATGATGATGATGATGATAAAAGTAAATATCCTGCATTCTCAGAGGGATTAGGAGCAGATGGAGGAATTAGTCTCATTATGGTTTGGTGTGGTGTCACAATCTCTCTCTGCATCAATGCTATCCTGCATGTAATCTTTAGATCTGTATTTCTTAACTGAAGTTTTGAAAGCAAACAAGAAATCAGAACAGTTTTATTTTCACCCATTTGTTTAGATGATGAAAGTATTCGTCTTGCCCAGGAAACCACGCTGCAAAGAAAGCGACGGAGTCTTGTTTTCTGTTCTTCACTTGAGAAATGCAGTGCTTTTGGCCTGTTTGGAGTGGTGAGAACGCAATGGAGAGTGATTTTGATTGACATGAAATAATTTGATAATGGACATGAAAAAACCTGCTTGACATGAAATACCCCATGCCTTGTGATACTTTCCTGTCAGTCTGCATGCTGCACAGTAAGAGCTGTACTCATCATGGCACACCTTCCTTAATTGTCTCATTCAAAATGGTTTGAATCCCAACTTCCAAGGTGAGCCCGTGCTACTTTTAAAGGCGTTAAGTTGCATTTGTGAATTCACATAGTGAAAACACTCAAGGCCATAATGGGTAGCAAGGGGTTCTGTCTACAAGGGGAAGAAGTGCAGCCTGTGGACTGCAGCCTGTGGATGCTCATTAACACACTTGTATCTTCATGTTCTGTGTCAAGCTGCTTCGTTAATGCAGGACATTCACATGTCAGGGTATGTTTAATACAAGACTTTCTGGCTCCTTGAGGGAACAGCTTCACTTTAGTGAGAGTTGTTCATTGGAGTTAGTTGAGTGTAAATTTTAAGCAGGATGTGAATTTTAAGCAGGATATCCAGGCAGAAGAGCCGGTGTTGGTGGTCACTGGGGAGCAAATTCCAGAGACAGTCTTTCAAAGATGCATGGCCTCTCAAGAACTGGGAATTTAATATCGTTTCTTACTCTATCTAACAGGCTAAAAGCCCTGCAAAGTAAATTCATCCCCTTTGCAAAATGCTCTTCTAAGGAGTTGCAAGTAATGAGGAGACTTTGTGGAAAGACAGTGAGGTTCTTGCATGGGTAGCAGCTCCCATCTGGTTCCTTTCAAGAGGCTGTCGTTACACATTTTTAATGCTTTATTCCATGTTCTTTCTTCAATGTTCATTACAGTACTGGAAAACCTAAATATGCCCTCTTGCAGCCTTTAATTATATGATAAAAACCATGTCCATTTTAAAGCCTATTCTTTTTCCAGCAAGGGTAACCTGAGAATGGCATTCTCTTCTGAAGAAATAGGACATCGCATTTGCTGTTGATGGCGTGCCCTCCTTCTCTGTTCCTTACCATATTTTTTTCAGTTCTCTGTACTTGTAATTGCAGTAAGTATATTTGATAATGCAGAAGTGACCTATTTTGTGCACAGTTTAGCTGATTCTGCAGTTGCCTCTAGGGTTTCTTAGCAATGTTCTTCAGCCACTCCTTGGCTTACAAAACCTGATAAGTTAAGCGTGGCCATCAAAACAAGATATTTGAGGCAAGTAAAGTTTCAGGTAATGAAGGAGGATGAGCCATACAGGCGTGAATGCGTTGGGCTGAGTGTTAGTAACGCAAGCTGGAGGCCTGTGAAGCAGATTGGGAGGGCTAGAATAGATGTCGTCAAACACATTAAGCTATTGGAGGACCTTTGTAGAAATTTGTTAACATCCAGTGACATGGCCAGGTATTGTAGCCCTGTAGGCTCAGCAGTTAATGTATGGTACCTCTGGCATCTGTGGTACCTGCTGAACTATAAAAAACATAGGTGAGTTGGGACCCATTACTGTAAACACTGTCTGCAGCACTAGCCCTGGTAACAGATTGTTCTGTGCCTCATTAAAAAGGAGATAGCGCTGTCAATGGAGTCAGGGCTTCATTTTGCCATGTTTGCTACATAATCAGTTAATTTTGCTTAATAGTGCATCGCATTGCAGATGTGCAAAAGGGCAGAGTCGCTTCCTTTTCTGCATAAAACCTCCGCTCTGGTGCAGCTGCAATTGTAACGGAGTGTGTTAGCTGGCAAGCTGACCTTAGTTGCTGTCCCTGCCTTATTCCTGTTCTGGGTTTTCCCAACAGCCCTCTGGACAAGCTATGTGCTTGTGTGAGTTCAAGGTACAAGTTCCTCAGACTGGAAGTTAGACACAGGTGTGTATGTATGTATGTGCTTTTTTCAAAAGAAAATGCAAGGTGTTGTCAAGGACTTCTGCTTGTTTCTTTGGAAAGTACTTTAGTACCTGTCTTTCATCTAAGCATTACTTAGAATATGAAAGTTAGCATTACTTATTTCTAACTAGATGAATCCAGGTGAATACCTTAATGTGGATCCTTATATTTTACTTTCCTTTGCGTGCAGCTTTTGGGAAGATAATTAACAAGTCAAATATGATAAGACAACGTATGTGGAGAAGCCAAGTTCAAACCTCTGTTTATGGACTTACTAAACATTATAATTCAACATTTTAGAAGATTAGTGTATTACACAGTAATATGGCATATCTAAAAATTAGTGCTAATCGTATATTGGTGAAATTTGTAGTGAAACTAGGTATGTGTAAATGGTTTACCAGATGAAAATTAATATATTAAAAAATAAGTATATTTTGTAATCACATATCCCAGTCTGAGAGCATTATAAGGATATAAAAATAACTGAGTTTATAAACTCTGTAGTGTGGTGTAAACATCTTGTTGAAAAGAAAACCCAAACCATGCAAAAAATACTACTGGATGTCTGAAGGGCCTCTGTTTAAGAGAACAGGTAAATAAGTAATTAAGTTCATCTGTCTTCAGAAAAGCAGGCAAGCACCTGCTTAAATCTAAATGAGCTTAAGTTGTGTTTACTTCTTGAAATACTTAAGTATGTTTGTAGTTAACCATCCACATAAAAGATTTTCCCCAATAAAGACTTAGACACACACAAAAGGAGAAAGGTGTTTCAAAACCTGAGTATGATTATAGGTGTAAGCAATGGGTTTGATTTTAGAAGCTGAAGAAAGTAAGTACATGAATCTAATTGAAATTCAATGAGTTTGGATCATCTAATTGTCTTGGATCCCTCTGAAAGCCCGACCTCTTTTAAATGCTAACAGATGAGGGAGGTGGTGGCCCTTATGAACTGATTTCACATTAGCATACCAACACCTTGTTGGATGTTTCTCCCCAGATGCTCAGTGTGAGAATGAACCTTCTGCATATGATTTCTCCACTATTGCCAAATACTAGTGTCAATTTGAATATTTTTGAACTAAAAACCCACATCAAAATGCCAGTGTGTTTACAAACTTCAGTATTAATAATCTAGGGAGATTTGCTGAAGACAGAGGGTGAGGTGGGAAGATGATGGTTCAATTGCAGTGCTGTGAAGTGATGAGCAGAAGAACTTTTTGGAAGCTGGCAGGGTCCAGGTGAGATTTTTAATTCATAGGTGCCTGACTTGGCTCCCTACCGTAGTCTGAGCATCCTACATAGGATGAGTAGGTCTAAATTTTGAACTGTGCTCTTTTCTGCTTTTGAAAATAGACCAAAACTTCTAAAAATAAATCCTTGAATTTGGGGTGCTTTGTTGATTTCATCTGAAGCCGTGGCTGTAACTTCCCAAGGGGTGTACTCATACTCCCTGAGGCACGTTGTAGAGCATAGAGAGGAGCACTGCTTCTGACACGTTTTCCACAGTGTGGTGTAAGCTGACTCTAAGAAGATCTTTGGTTGTCCTGGTGCTCCTTTCTCTTCCTGCGTTGTCTATGGCTTCCCGTTCTCCTTCCCTCCACCGACAGCGGTTCTTCTGCTGTTCGGCAAGCCAGTTCAGAGAGCTGATCTGGCCAAAATCTGTCAGAAAGAAGAAGAAAAAAATGAAAAGAGTACTCTGGGAGCCCTGTTTGGGGGAGTGCCACCCAACTTGAGCCTGCACTCACATTGTGGTGGTGAAGCTGAGTGTAAGCAGGCAGCTCTCTAGACAGGAGAGCTGCTAAGGGTAGAAAATGATACACCAGGAGAAAATGAAGGGTATTTTTATGTTGGGTTGGCTTCCACGCATGCAGCCACCTAAGTGTGTTCAGAAAGTCTGTGGGGCCAGTTCGGGGACAGGCCTGGGCAGCAGGTCTGTGTTTCACAGCTGTAGCTGTGAGCATTCCATGCTGCTGTAAGCAGATGTATTGGGAGATGAAGGTAAATGTCTTTGAAGAGAAGGAGGAAGGTTTGAGGGTGACTGAGGTTAGCTCTTAGGACAGTAGTGTGGAAGTCTTGATAGTGCACCATGCCTGGTAAGCCAGTATTAATCCTTGAGCTGTGTGGCCCATGCAGTCTGTGACTGTGGGCAGGCAGGGATGCATCCTACTTCCAAACTGCAGGTTGCTAAAATCAATGATCCTATGTAATGGAGACTGTAGGTCTCTGGGGTGCATTTTATTTTATTTCATTTTAATTTTTTATTTTATTTTTTATTTATTTTATTTTTTTATTTTATTTTAAAAATGGCTGGCAGCAATATGCCCTTCTGAAGTTGGCATACTTCTCCGTTAGCTCCTCCACTTGCATGTAGACGGATACAGTCAAGCTCGTGCAGCAGCCTGTCACATGCAATTTGTATTCTTTGTTTGAGAAGCAGCCTATAGACAAAACTCGTTTGCTTCTCCCTTTTGCAGCATTAAGCTGTTACTGAGAGGATTTTGGAGGCACAGATGAGTTAGGCACCTGAGTTCTGCTGGTTTGAGTAGGAATCAAGGCATCTGCCTCTGGTGACTGAAAATCTCCCCATAGGTTTTGGCTTGCTGAAAGCTTTTTCATTTTGTTCAGAAAGGGATGAATAAGTCTTAAAATAAGGAGTGCTTGCTTTTTGGGGTAAAGACTTTGTCTGGTGGGGTGGTGTTTGTTTGGGGTTTTTGTTTGTTTATTTGTTTTGGGGTTTTTGCTGCTTCTTTTCTGAGGTGTAAGTTTGGATTTTCAACAGTGCTGATAGGGAGATTAATGATCATGATCCCAGTGGTGCTGGGCCGCCATTTCTGTACCCAGTGCCTGGGGTGGGAACAGGAGGTTCTGCCTGGCTTGCTCCCTCACAACACCTACAAAGTTTACCTGCTTTTAGGCTTGTTTGCATCGCTTCTTGAACAATGTACACGGTATCGTTTGTTTTTCAGGGTTTTAGTCAGAAAGGCAACTTTTATGCTGAAAGTGATGGAACCGTTTTCCCCATGTTCATAATTAGACTCGGTAATGAGCTTTAACCATTTAGTAACTGCTGTAAAATAAGCTGAGGATAGGGGTTTAAAAATTACTGTAGTTTAAGCATGCATTGAAATGTACATCTGCTCTACTGGGAGGTGCACAGGTATTCCGTGGGAGAGAGCAGCATGAAGGCTCTTCACCAGGATTGCTAATGACTGAGCCCTGCTGCCTCATTAGCTCAGTATTACAAACGTGTTTCATGGAGTTTCCATCAATAGCATTACCAGCTTTCAATATGTAGCAGGAGAAGCAAGGTCACCATTAAGACCTTGACTCATGGAGTTGTGGGGCAAAGTTTCTCCAGGCTGAGCAGACAGCCGTGCCATGCCAGGGGAGGAGGCTCACCCTGGAGCCAAGGCAGGCAGCACTGATCCCACCAGCCCTGCCCTGAGGGCTGTGTCAGGGATAGGCAGCTTCAACTCGTGGATAAGGCAGGAGACATAGCCTGACCCTGTGGGTGGGGATTAGAGCCAGAGGCTGAAGAAGAAGCATACTGAATGAGCTTATATCCTGACCATGCACCTTGCTTGATGGTGGCATCCTTTTGGGAAGTGCTGGTGCGCCTTCCATGTCAACAGTCCTGGGCTACAGTTGTGAGATGTTGTCTCCCTGCCCTGCCTTCCCCCTCACCCCCCACTCCAAGCTGTCTTTTCATGCCCTCTGCATACAGCTAATGCTGCTGGACCTGGGGTCTGTCCTCAGCCCAATCCCTTATGCCAAACACTGGCTTTCCCAGCCTTTCCCTTCCACCCCATTAGACAGACAAGTTTCAGCATCCCCCTTCTCTTTCTGCAGCAGCCTGGAGAGTGAGCCCTTTGGGGATCTGGGGTACCACCAAGGTGGTGGGTACATGGCCTGAGCCCCGGCTGCGTGGGCAGACCCTTGGCAAGGTGTGAGCACGGTCAGGTGACTGCGTTGTGGCTTGCATGCTTGCTCACATCCCCTTGAGTCTGTCTTGAAATTTTATATTGACAGAGTTAATTCCTGACTGCTTCAGACTGTAGAAACTGGTCTCTGATAAGGCTGTGTTTAATAAGGATATTTGTGCTAAAGAGCTTTGTTGGCTAGACAGAGCTTTACCTTGCTGAGCTTTTCTCTGGCAGACGATGAAGAGGAGGTCTCCTCCCAGCATGCTCCCTTCTTGCAGCCTGGCAGTACAGTGGGCTAAGAGACATAGTGAACAGGGTAATACCTCTTTCTTCCCTTCAAAAAATAGCCGCAAAATACCTTTACACAGTTGACTGCAAGCAGCACATGTAGCCAGAGTAAATGTACTGCTGCAGTAAGCCAAAACTCTTAAGCAAATGCCAAAAATAAAGCAGCCTGCCTTACTTTTTCCACCTTACATAGCAGTTTCCAACCACATCAAGTGAAAAGTCTAGGTGGGTGTATAGTGTTTATCATCACTGAGTAATATACATTACATTAGCTAGGACATTTATTTTGTTCCTGACTACTGGTTTTAAAATAGTTTTAATGAGAGCAGGAAAAATGATTTAAGTTTATATTACCACCTAGGAGATAGGAATGTGTTCCTGATTTGGGGAGAAATGCAGGAATGTAAGTAATGCTTCCCCTGGGCTCCCCCCCTCAGACTTTTACTACAGCTAGAAGTGGGTTGAAAGGGAAACGGTGGAAGTACAGAATTCAGCAGTGCGATGCTCACTCTCTGTAAGATCATGTCAGAGTGCTTTCTGTGCAAGCATTCATCTGCAGCTATTGCATCCTCCGGTATTTGAAAGTTGTTTGCACAGTTGGCGACAAAATTTAATGTCCAGAGCAACGAAAAATTGTGAACAGTTTCACATCCAAAATTGTACTGCCACCAGTGTGTGGCAAAGGGTAGATTGAGGACGTCCGTGGAAGTAAGGTGAGAGGCAAAGTTTGAGTACTTTTTTTTACAGGCTCTGAAAGTCAGAGATATGTCAAATACAGACCCAGAGGATATGTAAGAGCTAGCATAGGGGAAATGCTGGTGCATCTGAAAGCGGTGGACAAAGAAAACCTTGTTACCTTGCAGGGCTTTAGCCTTTAATACATTCATTTCAGTCACAGGATGTTCAAGTTTAGCCAGGAGTTGGCAGCCAGATGGGCTGCGAGGCAGTTCATAGAGTGACTCAGTCTAGGCGAGCGTGAAGAGTCATCCACATAAAGGCAACCTATTACAGTATTTTTGCAGAATTTTTTTCCCTGGGTTTTCTTGTTTTTGTGGTAGTGCTTGGGTTTTCATTCCTGGTAGTTTTCCAGTTCATCGTTGCTTCCTGCCTTCTTTGCCACCTGGTCATGCCTGCACCTCTGCAGAATGAGTATACAGGGCTTTTGTTTTCCCGATCCAATACCTGGCTGTTTTTGGTGACTAGACAGTCTTGCCTTTTTGAGGAGCTGTCAGGGAAAAGTATGGTCAGTGTAAAAGTTGTGGCAGCATCCCTGTATTTCCTCACCACCTCCCCACTCTCCTTTTCTGGCCATGTTAGATTCGTGGAGGACCGAGAAGCTTCTGTGATGTGTGATGCTCGTTGCTTGGTGCGATCGTGCTTCTGCAGTCAGACAAACTCTTCAGGAACAACTGTTTCACTTGACCTTTCTTTCTAGAAAGCTGTGGCCTTGAGGCTGTATCACATGGTGGTGGTATTTTTTTCCTAAATGAGGAAGGTAGGAAAAGCACTATTTATTTATGCTGTCTTTTCTCAAGAGGGAGCTGAACAGTAAAGTTTCTCTTCTAAATGAGGGTAGACAGATTTCTCCTTTGGATTGAGATTTATCAGTTTCTTACCTTGTCATTTGATGCCTGTTAAATTGCTGTGGAAGCGCCAGAGTGAGGAGCTAGTGATCTTTCCAGAAGTGAAAGAAATTTTAAAAAAATGAAGGATTAAATACTTTACTCTCTGAGGCTGAAATTACAGGAATTAAGTGCTTTGTCTGTTTTATTGGTAGAGAAACCTTTATTGTTTGTTACAGGTAATTTATTTGAGAAGGGTAAGAGGAAAGTCTGTAGTCCCTTTTCGTTGATTCAGATGAATTGTTGTGCGTTGCTGCTATTAATTCCTCTTCCCATACCTCCCTGCCTGCCTGACTTTACCCACTTTTGGGGCATGTGTTGTGCCTCCAGTGACCTTAATAGAAACACCATGGTCTTGAGACAAATTTCCCCTTTTTCGTATGATATTGTTGTGATTTGGTTTATTTCTCTGGGAATACGAAGATGAGAACAGTTGCGCAATGCTCGCAATCTTAGCAATGAAAAAGGAGAAGCTAAAGGAAAAAATAACTTTGGGGAGAAAGAAGAGAAAATCATCATGGTCCAAATTCAGGTGCCTCTGTGCCTCACATGAACAGTGAGGCAGTTTTGATCCTGGGGGTTCTGAAACATGCCTTGAGTCTCAGGATGCCTCAGGAGCCTTAGCTCCCAGCTTGGACATCCAGGATTCCTGAAGATAGGCAGCAGGGCTTGTCCTGCTCTTCCTTGCCCTGTGTCCCCAGCCTGGTGTGCATCTCCTGCTGGGGATGGAGAGGGTGCATGCCCCAGTATTAAGATGGCTACTTAAGGGATGTGCGTGGTTGCTTTAGTATCAAAGTAGTCTTAAAAACAATCGGGCAGGCAAGACAGAGGCTTCTGGAAAAATGACTTTGAGAAGATGCCTCACGAGGGATTAAGATACAATGCCGAAGCTGTTAACTGGGAGGATCCTACCTCCTCAACTCCAGTTTATTTTGCCAGTGTTAGGAAGGGACAGATCAAAGGAACCTTAAACAATTAAAAAAACCTTTCCAGACAGAAAGGAAGCAGTTGTTCGAGAGCCACTCACCAGGAACAGACACCTGCCTGCAAGTTTGCAGGAATCTCAGCTTCTCAGCTGCTCCCGGAACATATGGTGGCATGGGACTGAGATAGGAGAGCCATATATCCTCTTCTGTGTTGGTTTTAGAAAACATTATGCTGCCTACCCTTTGTTAGCAGTAAACCATATTTTCACTGCAGTCCCTGAGCCTCAGTGGGCACTTCTGGAGAGAGAGAAGGGATGCAGCTGTATTGCGAACCGTGTCTGGTGCAGCTCACCGTCGTCTTGTGCAGTGACTCTTTTTGTTAACTGAAAGGTTGGTCAGGTGTTGAAACAGGCTGCCCAGGGAAGTGGTGAAATCATCGTCCCCTCAAGTGTTCAAAACACATGTGGATGTGCCACTTGGGGACATGGTTTAATGGTGAACATGGCGATTTTAGGTTAATGATTGGACTTGATGATCAGATCTTTTCAAGCCTGAAGAATTCTACGATTCTGTGATCCCTGCATACCCCAGGGCAAGCAGTAAATCCTTGCTGGCCCTTGAGGAGGAGGACTCAGGCACTAGGATTCAGACAGGTTAGGTCAGGCACCTCCCAGCCCTCCTGCAGCAGTGCTACATCATTTGTGTGGGCCAGTTATGGCCACAGGTACCTGCTGAGCCTTCAGCTCAAGGCAGGTGGCTCCAGGAAGCCTGACCTTTTTGAGCAGTTTCGTTTTTCAGTCTCGCCTGCCTTCCTTTGAGAGTTATAAAAATCTACTTTTCTAGTTAACTGCAGTCTCAGTCTTTCCCCTTGTGCTTCCTCACCTATCCCACTCTAGAAGAAACGGTTGGTTGGCCTTACTTGCAAACCACCTCTCATAAATCTCTGTGGGGCCAGATATTTTGTAATTTATTGCCCACCTTGCCCCACCAAGTATCTTCACATTACTCCTGTTACTTGCTGGCCTGACATGCTGTGCATTTTCCCATTCTTACTCTTCCAGCAAAATACTTATCTGAGGCCTTTCACACACAGAAAAATCCTCAGTTTAGATACATCAGTTTTGAAGAAGTCTATATCCTCTGCTTTGGGTATGGTTTGTCCCTCTTGACTTTGATTTCTCTGTAGTGAGAATCTGTGTTGTGGAGGAATCTGTGGCTATTGGGTTACCTCCCACCTCTGCTAGCAGCATTACTTGAAGCAACAGCCTTTGAATTTAGGAGGCTTTAAACCATGTCCTTTCCTGGATCTCTCCTGCCACATGTCATTTTTTGTATGTGAAGTTGTTTATTTGGCTAGACGGTGGCAGTCTCTGGCTCTTGCTATCTCTGCAGACGCATATGGTCCTGCTGATAGAGCCGTGCGTGTCTGCCTCAGATTTGCGGGCGACAGTGGCATGTGCAGAAAGGAATGGGTGGAGTTGGCCACACTGTGTGGCATGCAAGGCTCTGCAAAATCCATATCTGTGGGAATGGCTAGTCAGCTCTTATCAGTCACGTCCCGATGCAGTGAGTTGTAGAAATCAAATTAGCAGACAAGTCAATTGCTTACGTCAGTCAGAAGTTTTGCAGTGGGGATGATGTGATAGCCCAGGGCCCCTCACTGGGTAGCCCTCCTGGGTTTGATTACCAGGGCAGTAACAGAATGAAAACCTGACAGTGCAGTTTCATTTCTATCCTACTTTTTGGTTTTCTTTCTCACTCAAAATAATTTTTTCTTGCTGTCATTTGGGACATGCAGAGCAGAGAATCTGTCCTTGCTATAAAAGTAGATAAAGCTCTGCCCTGTTATTTTATAAAACAAGTTGTTGTGACATACCACACGGTTCCTCAAATCACTCAGTAGTTCGCTAGTCTGTCACTGTACAAGCATACTAAATGACAAGCTAAAAAACACAAGACAGTACAACAGTGCATTAAAATTCATATAGGATATCAAATATTCAAAGTAAGTGATGTAAAAAGAAGCCTTTTGCTGTAAATACTAATACCTGTAGCTGCATGAACATAATGAAGAAGTGCTGTGCATCACCAAACAGAGGACTGGTGTGCTGACAAACCCACAACTGCCTAGGAATCCTCGCATTTATGTATTTCCAGAGAGCTGCTACCACTTTAGGAAAAGGTCTCCTTCAGAAACTCCAGACTGTCATATGAGCCTCTTCTCCTGAACTTGAAATTGGAGGCAAGATCAATTACTTCCAGGCTCTCAGTGTCATGGAGTAGCAAGACATGATGTTATTTGTGTCTTGTGTCCAGGGCAAAAGTAATGGACCTCAGGCTTAACATTTTGGAGGGCTTTTTTTTTTTTCCTGTACAACTTTCCCTGGAGTATTAATGTCATATGTCATTATATCCTCTAGTAATTCTTAACTTTCTTCAAAACTGCTAAATGCCTGTATTAGCAAACCAGAACCGAACTTCCCAAGCACAGGCAACAGGCAAACTTTTAGATTTTAAGCAAGCCTTCCGATTAAAAGCTTCAGAGCTTCCTGTCAGAACTTTCAGTAACAAATCGTAAATTCAGTTCCAGCTTCACCCTAGCTTTTTCAATAATATCTATCCATAGATGCAAAAACTTAAAGCAGTGGAGAATCTAACCCTCCTTTAAGTGTGTTTTGCAGAAGGTTAATTACCTTGACTGTTAATATGTACATATTTTTCCTTCTATGGTTTTGGTTTCCAAATACTTGGGCCATGTTAAGGTTTTGTCTGCTGTTAATACAGTCCCCAACCTCCTTTACCTAAATCTGTAATAAATTAGTTTTCAAGACTTTTGTCTGTAGTGATTCTAAAAAGAATTTCTGATTGGAATCCAATTAAATCTAAGGGAAGCAAGGTGATAATCAAGTGATGTCACCCTCATGTCTTGCACTGCCTGCCAAAACTAGCAACTGTTGCTATGTACCCAGGGGAAGGTGACACTCCTAGCCTTTTCTTGGTGCTGGAAAACTCTCCTTTCCTAGTGCTTATCAGGCCTCTGGAACCTGCTGATATCTGTTCCAGGCTTTCGTTCTGCCCTTATGCGAGGTCCTTATATTGGGATAGTCATGAAGAAACATGGATCATGTCCTGTTGGATGCTTTGAATTTTTTCCTGTTTCTGAAGAAGGCCATTTCTCAAAACCACTGCAAATCTGAAGGACTAATACGATTTAACGCATCAAGTGCCTGTATTGCAGTGCTTGGGCTGTGGGATGGAGACCTTGCTGCAGCATGTGTGGCAATGTTCAAAAATCTGTGCATCAAGACAATGGGATGACGTTTCCCACATAGTTTATTTCCATTTCTCACTAGTGCCCCTGCAAACTTGGCTGATGGTGGGGCTCATCCCCAAGCTTTTCTCTGGGTACTTCCAGAAGTTAAAAATACGCCACCGGAAGACCAGGGCTTGTTGTCATTTGACACAGGGGGGGCCAAAATCTATTCAATAGCAAACCTAACCCTGTTGTCAGCACTAGGTAGGTGTTGTAGCAGGTTGCTTTTCTCTCCAGTAAGGGAGATTCATACTGGAGATTCAGTATGTAGCAGATGACATTCAGCACATTGCAGGGATGAGTCAACAAGACTACAGCTGTGGAATATTTTTTTTCCCTTGCTCTCCTAGCAAAACATACTGCTGGAGTGTCCCAGATCTGTTGATAAGACTTCGTACTGCCAGTGTGTGCTCAAGAAAGGGCAGGTGCTCCTCCTGATGAGCATGTGGTGACTATTTATACTCACAGGAATTCAACTCTGGTGTTGTTACCTCCTTTCCACTGGCTCTGCTCCTGTGTGAGGTAAGAGTCCCAGGTTTGCACCCAGCATCACGTTGACCTCTCTCAGTTCAGGACTGAGTAGATAGGCCTTGCCTTACTCCCCTGCATTGGCCATGCTGTTTGCCTTGAGTCATCAAACATTGTGCCCTTCTCTGTCTCTACCAGCTGGCCCCTACCCCAGCAGGAGGGCAGCTGCAGATCTGGGACTTCTCTGTGCCTGTTTGTGTCCACTGGTAACTTCCATGCACCTGGGACTCAGGGGGGAAGCCTGGGAGTGAAACAAGACAAACATACATAAGGCTCCATCCAGTTAATGCCAGCGTGTCTTGGCAGCCACTACCTGTCCCGTCTGCGTGTAAAAGGGATTGCTTACACTTATTTGTCTTCATTTTGCTATAGTTGTTATCTAAACATGAGCTCTTATTTGTGTTTTTGGGCAGCATGAGGGGGCTGAATTGCAGACAACCCAAGATATGATCCTGGTTTTGTATGGGACTTCACTCTTTATTTCAAACATGCATGGCTGCAAATAACATTGTACCCAGTTCCAGCAATGTCCTAATTCTATAGGGGGAGTGGGGGACAGAGCAGAGGCACAGGAGAAGAAAGCATTCTGTGTTCTGTCTGGTGTACCAAAATGATGGGGTAGGGCTGAAGCATCCAAGCATTTTATGGCATTATAATTCCCAGGGACTCTTTCCCAAGCATGTACACTGTCCCAATATATAGCAGGAATCCAGAGCTAATTGACATGTAAGTGCCACAGGGGAGTAAAGTTATTTAAAGTTATTAAAGTTATTTTGTCTTTCACTAAATGAAAAAACCCCAAAGTTATCTAGTTGTAAAGAAGCAGAAGAAAAAACCAGCAGATTACCAAACTGTGACTCGTTCAGACTAGCTTGTGAAAGTATCTTGAGGTCTTCTTTCCCAAAAGCCTTTGAAATTCAAAGACTATAGACTCCTGTCTCTTGGCACTCTGGCTGATTCCTTCTCTCCTCCTCGTAGCAGATTCTGCCTCACAATTGCCTTTTTTTCCACTTTTAAATACCCTGAATCACAGAGAGAGCTCTTTTTTTTTTCGTTCAGGTCTAAAGCTTTAAGGACTGTGTAGAAGTAATGAAGAGGACAGCATGTACTGGATACGTGAGCCAAGGGAGAAAGGGTGGGCAGAGGGAAGAGATGACCCTGCATCCAGGCTTTGATCCTAATCCTGCAGCTTCTTCTCATGTGAAGAGTCCTGCAGAGGTCAGCCAGAGATTTTGCACAAACAGCGATTACTTGCTATTTGGCATCATGTTTGAATTATGCTTAAAGTAGTCATAAAAACATGGCCAGAGTTTATGTAAAGCATGGATGGGTTGCTTTAGGCCAACTGTACAGGGAGTTATCTGAAGACATGCGTGGGATTAATGAAATAAAAATTTTGCATGTTTGGCAAGCATAGCTGAATTTGGCTAGTGCCTAAAACTCAGAGAAAGTGTCTCCCTAAAAAGAATATATAAATGCAGTGTCACCAGTGTCTTAGATGCACTCTCTGGCATTGCCCTCGAGGAGGAAGGTTAGACCAAGCACACATGATCTTGCTGGGAATTAACTTGCCCAGGTGCCCCAGTTCCCTGCATGCCAGTATCTTGTGCAGTCCCGTGTTTGGCGCTGCTATCAGATCAGGAGGCAGTGTTCTGAACTACCCCGTGATCATGTTGCATTTGTGATTACATTGTTGGCTCTTGCAGTGGGAACCATTTGTTGAGACCTAGAGGCGCAAAGCAGTTCACCTGCTGCAGCCCTGAGCCAGGGTTGTTTCTGACAAATGTGACCTTATGAAAACAATCAAAAATTTCACCCTGTAATGCCCTAATGCCTTGTGGCTACATAGAGTCTCCTAATACAGGAGGTGCAGTTGGTTTTCTGGAGAATCAGCTTCAGTTCCTGCTGTTCTGCTGGACAGACATTTTCTAGCATGTGCATATATTGCAACTTACCAAAATGCAACTTGTGAGTGACATGGAGTCCAAAGTGTCAAACACTTCTGCAGTGTTGGAAAAAATATGCTCTTCGTACATATAGCTTTAAGGTTTCTGGCCATCCTGACTTTAATTGCTATTGACACACTTATTTAAGGGCAGTGGGGTGAGAGGACAGCTCTTCAGTGGGAGTTAAGCAAGAGGAACCTAAGTGCTGCCTGCTCCAGCCTGTGCAGGCAGAGTGCCACAGGGGCAACAGCTGATGATGATGGCAGCCGCTGCAGATGCGGGAAAGGACAAGTACCCAGCTGCTCCCTCCTGCCACCTTCCTTCTGTGTTGACACCATAGCTGTTTGTCCTGCAGAATCTTTGTGTGGCTATCTCAACCAGTCTCCCTGAAGACTCAGAGTATGGTGAAAGGATGGGCTGCCTCCCAGCCTCTTCCTCCTTATTTATGTGCCACAGAGGAACAAAACCTCGATGGTGATAGGTCGTCCAGGGTCATCCAGTTCTAGTTACGATGATGGCAACAATTCATAGCTGAAGTATTTGATTTGTTAACCTTATAAAAAGATGCCATTAAATACTGTATTTAGCTCCTCAGGGGAAGTAGCCTAGTTTCTTTTTCATTTTCCCTTTCTTATCCCTGTTTTAACATTAGTGACTCAGCTGTCACTCTCCTGCAGAAGGGCTTCTGGTTTTATAGCTGTGATTGGATGGAACCAAAAACCCATTTCTGCTGAAAATAATATGGTGCATTTTCACCTCAAAAAGAGGCTGTTACAAAACTATTAGAAGGTTTTCATTAACTTCTGCAAGCTCTGAAACTTGCCTGTGAACAAAATTGGAATTTCTTTATGACTCCTTCTGTTCATCCTTGTCAACAAGGCAGTCTGGCAAAGACTAATGCACATCTAACCCTACGCATTCCTGTTCAAGAACACAAAGTAGTTCGAATGCATTTAGTTACATGCAAAAAGCTTTTGCAGGTGAGAATCTCACTTTGCAGTGTGGCACGTGAGGAGATCCTGTGAATAGAATTAGTTTCCGCTAACTCTGAAAAAAGTCAGATTGGAGAAAAGTGTGGATTCTTCTGTCTCATTAATTTTTTCATTCCCCACCTCTCTAATCTTAACCAGAGAGTAGTCTGGTTCATTTCTTCTACATACCGCATTTCCNGGGGGGGGGGGGGGGGGAAGACAAAGCACAAAGCTAGTTAGCCCGTTTTATATTTTGCGTATCAGCTCATACTACCAAAGTATTAGCAACCTGACATAATGTGTGTGCATAAAGTCTGTCAAGGTGCTTGGTAGTGGATTTTTTCCCTTTCTGAAAGAGGGAAAATACCTCTGTAAGTATTTGCTTGCTCTTTTTACCCTCATCTACTCAGCTGCAACTTAAAGGTGCTTGTTTCTTGTATACTTTCGTGAGTAAAATGATACTTAGGAGGATGCATATATAGGAGGATGCATAATGCATACTTAGGAGGTCTTGCATTCTTGAGGTATGAATGCTGTGAACAGTGCCATAAGAAAAAAATGATGTACAAAGGCGTCACCATTCCTGGCATTGTTCTTTAAAATTTGCCCTGTGTCTTGAACATGTAAGTGTTGAACAAGGGCTTATTTCAAGTACTGTAGTTCCACTAACACAACTCAGCATTTTCCCCCTGAAAGCAAGGTATGTGACCTGTGTCTACCCAACCCATGTGGGATCTGGGACAATTTCTCTAAAAAGCAGATGTTCATCTGAGAGAGTATGTGTCTGGAGAAATTGTGGGGCCATGTCAGAGTCCATACAGCTACTGCAACACCAAGATGAATATGTTCTGATTCAGCAAGTCAATACTTAAAATTTTCCAGAGCATAAGATGGTGTCTGTGAAGTGACACCATCTCAGGGTGATGAGAGGTTGCCTCAATGCCTGTCTTGAATGGCTGGGAAGGCAAGGGTGGTTTGTGGTAGCCAAATGAAACCAAAGCAAGTATCTTGATTTTATTTTCTATAATGTCTTTATTGAATTAATGCTACTTTGTCTGTCTGTTGAGGCTGTAAACTTCCAGACAAAAGTGTCTTCTAAAATCCCTCCCACGCTGGGAGTCAACCAGACGGCATCCTACAGGATAGATAATTCTTGTCATAGTACCTGATGACATCCGTTGCTGTTGGCAGTCCAGGTCCTAAAACCCAATGCCCTGTGGCTCCATAGCTGTCTCTGAAAAATGTCCCAGTTTATGTACAGAGCAATACAAGGGCCCCAGCATGGCCTGAGTACTGGCTTCAGGAGTGATTACTCATGTGTAAAGGATCAATTCGGGAACATGAAAAGGCTCCTCCACTCATCATTCTGCTATTTAGGCTCTGGTGTAGGGGTGGGGTGTGAACAGGGCATTGTCAAGTGCTGTAGCATTTTGACACAGCCGAGCTTTAGGCTCAACATTCAGCACTTATGCTTGTGATTGTATTGATGACAGTAATCTTATTTTCTCAAATTAGGTAAACAGCTCAAAAAAAAAGGAAAAAAAAATGATAATTTTCATACCTGTGCATTTACCTGGATTGTGAGGTTTCTGGGATGGTGCTGCTGCCAGTTACATGTGAAACAGGAATGTCCTGCTTGCTGTAGCAAAGGGCTGATTCATTGGCAGCGTAATAGGTGTCATATTCCCTTTTGTCAGCTCCTTGGGTATATTTTGTCCCTGCAGTAAACAGAAAATAAATTTTAAAAAATCCAGTAGAACCAGTCACATGCAAGTCATTTGAGTGACGTGTGGTTCAATGAAAACTAAAACATTTTGTAAGTGGGGTTAGGTGATGAATCTGGAGGAGTAGAGTCAGGTTTGAGTGAGAATGAGCTCCCTGAAGCCACCATACCCTAGGAGGCGCTGGGAGCGACCATCTCAAAGCAGCTGCAGTCCCAAAGCCTCCCTGCCAGAGGATGAGATCCATCTCCTCCAGCAGAGAGAGTCAGACACTCTCAGAGGAAAACAGGAAGACAGGATGGTGGACTTACTTGTTGGAGCCACCTGCTTCTCCCAGTGAGTGCCCAGGGTAGCTGGTGGTGGTACCTCAGACATCGGGGTCTGACCTGGAGGTGCCTAAATTTTAAGTTTGGAAAAAGGCTTTTTCCAAAGGGGGGAAGAATGGAATCAAATGCTGTCAGCTTGGAGAATTACAGCCAGGGCATCACAGTGTGAAAACTAAAGCCACGTGCCTTGGAGCTGAGTTTATGGGCAGAGCTGGTTTTGGGACTGGGTGTCCTGATGCAATGCACCAGTGGAAGTTAGAATTAAAGAATGGGCTGGAGAAAGACTTCTGAAGTAAACCCACCTTCTGCTCTTCATGTAAAAATGCTGAGGAGGTGAATATTTTTGTCCACCCATGTCATCTGGCACAGGATGAGCTTTATTTGTGTATACAGAAAGCAAGTCCGTATGACTTTTCAAATATGCCATTAAGTGCAATGTTTAAAATATGTTCCCCAATGCAAAGGAAAAATGTAGGAAACTGTATGAAACTGAGAGGGTGGAGAGGACCCACATGTTATCCCAAGGACAAAAGCAGAATGCACATCAGAATACATCAAAAGGAAAACTGATCACTTTCTACTTTCAAAAGACATTAATATTTTACAGCTGCCATTACATTTTGAAGAGTGCTCAGGTATTTATTGGTAGTGCTGTAGCTACCGAGTCCAGAGTCGTGAAGGAGGAGATACCTGTTTTTCAAGTTGTTCTGCTCACTTATCCCTTGTCTTCTAATTCACACCCTGTCCACACCAGCGCTGCAGTGAGTATCTGGAGTCAGAGTTGTGTGTTCCCACACCAGCTGCCCTTCATGAGGCTCCCAAGGGTTTTTTGGCCCTAAAAGGCAGCAGGTCAGGCCTCCTAGGAGCCACACTCAGGTGCATTCTCAGCTTCTCGCAGAGATTAGGTCTGCGGAGTAGGACCATTCCCTTTGGCAACTCAGCAGCCAGCTGAAGCATGTCATTTATTAAAGTGCACCTTTTTTTTTTTAAATCAGTACTTTCTGGTTTAATAATAAAAAAATTATGTGCTTAAAATAGGAGAGGAGTGCTGTTTCAGATTGTCTACATAGCAGAAATGGTGGGAGCTGGTTTGGAAGTTGCTTGGAGGCTTTGTTCTGAGAAGGTCTTGGCTTCTTGTGCTGGCTTTTGAAGGGCTTGCTCAGGCCTGATCAAACTCAGTCAGGCGACAGCGTATCAGATCTCTACTTCTCATCAGTCACCAGATTTGCAATTTAATGTGCGCAGCTCAACATTTCCAGTTAATCCAGGCCGAGTGTTTAACAATCTATCATTTCAGAGCTAACACTTCACAGAGCATGCAGGGCAGCCTTGCACTTGGGTATGTCAGGAGCCCTGGAAGGCTGTCTTCATGCACACAGGTTTTACTCTTCCCCTACCACTGTGTGGTGGAAGTTACTGCTGGTTTAGTTGCATTTCAGAAGTTTAGGAAGTGTTAATTAAAAATGAACACATGAGTACAAAAACATTTCAAAACCCCTAAGATTTATAATAGGTGATTCAGCAATGAGAGGCTTTTGTGATCTTCTATGGGAAGCTGCTATTTTTGGTGAATTATTATAAGCAGTAGCATCACTCACATTTATTTATAAAGGCATGAAAGAACGCCCATACATGCTTCTAAATAGTCAATGTATAGTAACGGCCATATGCTAAGACTGAGCAAAAATGGAATTGAGCACTTCAGTTTCCACAACTCTGCATGAGAGTTGTGCTGGGATCTTTGCATCTAAGAAACAAAAAACAGAGGGATTTTTTTTCTTTTCTACTTCTTTCTAACAGTACAAAACCAAAAGCCTTCATGGTGAAAGTGTGCCTCGTGGTAAAATTGCATTGTTTTCATTGAGGCCTAGCTGGGTGACTGCTGAGGTTTGGGTGGATTCTTCCAGCGGCTTCAGCAGCTGGTGGATTTGGGCTGTGCTGACAGTAGTAGGTATTTTTATGGGAGATACTATATGTATAGTGTTCAAGTTGATCAGTTGTGTGCGTGCACTTCTCTTGGAGATCCGTGGCATGGAGGAGAAGTGCAGTGATGGTGTGCTGAAAGGGCCCCACATATAAAGCATGGTGTTGTTGCCAAAGTTCCTACAGTGGAAACACTTTAAATGCTGGGGCCTGCCATTGAGAAAAAAAAATTAAAAAAACAAACACTGAACAGAAATTAGAACTGTTTTGATCTGGCTCTGCAAAGACCCAGCAATGTTTGTCCATTGCAGCTTCTTTGTATGCAACTCCTTGGGTTTAAGTTCACCAAGGGGCAACATATTCCATCTTCTTACTGACTGGGTCCATGTCCCATTCGAGCCTTCAATGAGGTGCCTTGGGATTTTGATGAATTTAGCACCTTACAAGAACAATGCGTAAAAGGAAATTCTTTCTCTTAATTAAATCCCTTGAAATCAATTGTGTTCTTGAATTTTGGGCAGCCGTGATATGAAGTGGGTGGAGATTGAAAAAGGTGGCTGTAGGACAAAGTGCCCTAGCAACTTCTCAATGACGGTGCCTACGTCCTGATTCCCAAAGCCTGTTCCAGTGTGGGAAAGCATCACCGTAACATGCAGAGGCCAGCACTTTATTCTTCAGGGGACTTGTATAGCAAAGAGTGGCAGGGTACATGGATCCTGACACTGGGAGGAGTTGCTGGAGAGCCTGACCTTGTTCTTGCTCTGCAGCTGCATTAGTTAAAGTATCAGCATTTTCCTTACTTTCTGCTTCCCGTCTCCCAATACCCAGTGGAAAAAAATAAACGACAACTGGCATGCTCTACTCACAGCAAAACAAATGTTATTTATTAGAGTCCTCATGTGGTCAGAGCATGTCTGACTGTAAAATAACTAGAGATTTTTCTGCTAACTGGAAGCATGATGCTCTGAGGCAATTTCCAGGCAGTGTATATTTTCAGCTAAGTTTTATTTACGTCAGCGTAGTGATTTGCAATATCACTGTTTGCAAAGAGCGAGCAGCGGTTGTTTTAGCTAGAAATATTTCTTTTATTAAAAACTTTCAAGTTGCGACTCAATTACCATGTTTTGAGATGATTTTCTTTTCAAAAAAGAGGAGGTAAACCTCCTTGGCAGGCAGGTCACTCACTGCCTGCCCTTGTAGCCAGTGTGGCTGGGGTGATGGGAAGCACAGCATGCAAGTCAGAGAGGGTTTGTTTTCCCTCTGCTAATCACCTTCCCTTGTTGCAATTTGGCATAGCATAGTGCCCCATGTGCAGGATGGAGGCAGATCTGTGTACTGCTCTCCTATCTGAGCCAGCACATTTTGGAGAATAAATCTCTGCTGGACTTCATATTTTCCCAAGGAGCTTAAATCTCTCAAGGCTCTACTCATCTGGGTTGGGGGGACGATGTGCAGAGATGCAAGCAGAGAGCTAATTACAGTGGAGGCCACTTCTAGGTTTTCCCCTACCACCGAGGTCAAAAAAATCCCTTTGAAGAGGAGGGGAAACCACAGAGCCACCTTTCAGATGCTGAGCTGACTCTTCCCCCTAAGTCTGTGGGATTTTTTTTCCCCCCTTTCACTGCATGAGGGCATGCTTGGGTAGGGCTGAGCCTGTGCCATCCTACATACCGTTTCCAGGACTGAGGACAGTGGCTTTTGCCAGCTGGGTGCAAAGGGATGTACCCTGTGGGACTGGTGCGCCCTCGTGGTCTGCTTCTGCTGAACATCTGGTGGGGTTTTTGGGAGCTGCCTTAGGAACTTGCAGATAGTACCAAACATAAAGCATCAAAACCACTCGAGTGTCAGAAAAGTTTTCTTTTTCTGTGCGTAATTTTCTTAATGCATTTTTTCCTCCCTGAAACTTCCATAATTTAGGGAAAATATAACAATCTAGAATGCATAACATTTGGTTTAATATGGAAAAAGCTGTATTATGGTACAGCATGGCTGAATATGTATTGTGGGAGAATTCTCTTTATGTTTCAGTTCTTGCTTTTTTTGCCTCTGTGGAGCATCATCACTACTTTATTAAATTATATACGTTTTGCTGGTTTGCAAAAACTTGGGAAAGAGGAGGAAATTCTGAGACCTCTGGGTTTGGGACTTCAAAGTTCCTTGAGAAGAGCAGCACTGTATCTTTACAGAGCTAGGCAAAAAGGACTGTATGGAACCAGCAGATTGCTATTTCTTAAAGATTGACTTGCCTAGGCTTGCAAATCCCTTTCACTGGGAATTCCGATGTATGTGCACACAATTGGCAACTTTAATTATTTATAATTTTGAAGTGACTGCATCTGTTTTCTCATTTACTTGCAATTGAATCTCTTTGAGAACTTTAAAGCACACAAAATATAAAATATAAAATGTAAAATGTGATTGTCCCGCTCTTCTCTGGTGCAGCCTCACCTTGAATATTGTGTGCAGACTTGGGCACCATGACCTAAAAAAGACATTAAGCTATTAGAGATTGTCCAAAGGAGGGCCATGAGGATAGTGAAGGGTCTGCAGGGGAAGCCGTATGAGGAGTGGCTGAGGTCACTTGGTCTGTTCCTGGAGGAGACTGAGGGGAGTCCTCATTGCAGTCTGCAACTTCCTCCCAAGGGAAGAGGAGGGGCAGACACTGGCATCTTCATTCTCGTGCAGTGCCAGGACTTGAGGAAACAGCATGAAGCTGTGTCAGGGGAGGTTTAAGTTCGATATCAGAAAAAAGTTTTTCAACCAGAGGGTGATTGGGCCCTGGAAGAGGTTCCCCAGGGCAGTGGTTACAGCACCAACCCTGTCTTAGCTCAGTAAGCATTTGGACAACAGTCTCAGGCACATGGTGTGATTCTTGGGGTGTCCTGTGCCGGTCCATGGGTTGGACTTGATGATCCTACTCTGCATATTCTATGATTCTACAAAAACTGATAGTTGAAGCAAATTTTGAGTTACTTTGTGAGAAGGCACCAACACTAGTCTGGATAGGTGGGCAAAATGTGTTGAATGATTCACAAACTCCAGTTTCAGCAATGATTGAATGCAAAAAAAGAAGTTGTTTGTTTCATTTTTCTTCAAGAAATAATTTTTGGTAGAAACTATCTGTAAGGGTGTTGGGATGTACACCAAAGGAGATTTGTGTGACAGTATTTTGAGCAAGATGATGTAAGCTGGAAACTGAAATTCAAGTGAGTAAGCAAGCCATGGAGAAGCTGGACTCCCTCTGGTCAGCTGAAGGCTGATAAGCTGGAGCTATTTTCATGACTTCTTTTCAGTGGTATCAGATCTGATCCCTTTCTCTACTGCGTGGCTACCAGACAACTTCATATGCTGAAGTTAAAACATTAAATATGTTAATACAGTACAAAATAAAATGTAATTCTCCCAAGTGAGCATTAGCAGCAGTTAGGGGTCTGCAGTTAGCTTTTGTTTTTTTCCCACCATGTCCTAGTATCCCACTTGTTAAAACGACTGCTTTTGATTTGTGGCCCTAAATTTACAGTTTAGGAGCCTGTATTTGAAATAACGAAATCACCACTCACTACAAAACACTGAAAGAAAAACAGACCAGTCTGTAACTTGGACGTGGCAGCCACCAGCTGCACCTCATCTTGCTAATATTTAGGGTGTTGGTTTTTTTAGTTTTGGTTTTGTTGGGGTTTTTTTTTTGGGGGGTGACGTTTGAGTTGTTTTGTTTTGTTTTTTATTTTTGTTTTTAATTTTGTTTTGGCTTTGGGTTTTGTTTTTATTTTTTAAAAAAGCGGGTACTTCTAAGAGTTAAGTTACACAACTCTCACTTTATTTTTAAAGTGAGTGGATTCCTTGTTGCGTTGTTGAGGATGATAAATTGATACCACATGTTGCTTCCAGACAAAAAGGACTCTGTACTGCAGTGGAAGCACTTGCAGCTGGTGTCTGAGTTGGTGGACAGACTCCACAAGGTAAACACGGATTGGAAGAGGCTGAAACAGTCACAGGGAGGGGAAATTTTCTCCATTTTAAAGGCTAAAGCATTTGCTGTTGTTGCCTGACCAGAGCTGAGTGTTGAAATGACGTGCTGTCCTGGCCTCTCTGGGAGATTTTTTCAGTTCTTTTTACCAAATGAAGGATATGGCACTTTGGAAATGTTTGAGTGTTCTCTCTTGTTAGCTTACACATTTGTAGTCTTACCAAAATACCAAGAGAGACTTGTGTAATTAGGACGTGGTAGCTATCTCTGGGTTGGTTTTTTCTGCGAGCAAAATGTGGCTGGATCCCTTGAGAAGTATGCAGTGCAATGGATCAGCATTTATTAAAGTTGAGACCATGACCCTGAGTTTGTGGAAAGTGCTGTAACCCCTCATGTTGCTGCCCTGGCTACTGTGGGTACCCTGCTCACCCCTTCTGCTGCCATCAGCTTAAGTCTGGGTAGGGCAGCAGCACTTCTTGCCTGTGGCACTGCACCTCCCTCTGCTTGCACCAGTTCTGCCCTGCCTCATGTGTTCCTCTGCCCTGTGTCTTCCTTGTTTCCAGGAGCAGTCCTGCTTCCCTGCAGGACCACTTTCAGTGGGACTCAGCTGGTCTGGCCTCAGGGCAGTACATGATGCTCTTGATGTTGTCTGCAGGAACCTCAGTCTTCTGGCTCTTAGCAGAGCACATGGCATTCTTCAAGTCCGGTATAAATAGCAACACTAATAAAGGGAGCAGCTCATCATATTTCTTTCCTTCTCTGCTCATGCACAGTCCATATGTTGTACCCATCGGTGGTATCTGAGCTGTCTGCAGCCTGGCTAGCATCTATCCCATATACATATGGTCTCCAGGACAAATGATGGAAGTTCCTTTATAGACCTTTTAAAGTTTCTCATTTCATTTTGGCATGGAAAAATATGTTATGTTTCCACTATCATGGCCTAATTCATCTCCTACGCTATAAGTCAAAGACAAATCCCCATTAATTTCATCAGCAGTGGGTTCAAATGATAAACTGTATTTTCTTTGCTTCCCCACCTCCTTTGTGGTTTGTTGCACGGTCATATATTAGTGATGCACATGGTTGTGGGCAACAATTGTCCCAAGATATTTTCCTATATTTTAAGCAGATAGGAATATTTTTTGACAGCTCAGAAAACAGGTAGAAAATACAGTTATTTCCATCCATATTGCAGTCTGGAAGGAGAGTGCAACAGCCTTTACTGATATGAGTTGTCAATCCCAGTGGTTTCTGTAGCAGAACTTGCATGTGAAAGGATAATATCATCCAGCCCTAATTTGATTTGGCAGAGCATCCAACAGAAGGAAAAACCAAGAAACTCAGATACTGTTGCTGAAGAGGTTAGCGGGGGAAGGTTAACGTGAAAGAAGTGGGTTTTAAGGCAGTGTTTGAGTAGAGGGTGGAGATGGGGTACACAAAAATAAATTGGCCCATAATTATGCTTAAGAAAACAATGTTCCTACAGAAGGAAGGCAAAGAAAAACAGGGGAGTATAAGTGGCACAGTGCTTAATGTAAAGGAAAACAAACTGCTTGGATTTTTTTATAACCACCAATTTTCAATGCAAAAGGATTATTGTATTCTTTTATTGTTTGTGTAAAACCAACACTGAGCAAAAAGATGTAGGAAGAAGAAAACTACACATGTACACAGGCATATCTGCACATGCAGGAGTCCTCATCCTGAAAGGTGCCTCAGTCTCACAGTTCTACCATTTAGGATTTTACATGGTTTTAGGTCAAATATTTTCATACTATGGATACCACCAGCAGAAACAAGCTGTTTTATGAGAATACTATAGGCTGAAAACTGTTAGCTGCTGGCACTTCGGCTGAATGTTCTTGTAGCTGAAGCTGTGCATGGCACACTGCGTATGCCACCTCGGGTGTTTCTTTTCTGTGTTTTCTAAAATTTATTTTTCATTAGCAAGAGTCACAATGCTGTGTGTTCATATACTCAGCATTTTTAGTGGGGAGCAGCATGGTTTGTGTGGCCCTTGAAGCATGGCTCGATGTGGTGGTCTAACTGATTGGCCTCATCATGCTGTTTGCTCTTTGTGGGGAGAGATCCCCATGGAGATGTTTTCCCAAGTGTCGGTTCATCAAAGTTACAGGAAATGAAAGTGAGAGATACCTGCAATGATGCAGCACAAGCTGGAATATCAGCAAAGGTTATTTTTCCAAAAAACAACAGTTCTTCAGCCATTTTTACAGGGAGAAACCTGAGGAAGTAAGCAGTGGTGCTTAGCTATTAGAAGTAAGACTCTTGCCAGACTCAAACTTTAGCTAATATGTCATCAGATAAACAATAAAAAACTCTTCTTTAGAGTGAGGAGCTATTATGGTGTGACTCAATCCACCATATTTTGATGGCATGGTAGTCTCTCAGAAATGGACAAGTTTATAGCTGAAGCGCTGACCCACATTCTCTTGAGCATGTCAGCAAAGTCCAATCTGCTCTCTGTGTAAATTGTTTAAAACATAACAATTGCTATTTTGGACCATGGTCCCTATGATTTCTCTTTTCATTAAGTGATAATCACAACCATGTCTGCTGTCTGCATGTGAGAAGAACTTCAGGCATGTTTTCTATTTTGCAATCTGACAAAAACCACAACACTCAACAGTGGGAAAAAAAAGACATCTACTGAAAAGAATTGTCTAAAAAAAACTGAAGTGCATTTCTGCCTACATCAGATGTATCTACAGTTTACTTATGTCAAGCATCCATTTATCCTAAGGATGCAAATGTTGAGGTGCTTGTGAATGATTTGTTGATTGTTGCATTCTTTGCCCATTTAAATCTGAAATTTCCTCAGTGTTTCATAAATGAAGGATACTTGTCCTGGATGGTTTGATTTTGCTGTGGTCCTGTTGACTTTGTGATTTTAAATGATGTTGATACGACAAATGTGATTTTATCCTTTTCATAGATATACCTGGTAATTGCCAAAATGTAAGAAAAGAGAGCTCTGCAGCTCTTTAAACTTGTAGGAATAGCACAAGGGGTTTTTCAGAGGAATATGGGATAGCTCCATAATTCTTTTGAATTCCTCATGGGAAATAAACATTTGTTGCCAAACCTGGAAGCATTCACGCTAACCAGTAATATTTGCTTTTCCTTTCTTTGATCTGTATTTTAAGCACAAGATCAGCAGGGTGAGTGGAATGGGATTTTCATTTCAGTTTTTTTGGTTTAAGTCTTGTGCCGTTTCATTAGGGGTACCGTGGACTGGTTTTCTCAGTCTCTTTCTCATTCTGAGGTTATTATCATTGGTTTGAGGCAATGTGGTTTTTGGACAGTAGATGTTGCTGACTACTGCAAGCGGGTAGAATGCAAGAGCAGACCGTGTGCTGGCTCCTCTGAGAGTACTGTATTTCATAGCATGCTGTACAGCAGGGAGTATCCGACTGTGTACAGCAGCTTTATACAACTCTGTATCCAGCAGCTTACAGGGATATTGTTGCATACTGTGTCACATCGTGTTTTGAAGACTGTGAGGATACTATAGCGAGGGGACAGCTGACCAGCTACTGAAGTATGGGTGTAATTCTGGTGCCTCTAATCAAGAGGCAGAGTATAGCTTAGTCATGCACAGAGTGCCTGTGGGAGAGGAGCAACAGCACTTGCAGTTTTCTTAAGAATTATTATAACAAATATATAGCACATGTGCCCATGAAGAATTAAAAAGACATTTGCAGAGGCTGTGATGAGTGTGACTACCCCTCCAGCCAGATTTTTACTGTGCCTGTGCAGTTTTTATTTCAAGGAATTGATGGCAAGATTACTGATAATATGGAGGTTTGTCCTGAGTCAAAAGTAAGGAAGAAACATCTAGCTCCTTCCTAGTAGGATTAGGGCTGTGTCACACTCTTTTCCTTAGGATGCACCTTTTGGGGATGTAGAGACAGGCATCAGGAATACACAGCTAGTTCAAACTTGGGGCTTCCTTTACACATTGGCATGCCAGTCACATTCCAGCCCTCCCATATGCAGCACCCAGGAAGTCCATGGAGATATCCAAGAGGGTCCACTGCTTTTATTCATGTTGCTTTTTTCATGGGATGTTGGTTTGATGTTTGAGATTTGAGTCTTAAAAGAAGTAGGGTGCTGGTTTTGACATTTTGTTTTGTTCCTTCCCTGCAGAATTCAATCCGGCACAACTTGTCACTCCACAGCCGATTCGTCAGGGTGCAGAATGAAGGCACTGGGAAAAGCTCTTGGTGGATGATCAATCCAGATGGTGGAAAAGGTGGCAAAGCGCCCCGAAGACGTGCTGTGTCAATGGACAACAGCAACAAGTACACAAAGAGCAGAGGACGGGCTGCTAAGAAAAAGGCAGCCCTGCAGACTGCCCAGGAGACGAGTGAAGACAGCCCTTCTCAGCTTTCCAAGTGGCCAGGGAGTCCCACATCCCGCAGCAGCGACGAGCTGGATGCATGGACGGATTTTCGCTCCCGTACAAATTCAAATGCCAGTACAATCAGTGGCCGCTTATCACCAATTTTGGCAAGCACTGAACTAGACGATGTTCAAGATGATGATGCTCCACTTTCCCCCATGCTGTACAGTAGTCCATCGAGCCTGTCCCCATCAGTAAACAAACCATGTACTGTGGAGTTGCCTAGGTTGACTGATATGGCTGGGACAATGAACTTGAATGATGGACTGGCAGATAACCTCATGGATGATCTCTTGGACAATATAACACTCCCTCCCTCCCAGCAGTCACCCACAGGAGGGATAATGCAGAGAAGCTCCAGTTTTCCTTATGGTTCCAAAGGTTCAGGGCTGGGTTCCCCGTCAAGTAGTTTTAACAACGCTGTGTTCGGGCCGTCGTCCCTGAATTCCCTCCGCCAGTCGCCCATGCAGACAATTCAGGAGAACAAGCAGACCACCTTCTCTTCCATTTCTCATTACAACAACCAGACGCTGCAGGACCTTCTCGCCTCTGATGCACTTAGTCACAGCGATGTCATGATGACACAGTCTGACCCACTCATGTCACAAGCCAGCACAGCTGTGTCTGCCCAGAGTTCCCGCAGGAATATAATGCTCCGCAACGACCCCATGATGTCGTTTGCTGCGCAGTCCAGCCAAGGTGGTCTGGTTAATCAGAACCTGTCCCATCACCAGCACCAGTCCCACAACTCCTCTCTTAGTGGCAGCCGTGCCTTGTCCAATTCCATCAGTAACATAGGCTTGAGTGACTCCAACAGCTTGGGATCCACCAAACATCAGCAGTCACCAGTCAATCAGTCTATGCAAACACTTTCTGATCCGCTGTCAGGCTCCCCTTTGTACTCCTCTAGTGTGAACCTCCCGGTCATGGGACATGAGAAATTCCCGAGTGACTTGGACCTGGATATTTTCAATGGGAGCCTGGAGTGTGACATGGAATCCATTATCCGCAGTGAACTCATGGATGCCGATGGGCTGGATTTTAACTTTGATTCCCTCATCTCAGCTCAGAACGTTGTCAGTCTGAATGTGGGGAACTTCACTGGTGCTAAACAGGCTTCATCACAGAGTTGGGTACCAGGTTGAAGGATCTTTGAGAGCAGGGAAAATGGGCAAACAGGTCAGTGCCCCATAGATGTGGTAAAATAATCGTTTCCTTAGTTTTATTGGAGTTTGCACCAAACCCTTAATAGTTAGCGCAACTAATAATATAAATTTGGCTTGTGATGGCTTGCTCTGTGTTGGTATGCAACAGCCACGACCAAGAAACGTGGAGGTGTGGAGGGAAATGAGGCTAAGCTATAAAAGCTGTTTGACTGCAACACTGTCAGGACGCATCTGATGCTTAGCGTCCTTCTTAATTTAGGCATGAGAAATGTTAATGACAAATCAGGCAAACCAAGGTGGAATATTTGTGGGTTTTAGGAATCACAGAGCTCTAACTCCTCTTCTTTGAAGTTGCAACAGATGGATTCTTTCTTGCAGCTGATACCAGATGTCCCCAAGCTGTGTTATACAGGGATGGTGCGAGGGGGCTCTGCAATTAGTGGAGCAGTGTTGCTGCAAGGGAGGAGGAAGAGTGTCTTTCAAAGATCAGTACACTCACTGGGAATTGGGTCTGTAGGACAAATACGGACAAAATCAGAGTTGTACTGCTGCTATGGTGCAGCAATGGTAGCAGAGTTGTTTGTTTTTTGTTTTGTTCTTGTTTTTTTAAATTATATTTCTTGGACAAAAAGTAGCAAATGGAAGAATTACATGTTAGAATAGAAAGGTGGGATCCTGGTCTCAGGAATGTCCTGATTTTAATGTTTTAAGTGTACAAAAATTGTTGCCTCTCTACCCTCCTTGATTGGGGTAGATATAATCTTCTTTTGGACTTCAGCAAGAGAATATCTGTAGGTTTGGGTTCTGGCATTGGTGCTTTTTAAATGTTAGCTTCTGTAGTCTCTTCAGATTAATTGGTTTCCAGACTGACCCATCCTTTTCCATTGCTTTTTTTTCCACAGCTGGGGGCGATTGAACTTGTAAACTATTTTCTGTCATCCTCCTGTTATTCTGCAGCCTCCTGCCTATATCTCTGCCTGCTCACACGTACATATTCCCTGACTCATAGGGCAGGTGCCACACAAAGTGTCCCTTCTCCTTTGTTTATTTATTAGTATAAAGGAGTAGATTTCAAAATACAGTAGGATAAAAGGTTAGCTATAAATTATTGAAAGTATTCTATTAGCTTCAAAATAGTATGTAGAGTGTCTTAGTGGTGAGGTTATGTATGAGGGATTCATTCAGTTTGCAGCTTACTTCCAGGTTTCTTATTTTCCGGATGAAGGATGGAAAGGAGTTGGTGTCATTTGACTTTACAGTGCATAATTTGTCCCTTTCATCTTTAATTGCATTTTTGTTCACTGTTTCACAGTTAGATGTTCAAGGGGAGCCTTTGTGGTAGGTGAGGAGCAGTGGTGAACCTCCTGAATGTTTTCCTGTTTCCTGTGCACGGAGTACCTCAGGAGACATGTTGTGATCTGCTGTCTGTGAGGGAGAGCAAGACTGGCCAGGCATTCTCTTTTCAGTTGATCTGCAAAGCTGCTGAGTTCTGATGGAAGTGAATATTTTGCATAGGCCTTTCTTTGTCAGTGGAAGAATTTCCTCTGGCTCTTGCACATCTCGCTCAAAAGTGAGAGCATTGCAATGTATGGCCAGGAGATGGTCTGCAGAGATGAGTGTAAAGGACACTCTGTCCCACTCACCCTGTGCAACTTGTCAAGGCCAGGGCCACAGCTGAATTTCTGCAGTTCCACTGATGGAGAATTTAATAAAGGAAGGAAAAAAGAGTACTGACACAAGAACCAGGAAGCAAATATTTGCAGAAGGTCATGCTTGCTGTCCAGTTCTCTCTTCCTCTGTTTAAAAACTTTCTTTGCATGATGTTAAAAAAAACCCAAAGGCTGTAGGAACTTTATTGCTGTGAAACATCCAGCAGTACAATCTGCCAAATGGGGCCTGAAAAATGGATGTTATTGACAGTTTTGCTTGACACAGGCAAATAGGGCAGCCTCCTGCTTCCGTAGCTTCATTTGCTGTGTGTAGGTAGAAGCTGCCGCAGGGGGACTTGCCTAGGCAGCACAGAGGAGACACACCACCCCACCTCCTCGCTGATGCTCGCTGATGCCTCTTCACCTCGTCCTCTGGCATTCACGGAGAGCATAGCTGCCGTGATATTTTTCAGGCTGCTCCCTTCGAATAAAGGAACTGACACATCTGTGTGAGTGGATTCTCATTGCAGAGGACAGATTTATTAACGAGACAGCTATCCTTGGCGGATTACTGTCCAGTCATCTGTGGAAGCCTCTCTCCCTCTCTCTGACAAGTGGACCAGCTGCTGTGGGGTGCCTCCGGTATCAGGTGCAAGCGCAGATGATTTCTGCTGAGCTGGTTCATCATGCACCCTTCCTCATCTGTTAAGCAGTGCTGTTTGAGAGTTTGCCTCACTATAAGCATCTCGTGTTTTGGTAGGGGCTCCTCATGTGACATCTGATGCAATTGTTCTGAGATGCTTTTCTCAGTTACTTCTCCACTGTAGCAGCAGCAACCCCTGAATTAAAATTTCTCTCAGATATGTTCGTGACCCCAGTGATGAATCTTTACAGGCCTGAAGACTGGGGAATGCTTTCAGCAGAACAGCCTGGTGGATGCTCGTGCTAAATCCATTCCACAAGAGCAGCCAGGTGTTTGTGGGCAGGCAGAAGCAGTTACAATGGATTATTGGCATACCTGAGAACAGCAAGTGCTGTGTGGTCTATGAAAAATAGGAGAAACATTGGAGTTAGTTTTCGGGAAGAAAAGAAAGAAGGCAAATACAAGTATTTAATTTATACATACTGTAGGTATAGAGGGAGGTTTACTTTGGAAGAAAATCAACTGCAGTTTCTTCATAGGGGAATTAAAAACACCCTGCAGGAGATGCCACTGTTCAGGTTTAGTGGCTGTGCATGTTTGCTGCTCACAACCCCATGCATGGACCCTGGAGACGGCCCTGCCCAATCCTAGCACGCTCACCTGTGCCTATAAGGCTGGCCATGCCCAGCCTTTCAGAGGGCCCTCATTGAGGCATAGAAATGAATTTGGGTTTGTTTTGGCTTTTTGCTCTTACAAGAAGGAAAGGAGAAAATCAATATGTTTTTTTTCTTGCTTTATTCACTCAGCCATAATTTTCTCCTCTTATGCTGCCTGGAGCCTCTGTTCCTCTATCTCTACCTGCTTCCCAAGAGTACTGGATAATGCCCTCTGCACACTCAGATAATCATCATCTAGGTATTTCAGCTTGTTTATCTATAAATAAAGACGTAACTATTTCCTAGCCTATCTCTAGAATACATTTTATTTTTAAATTAATGGGTCCTTCTCCTCGTCTGGGGTTCCCACAACTCTGCACTTAGCTCTGGGGTCCTTCTCAGCTGGCAAGTCCGAAAGGACTTGGCTTTTGCCAAAGAATAGTCTCAAAAAGAACATCAGAGGAGACTATTTGCTGCTGCCTGGGAGGTCAGGAGCTGGCGAACAATTACCGCTTGGGCAAACATTTTCTCCAGCATCAAAACCCATTAAAGAAGTTGTTTTTACTTAGATTGTTTCAATGGCACCGTGCAGGCATTGATGCTGGCAGGGTTGGGCATGGGATGGAGAATGTCTCAGCACAAGCAGGGCAGGAACTTCTTGAGCTGGTGTCACTGTTTGAAAAACTCCTCTGAGCTGCATCTTCTGAGAGAGATTTCAGTGTGCCATTTAGCAGGATGCCTCTGGGCTCTGTAACAGAGCTGTGCTGGAGTCATGTTGACTTGTTTGAAAATTACATGTAAAATACTTGACAGATCAGTTAAAGTCCCTCATTTTCCCCTAGTGTCATCTAGGTCCCACATCATCTTACTGCAGCAGTAGAGCGCACAAGCTGCAAATAGCAACATTATGTAATGTTCACACAATTTGATGATTAACATCTCTGATTAAAAAATAATCTTAGGAAACCCAAGAAAATGCCTTTGGTATTTCAATAGTCTATATCAACTTGTACTACTTGTCAGTTTGTGAATTGGTGTTCAGCCTGTTTCTGGGTACAATTCATACCAAAGATGAATAGGTCTGAGGATAACTTAACGTTTACAACACCATCTTAAAAAGTGAAAAGAAATAGTCAAAGATCTCCATTTGGATGGTGTTTTGAATCAGAGAGTTCTTTACCAAATGCCACAAAGAAGATTATTTTTGTTTTCTACCAGAAGTCTTCTGCCCATGAAAGCCGTAAGGTAGAAATCAGGATTGGTGGACCACTTGCCTGAGGACATTGACTGCCTCAGGACCATAGCTGCACTTTGTCCTCACTTATTTTCAAAAATGAGGTCTTAGGGGTAGGGCTGGCAGGTTTCTTACACTGAGCCAAGGTGGAGCTGGCTGCCTTTAAAACATCTAAAGAAAATTCTAGAGCGGCAAATTCTTCTGCTCAGTTTCTTATAGGTTAGTGGTTAAGGTGGTGCTGCTTGTAACATTTAAGTGTTGTTTCTTCCAGCCCGAGATTTGAAAGGTGGTTTTGTGACTGAACACCACACATGCCAAGTTTAGTCTTCCAACAAAAATATCTGTGTAGAAAATGTGTCTTGTGGGAAACAGGGAGGGCCTGCCCTGAGCATGCCTCTTGGTCCCCGGGCACACACCGGTGGCAGAGTGCTCATGGCTGCTGGGGAGGAGGAGAAAGGAAAGCTGGGCAAACTCTACTGGGCTGCCCACTGTACAGGCCTACTGAAGCCCTTTTCACACAGGGGCCAGTCCTGTGCTTGCAGGAATGCTGTGGCTTTTGCTGTGTGAAGGCAGCAGGATCTGATGCACAAACACAATGAATTGTTCACTCCTTCTGGGAGTAGGACTTTTGGGGTTTGGTGGTTTTTTAATCTGTATTTATGTTTGGGTGTTTTATTAACCCAGGGAAAAGATCTGTGAAAACCAGGATTGCCTCCACAGGCTTGTGTTGTGAGTGTACAACTGCTGAAGCCAGGACAGTGGTCTGGTCCTGTGGTTTGGGTGTTCTTCTGCTTGTGTTCTATATAAATGTGCTTTTTAGTACCTCATGCTTTGTCATGTGATTCAGCAGCAATAATTAGGCAGAAACTTGCTGTCCCTGCAGATGCCAAGATTACAGGATGACATACTCTCACCAGATGACAGCACAAATTGATATTTTTAGACCAGCCCGCATCAACTGGTCTCCCCAGTGCTTTCCTCCTTGGATCAGCAGTGCGCAGATTTTATTACAGAATGAGTCTTCGCAAATCGTCTTTCTCATGTGAATAAGCTGTAATGATTGTTTAGAGCTGCAGATCAGTGTTGGTCCCCAGATATGCCGTTGCCTAAAAGCCGAGCTGGTAACAGGTGGTTTTTCTTTTTTTTTCCCTTTCCTTCTTTTGAGCCAGATTTTTCAATAGCCCCCATGAAAGCATATTTTCTTGAAGAAGTGCGTAATAAGAGATCGTATTTAGAAGCATGGCGTCATGCAGCTGAAGAAAGGTCAAGAGATCTTTTTTTCATAGCAATTCGGAACTCAGCCAAGGTGACGAACTGACAGCTGGAGAGGTTTAAGTCTTGTGTTGATGAGCCAAAAAGCACAGGTATAGCATGGGCATCAGGAGTGTGTGTATTTGAGTAGTACCATGCACTAATAGCCAGCCTTTCTGTCTTGGCCCGGGGAAGGAGGATGAAGGAAGGATGCTCATGCAATGCCACCCTGAGCTCCTGGTGTTGATGGTAAAGAATCTCCAGCAAGATGTTCCCATCAGCATTGTCCCTGATTGAGTCCCTAATGGTGTATTGGGACACTGACCCTGTTAAATCAGGTACCTGCAGCTGGGTGGTGGGAATGCTCCACTCTGGTCCAATCTGTGGGGGCTGTTTAATCAGCTTTTCCACTCAGATTACCGCAGAGGGTGGCAGTTATTGGAGTCTGGCAGAGTGGACATCTGCTGAGCAGTAATCAGACAGAGACACAGCTCAGCTAACGGAAGCTGCTGTGCAGCCACAGTTGTCTGCCATTACTCCAGGAAAAAAGCCACTTTTCCCAGATGATGCTATGGAGAATGGTTTGCATTTATGCACTTTTACAGCTGAGCTGAATACCTTGGCCATTGTTTTTCCTTTGTACTTCATGCTTCTTCTGGCTTTTATAGATAATTCATTTCATACAAATGTAGATAAAATCTGGTTTTGAGGAAGGGCCTTTTCTCTCTTGCCTTTTCTGCCGCTTGTAAGTCATGATAGGTGTCCTGCCTTATATCAACATGGTGGAAATCCTCTTGTGTGAGTGTTACTGGCCTGTCATTTTCAACTTACTGCAGTGGAAAATGAGAAGACTCCCATAGCAGGAAAGATGATTTTAAAATAGGCTTGGTACCTGGCAAAGAAAAAGAAAGTCAGTGAGGACATTCAGAGTAATGAGTACATAGCATATTTCTGTAGCACTATAAGCCTGTAATTTGGGATATTTCCAGACATGCAGGTACCTTTTACTCTAAAATGTGACTCTCATTCTTCAGATTTAAAAGTATAAGCAATATCCTTCTCTGGTCTTGCACAGGTGAGGTAGTTAACATCCTTTTTTGATTCACAGAAGACATCTCCTTCCCAGTGCTCCCGAGTGCCTAAAGAAAGCATCATTATTCCAGCTGATGGGTTTTATCCCTAATTGAAGAGATATTTTGCAAGTATTTTTGGCCTTCTTCCTTTAGTCCAGCAGCCTAAAAATGTGCTGCGCTGAACAGCCAGGCTGATGTCTCTCAGTCAATGGCAGTGTCGCCCATAACTGGCAGGATTTCCACCCCATTTCTCAGGCTCCTGAACAAAAGGCAGGAGGCAAAATTTACCAAAAGATTGTCAACTAAGAAGCCTGATGACCTTATGGAGAGAAGTTGTACTGTATCTAAACTCTTCTTTGTTGTCCAGGGCAGAGGATTGAGGCTGGCCCAATGTAATGGTTCTCAACAGGAATTAGATATCAGCAGTGCTTGTGCTTGGTGCTTCCTTTTCAAATGCAAAATGGGTAGAAGGGACCTTACTCACTTTTGAGGGTAAGATGAACTGCCCAGAGGAGTAGTGGACTCTCTCTTGCTGGAAATATCCCATACTTGACACAGCCCTGAATAACCTAACCTGAGGCTCTGCCTTCAACAGAAAGTTGGACCAGATGATGCTGAGTCCCTTTCAGCCTGGATTTTTCTATCTTTCCATAGACCAGTGGGATATCAGAATAATAACCTTATAATAGTTGTGGTTCCTTGCTACACATGTGGGCAAGCCTTTTGTCACAGGGAGTTATAAAGGAGGAGAGAAGGATCTGCTGTCTTTAGTTACATTTACTTCTAGAATACTTGGTTGTCTGCTATGGTTTGCAAAGCTTCTTAGAGTGGAAGAGCAGCCACAAAAGGAAAAGAGACACTTTGATGCTTTATGTGCCTATGGGACTACTTGCACAACAACACTTTAGCTCCAATAAGTCCTAGTTTGGGGCTTGCATTCTTCCCCTTTCCATCCTTCTTCCTCACTCTCTGCTCCCAATTCTGAGCTGGAAAAGATCTATTTTTACAAGTAGAACTTAATGAGAAAAAGTGAAGTTATACCTGAAAGTTCAGGAAACAAAGCACATTAATTTGCCAGCTCTTTTTTTCTCCTTCAGCTTTATCCCCTGACTTCAGTGTTGTCTCTCAGCAAAGAGCTATCCTGGTGCAGCCTGTGCTAAGCCTGTAGGGTATCACTGTGATATACTCCCTGTGGCATTGGGATTTTTAATTTTAATTGTGCTTGAGCAAAAAATCTCGTGCTATTATTTTGTCACTATAGAAGGACTGTCCACAGTAGTTATCTTCCTTACTTGTTGCTAAACAGACTGTATTTTTCAGTGTTGAGCTGTGAAACCTCAGGCACAATATTAACTTGTCACCACATATAATCAAGTCTTGAGTTTTGAACCTCCCCCAGTTTTGGAGTAGAAGCTCTACTGCTGGAGGTGATGACAAATCAAAGGACAGAGGCACCAGAGTGAATGCACATCTGTCACTGAAGGACACAAGTTTCCTTGAAAATGCTTGCATCCCAAGTATCTGGACAGTAAAAGTAGTTACTGGGATTTCCTGTTGCTGGAAAGTTGTTGCAAAGTGGTACCCAGGGAAAACACTTGTTTTACAGACCCCTAAGCCAAGTCAGGAGATCTTGGTAGGCTGCCATACAGGGGAAGTGTGTGTTGGTAGTGTGGCTTCTCATACCATAATTATATGAAGGAACACATAACTTAACAGAAAGCTGTATGTGCTGATTGTTGTGTTAGCTCACTGATAAACCAGGGCACATTATCTGTGCCTTGCTCTGGGGAGCATCGATGCATCAACTTTCTATTCTGAAGAAATTTCCAGTAGTACATAATTGGCACCATTGGGAATCAAAGGGAGAAAGCAACAAGTGACAAATGATCCTTCAGAGCTGGTCTGATGGTGCAGAAGCTGGCATGGGGTTTGGGAGAGACAACCGTCCAGTGAAGTGGTAGAGTGATGTGAGACAGAGGCGAGGAAATGTTGCTGGAGGGAAATCACAACCAACAGCTTGGCCACAGAGTAAATTGAGAGTAGCATTTGCAACTGGTCAGTAGCAAGATAGAAGATGGGAAGGTGGAGAAAAGGACAGAAGAAGAGGACATCTCATCTCCTGCATGATTATTCGCAAGCAATTATGCAAACCTTTAGCAGGGCCTGTTGCAATAGAACGAGGGGTAATCATTTTAAACTAAGAGACAGTAGATTTAGGTTAGATATAAGGAAGAAGTTTTTTACAATGAGGGTGGTAAAAGACCAGAACAGGTTGCCCAGTGAGGTGGTGGATGCCCCATCTCTGAAGCATTTAATGCTAGGTTGGATGGGGCTGTGAGCAATCTGTTCCAGTTGAAGATGTCCCTTCTCACTGCAGGGGGGTTGGACTGGGTGATCTTTAAGGCCCCTTCCAGTCCAAACCATTCTGTGATTCTATGATAAATGGAGATGTAACTAGAACACTTGCTTCCCTGCCTTGATACTGTTTTCATTGCTATGAACCAGCAGGCTGCTAACTTAAACAGAGGCTTTTTGTTGTGAGATGAAAGCAAGAGTGTGGGTCTGTTACAGAGTTTAACAGGGTCATTTGAAGGCAGGCAGGTTAAGACTTTGATCTACTTCGTTTCATTTTTTAATCCATTTGCAAAGTCCGTGTAAATAGAGCTGTGAAAATGGACCATGGTTTGGTTTTGCTAGGAGCAAATGTCACCTCAGCTGTGCATCTGTCTCCTTAATGTTGTCACTGTCTGAAGGACAGGTGTTCTCAGGAAAAAATATCAGGCAGTACCTCTTCCACACATGATGCTCATCTTCATCCATCCCCCATTTTTTTCTCTTGTCACTTGGTTTCATGGTATTGTATTTCACATAGGTTTTTAATTTAAACATTAAACAATAATCTGGTACTTTATTGGGTGTTTCTGTACTTGCTTACTTTTAATTAATAGCTTTATTTAAAGTCAGCAAGACTTCTCAAACATGTCAAAGTTAAGCCCATGTTCAACATAACTGGTAGCTGCATGAGAGGGAGCCAACTTGCCGGGCTGTGGATTTTGGGACCTTAGCCTTGTCTCTGGAAGAGGCTGGGCTTTGGAAAGTCATTCATTTCCAGCTCCCTCTGGTGCTAAGGCTTTAAGAAATAGAGAAAAGGGCATGCACTTGTTTGAGCTGCATATGAGCCACTAGCCAGGTTTTACTGGGGGCTACCAGGCCTGTCTGTGTGTCTTCTGCTGACCTTGTTATGGCCATCAGGACATACTTACCAAAGGAGTTGTTGCCATGCAGTCACATTAATGAACAGCCAGTGTTAATTTGCTCCTTGAAAATGAAAAAATCAATATGTTGATCCAGCCGGAAATCCCTTTATTCACAGAACAGCCTACCCCAAACCCCTTCACATAATTAAGGCTAAAGCCAAATTTTGTTTGGGTGAAACATGCAATCTGTCTGCTCCCTAAGCTGTGATGAATGAAGTTCTCCCCTAATGGCACAGGGAGCAGCTGTCACGTTGTTGCTCTAATAACCATGAGACAAAATGATTAAATTTCCATCAATCATTTAGCATTATCAGAATAGGTCATGTTAATAAAATGTTATCATAGGATCAGTGACTGGCACCTTAGAAAGAAGACAGTCTTTGAGTGATCCTCCTTGCAGGAGATGTCTGTCCAGATTAAACTAGCATTTCTATTAAATCCACCATTTTTCATGAAGATGTCTGATAGCAGGATCTTTTGAGAGTAAAGACATTCCTGTAATCAACTCAATGGCTTTTAGGTTTCAGCGAGTGTCCCTTTGTTCTTGCACTGTATAAAAAATCATCAGTCATTCATCTTAGGGAAAGTCCTCAACAGGTAGTAAGTGATGTGAGGGGCTAAGCCCTGTTTTCAGAAGCCATTTCAGAACCAGAAGTTACATGCCCAGCATGTCTACCAATTGGGCTTTTGGAAGATGTGACAAGATTTCATGGGAATGTGCATACTTTCCAAAACCCTACTTGGTGCCTTCTTTAAGCCACTGAGTACCTTTAAAACTCTGTCCCCTTGGCCCCCGTGGTTGAAATGTTCATCTGTTTTCAGTGTTTACTTGCCATGTCCCTTCGTAGTCATTTCCAAGGTGCCTGTAAGGCATCACCTTTCTAGTGTTTCTCCCTCTGCAGAGAAGTTTCATGGCTACGGAATAAGAAGGAACTTAACCCAGTTTTTAAAGCCAGGTGGACCCTGTCTGTTGATGGTATATTGTGAGAGCAGGAAAATGGAGAACTCCAAAGTCCACACTGAAATTCATGGCTCCTCACTGCTTCTCCAGAGCAGCCTCCGTTGCCTGTCCTTCAAGAGTGGTAGTTGATGTCAAACACTGACAGAAGATTTATCTAGCCTTTTGGTGATGCTGAGAAAGGGTGATCATAAAAAATGGATAAAAGCTGAAGGATCATTCCATACTTCACCTGTAAATATGCTTAATAAATAGGCAATGCACTGGGTTTCTGTAAATCAGACTTGGACATCATTTGTCTTTGGAGAGAGGGATTTTTCATCCCTGTTTGGGAGCAGCTAAGCCAGCCACAAAACTTGCCACCTTGGCAAGGGACAAACATTTTCAGACAGGGTCACAGTGCAACTTATTCCTTGCCGGATGTTTGAAGCTTCTGAGTGCAAACAAATCTAAATTGCTTATCGGTGTAAGCTGTTGTGGGGTTTGGAGGTTTGCTTTGTTTCCTTTTTTTGTTGTGTTTTTCTCCTATGTGCAATAATCTCACTGTCTTTTTTTCTTTTCCTTCTTCCTCTCCAGGCCCTCAAACTGACACAAGATGTAGAGAGAGAACCCTTTGCCAAATCTGCTGTCAGCAAGTGGACAGTGATACTGTTTACAGCTTACGACCTTTGTGAACCCTGCATTATTTTCCTAATGAAGCAGACTGTTAATAGGCCCCTTACTGGAGTGAAGATCCTCCTTTTTTTTTCGCCCTCTTTTTCTTTTTTTTTTTTTTCTCTTTTTGTTGGAAATTGAACTTACTCTGAAGTATGCAAAATCTTCCTTTTCTGGGATGGCCAAGCACCTGCTGTGGAGACAAATGTTCAGCACCATCCTGTTGAGAACACACTGTGTAGCCTTTACAGTAGTTACTTGTCAATGAGTATGTGGTGTTTCAATATATTAATGGTTTATGGGATGTTTTTAGTTGGTTTTCTTTTTGGAGGTTTTCCCCAGCTGCCTACCCTCTGCCCTACAACCTCCAGTTTGATTTCCTTAGATTTTTGACCATTTTTGCTTTCTCTCCCTGGGGAATTTGAAGTACTGTGCACACGCAAGGAAATGATCATAACCCGACACTGCTCAGGTGTCAGGGGTTCCTGAATATACAGCATTTGTTAGACCGATCAACTGACTCAGTTCCAGAGAGAGGGGATGAGCGTGGCCTGTTTTTTTTGTTGGGTTGGTTTGTTTGTTTCTTTCTTATTCTTTCCTTAAATTTAATGGTACACTCCTGCTTTCCGTACGTGTCAAACCAGAGCTAATTGCAAAACAAGAGAAGATGGCGAGTTTGCCTCTTGGCTCATGAGGATGGACTGACAGCAGGTTCCGTTGCCCTCATGTGCACTGAGGCAGGAGCCTGTTTTCTGCCCACTGGAGCAGGCTCCCCTCCTGCCTTATGTTGGCAAGGCTGCCCCTACTGCCACAGTGAGCTGGTAAGGAGTTATGAGCGGAGCTGCCAGACAAGGTGAACATAGCCACCTGTAGAGATGTGTTTGAAAAAGCAAAAAGTAAGGGAAATGTAGCAGCTGGGCTTTGGCAGGTGACTTGAATCAACAATGCTGGGAGCTGAGGCACAGGTCACTGCAGGGTGTGTTAATGCAACAGTGATCCTTTTTGTTGTTGTTGTTTTGGACATATCCTTGATTATTTTTTCCTTCTCATTATGTATAATCTGTTGTGGCAGAAGAAGCAGGAGTGGGAATGGCAAGGTGACAGTATCAGATAAATGGCTTTTCATATGAGCATAGACTGTAGCAGGATAAATGACACTGAAAGACAAGGCAGTTTTATATATTTTGCTTCTAAGATTTTCTTTTGTAAATGAATAATAATAATGAATAAAAGGTATGGTGCTGTATAGATCCTCTCTATAATCTGGAAAGTTTGATTACTTTTTATTAGTATCTTGCGGGGGGAGGGATGCAAAAAAAAGAGGGGAAAACACCAGTGGTACATAGGAACTTGGTATGAAGAGGTTCTGAATAGGACAGTGTATACATAATTCTCCAAAGCGATATATGACGTTTTTTTCCTTTGCATAAAAGCATTATGCATATAAATATATAAATATATTTTATTATGTACAGAAATGGATCATTATGCATGGATGTTAGGAAAACAAACTAGCATTTTAACCCAAAGTTTCAGTGCATGAGTTCCCACCGACACGTCCCATGCAATGTGGAGTGACTCCCTCTTGCCACTGCCACTGCACATGCACAGCCATGCACACACACACATGCATTTGTGGGCCCTTCCTCACTCCAAACTTTCCAGGTCCCTGAGGTGATACAGGTGAAACAACAGCTCCTGGTGTGATGGAGGTTTTGTTTTTGTACCGTAGCCCCCCCGCTGTTCTCTCATAAAGATGCACCTCTTGGTTTCTCCCCCTAGTTATGACTGTGTAGGCTCTGTGCAGTTGTGGTTAGCATAGCCCCATAGCATATCAATTCTTCCAAGGAGCCAAGGGTTTATCATTTGCCTTTTAAAAAAACTTCTCTTTTTACACTGAGGTGGTTTATTTGTCAGTGTGTGGCCTAGTTTATTGTGTTCATTGGAGTTGGCTGGTGCTCATTGCCCATGTGTATCAGCAGCCAGTTTCCCGGGATGCTTGTGTGGCACACCTGGGCACCTTGCTTATTGGAGTCCAGTTGCAGGCACCTTTTACTGAAATTGGTCTAGGATTTATCACTGGCTCCTCTGAGTGTATACCATTAACTCTCAGCTTCCCAGTACACCCCAAAATATGAGTGTATGCTGAGGGACTCCCCTCTAGTGCCTCTTTCCCTGCAGCTGCCACCCTGCAGATTGTCCCCTGGCCCCACAGTTTTGGCTGCCAGCAGAGTTCACTCTGTGGCTCCCCACGCTGTGGTGCAGCATTTGATCCCTGTACAGTTCTTCTCCAGTGAGACCCAGGTGCCTGCCCAAAGACCCACCAACCAGGTCACTGACATCCACTAAGGCCTTACTTGATGGTATGGGCAAGGTGACCAAACATATAATTCTTTTTGGTACAGATTCAGTTCTTGTCAAAGGCAAGGGAAGACCTATTAAATCAAGTGGGGATAACTTCTGCTCTGCTCTGGCAGTCTAGCCTGCTCGAGTTCAATGGAGCTGGCCCCTGCTAGCAGAAATGAGAGAGAAAACGACGGCTTGCTCTTTTCAGAAAACGGAGGAAAAAACCACATGATTTAGAGACAGCCCATCAATGGCAGAGAAGTTTTTTTTAAAAGAATAATAAAAGCATTAGGAGCCGAAAGGCTTAACCTGCCTCCCAGCAATGTCAAGGAGAGCATTTCCATTGGTGTGGCTGGGACACCTTGGGCCCCTGCTTTGCAGACCATCCCAGCACTCGCTGAAGAGGGTTGGACTTGGCCTTGATTTGGTTTCTGTTGCTCATTTTTGGGGCCAAAATTTTCAAATGAAAGTGCCTGGTGTCGGGCACCAAACACTGAGGACTCTGGTGTGGTCACAGAGGTTGAGCTGCTCTGCCCTCATTGCTTCTCGAAGGAAGGGGAAATGATAGGTCTTCCCAGGCCCAGGGGAAAGTCATCACCCTCTACACCTGCCGAGGTGCCCAGCAAAGGCCCTTCGATCCAGAGGTGCTAAATAAATCTCACTGAATTCAAAGGGCCACTTACTTAGGTGTCAAAACACAGACTTGAATGGCTAATTTTTGGGAACATACCTTTGAAAATTTGGCCTTAGAGTCTTTGAACATATTTATGCCTAGAAGTTTTCCTTGTGAAATCATGTAAAACAGATAAGGGTAATGGTCACAATTTTGTGATTATCATTTGAACACTTGGCCAAAAAGAAGTTTAAAAAATGTTTTATTTATGCAGTTTCTAGTCACAGATTGGGGCTCAATTTAATGATTTTGTTAAAAAAAGTTCTCTTGAAAATAATCAGGTAGTTAAACACTGCTTAGATCCAGAAATTTTTGTGCCACCGCTTCAAAAAGTTACCTTTGAGGTCATATATTTCTCTAAAATTACGTCATTGCTTGGCAATCAGTGTCCTGTAAGTGTTTCTAGTACACAATATACCTTTGGAATTGCCAACAGATGCGAAGGGGGACCAGATACGTTTCGTTACTATGGGTTGGGAAAAATGGATTGTACATTTGGCTTCACATGTTTAACTTTTTTTTAAAAAGTTGCATGATTGGAAAAAATATGTATACAGTATCTGTAAAACTGTTTTATCTGTTTCTGTTTCAAGCCATGTAAATTGGAAGAATATTAAATCCACAGCCTTATCGCGCATGGCCGTCTTTACATACCGAAGAGCTGAACAGTTTATACTTTTCATTTGGGCTATCTTGTACTTTCATTTGAAAGCAGACACTCTCACGTTGCAGTCTTACTGAGGGTTTTATATTAAAAAAAAAAAAAAAAGAAAAAAGATGCTGCCCTGGAGGAATATATTACCTTACTACTCAGAGGTTGGAAGGAAGTTTGTTTTGGAGCAAAACCTGCCCCTTTCCAAACAAAGTAGAGATGCAGTGCTTACTCCACTTGGTGTTAGTAGATATTGCCTTGTGTATTCCATTTTAAATTGTAATCTAGTTTGTAAAAGAGATGGTGGCGCATGTAAATAAAGCATAATGGATCTCTACATTGCATATTTGCTTCCGCTTTGTTTCATTGTGTCATGGCAAGACATGTAAGCGCAGGACCTGGAGAGGGAGTGATTTCCAAGCAGCAGGTGGAAACAGCTGGTGCAGAGTTTGGGTCTGGGGAGGGGTCCCAATACTGCATCTACTAGTATCTGCAAATGCATATTGACATGGGCCTCTGTACTTCAACCCTTCAGCCAAGCCAGCAGAGTTTTGGTGGTCAAATAACCCCTCCAGTGGGATCATTTGCTGCTAAAAAATCACAAAGTTCACTTTATTTTGGGTACAGAGGGGGGTTGTCCCTTGGGGTGGCAGCTGCACCCTGCAGCTGCAAACCAGCTCACCTGACCTGACCAACTGCAGACCTGTCAGGAGAAGAGTTACACCCCACCACCATCCCATCCCTCCCACCACGGGCTTGGCTTGGTTTCAAGCTGTCTTTCAAAAATGCTTGGAGTACTTGAAACCACACGTTTGGGATTTGGGGTGAAAAAACCAGCAGCCCGACTCAGCAGAAAGTTATACTGAGGGCTCTGTCCAAAGCACTGGAGAGCATGCTCAGAAACGTGAGACTTGGACAAAAAAAATCTTCTTCCACCCTGATGGGAAACCACAGATGTATATGGGTTTTGGGTTTTGTTTTGTTTTGTTTTTTGAGTAGTTTTTCAAGAGCATATTATATTTTCAAGAAAGAGGAATCTCTCCTTACAGGAGGGAGGGGTTTCACGTGATTCCAGGGGGACAACCACCATGTTGTCCATGCAAAGCCCACAAGAACATTGTGCTGTAGTACTGCAGCAACAAAGAACAGCTTGAGGATATCTCTTGTTTAACATAACAAGAGCTATTCGGGCTTTGTCCTAACTAGAGATAGTCTGAAATATTACAAGATCCAGTCAGAGAATAGTCTTTGACCAGGATAAAGTGTGTTAGCCTTCTCAGAATAAGAGTGTACTTGTCCTGCAGCAACTACAGTTTCTTTTTCAGAAATGAAGCTGTGTGGCTTCGTTTGGTTTTTCTGAAGGCTTCTCCAACAAGGCTCTGTCAAGGAAGGACCCATGTCCTCTGCCTCATTGGCATCACCCCAATGGTATTTGGGGCAAAAGGTGAGAGTGTTTGGCCCAGTAAGGTGCCAGGTCAAAGGGCCTCTGCTTTGACCTGAATTTAAATATGGGCAACAGCAACAATGATGAGCTGATCAAATTCTGTGTGAATTTTGTGCTGAACTTACTTAGTCATGTTGTGCAATGCCTTAGCCGTGACCTTCAGTTCACCTGGCCTTGGAATAGACCATTCTTATCTTTCAGAGTACTTTCAAAATAAATCCAAACATTTTAAAACTTCCCCAAGTTGTCCCAGAAGACAAAAGGTTTTTCAAGTTGCGTCTGAGGCTGGTGAGGCAACCAAGAGCTATTTTAGGAGCTCCCCACCACATATGCTGAGTTGCAAGTTCAACCAGACCAGGGAAAACAATATTTTACAGTTCTTGTTTGGCTACTGCTGCCAAGGAAGTTAGAGGTGCTTTCAAGAAGTTTAAGATAAGCAAATCTGGGAGGCTACCTCTTTTGCTAGTGGAGTCATCATGGCTGGAATCTCCCCGTTCAAAAGGAAGTCTTCTTGGGTGAAGTGAAGCCCAAGCCAGATGGAATAGATACTGCTCTTGCTGTGCACATATACATCCCACACTGCCAGCAGCTTCTGCAGTGTCTCATGGCATCTCTGTTTGCCCAACTCAGCCCACAGAACTGTTTCCCATTGGCTCTGCCTGTGGAATTTTTTAAAATGATAAAGTATATATCATGTAAACACAAAACACAGAAAAGTCCATTAGAATAACAACAACAACAAAAAAGTAGGCTGGTTTGGTTTGGTTTGTTAACTACTGTTTAAATCTTTCAGAAACTTTGGAATTGTCTGACAAAATTCAGAATCTACAGTTTGTAATTTTTACTTTTGCACCTTGATTTTCTTTTCATACTCATGACATGAACAGTTTTGTATATGCCAAAACATTTGCTTACTAGAACAAAGTGTGTCCTGCTTTTATTGTTTGATGGTTTGGTGACATACCAAGGAGTGACTTCATGTAGAAAATGAGACAAAATGTCCCAATTCAGTAGAAGCAACTGACCTAAATGAGGGTACCTGTTGTAACAATCTTGATTTTACACTATGCCATGCAGGTTTAAAGGTGTCTCTATCCTACGAAGGGCATATGGTGAAATGGGGGAAAAGAAGAGTAAAAATGCCAGCACTCTGCTCTGTTATCTGGTAATCTCTCTAAAGCTTCACCTGCTGTATGGACAATGGTTCTTTTTTTTTTTTTTGTTTATAACTACTTTGGAAAAGAATGGCATTGGTTAGAAAGTGCTAATCAAGTATACACTACCTCTGACCTCCAAAGCAAAAGATGGAGAAAAACTGCATTGGCACAGCCAGCTCAGAGGTCCTCCCTGGGAAATGACAGAGTAAGCTTCTCCTGACACCTTCCCCTCCAGGAGGGAGAGGTCCAGCCTTTCCAAGCCTCTGCTGTGAATGCCTGGCCTGGTATCTGTCTTGCATTAGTTGTTTCAGTAGAAAATTCATAATACACCAGCCCTTTATCTTAAATCTCTGTGGGGTCCTCTTACTTAAGGCTATCCAGGCTTGTACACCATTAACTAGTTCATGGATGAATGTTCTGGAGAAAAGTCACTGCTTAGAAAGAATTCATAAAAGACACACAATAATAATAAAAGCAGTCCTTTTACTCATTAAATGAAACCAAATGTCATTCTCACTTCTCTTGAGAGTCATACTTGCGATATAAAAATGCATTACCAACCTCAGTGTTCATCTGTAAAGCAAAATTTATGGTGAGGCTATCTCATTTATATAGAAGCTTTTGCCATGCACTGTCACTCAGCCTAGCAGACTCCCATGGAAAAGCCACAATTTAAGTCAAAATTCTACTGTGCCTTAGCTGTTATAAAATTATAGTGGCTTCCTGAGCTGGGAGATATCAAAGGCTTTTCCTGGGAAAAGCAGCTACCTTTGTGTGCCCGGTCTGAAGCTTCTGCCTCTGGAGAATGTAGTAGAGGGGAAGGTCAGGCATGAATATACAGAAGGTCTTCACTTTGCAGTGGAGTTATGTTTGCTCTGCAGTCCAGGGCAAATGGGCTGCAACATTGTCACTAAAGGGTCAGTGCTAACCACCTTACCACAGAGCAGATGCAGTTATGTGGGAAGTAACACAAATGCAAAGCCTTGTTTCCCTTTTTGTCACTCATAGCTGGCACTTCAAGGGGAGCCCATTTCACTCTGTTTTTCACTAGAGGACATCAAGGTGACAAGTTGTTTGCAGAAAGTGCCCTGAACTGCTGGGTCTTGGGGGACATTTCTGAGATTCTGTTGCTACATTTCCAGCCTCTTAAATCTCCTGCCTGAATATCTTTGCTTTTCTACCATCTCCTCACCTTCCCTTGCAAAAGTTTTGTTCCCTTATTAAGAAAGGGACTTAGGAATAATGAGAAGATGTTGCTGCTAGCAGGAGCCTTTTGTGGTTTGTTTTTCCCCCACAAATGCATGTATAGGGAGCATGGAGGTGGCCAGCTCCCTCCTTACCTGTCTCACGGACCATGCATCCAAGTGGACTTCTCCATGTGTGCAGAGAAAATGTCAAGAGATAAGAGCACATAGGAATGGAAAATAAAGTGGCACGCGAAAAGGGCTTAATAAAATGCCACTCTTTTAATGACACAATGCCATGGGGGCACCTGAACCACTCCTTCATTTAATTCAACCATTCTTCAATCTATATCTAAAGTCACCAGTGTATTGCACTGCTGTCAGCAAATGTTTTTGGGGTCAGTTATGTAAGGTGTGGATAAGATTATTTTTATGATGCTTTTATTTAAGCAAGAAGTCCAGGTGACACAGTTACCTGGCAAGAGCTCATTACCAATACATCACACCATTCCAGCTACACCAGCAAGAAACACATCTGAGCCTGAAGACACAGTTTGCTGCTCTAGCTGCATCAGCCACTTTTTCCTAACATAGGCTAAACCCTGAACATTGCTTCATGTGGAATAGTAAGTTTGCAGCCAGTGTGGTCTAGTGGCTGTATTCAAAGGTCTGCTCAGGTCAGGAGATGTAGAGCTGGGAGTAAGTACAAATGGTTTGTGGACTTATTACTGCATATGGATGCTCAAAGGGACACAAGCACACCACTTCAGAGCAAACTACTACAGCCGTAGGAATTAATGCCTTGCTCTTTTTTAAAAGTGTTTCTCTTTGTTCACGCTCTGCCAAGTCTTTCTGTGAGAAGTGGATGTTGTGAAGTAACTTTGTACAGCCTGGGTGCAGCCTAGAACAACCAGCTACAGAGTTGGCTGTGGTGGTTGCCCTCTGGCAGTGCTGGCACTCGTAAACAGCAATACTTTCCTGGGCTGTAATCTGCAAAATAAAATTGAAAAACTCTGATTCTCTCTATTTCAGTGAGTCAAGAATCTGCATATTTTCCACTTGAAGGTTAACAGAATTTGAACATTTTGTGCTGATCACCTCATCCATAAACTAAGAAAAGGCTTATCTATTTCTTTTCCACTATAATTGACAGTCCTCTGTAGGCTCATGTTCAGCATTTTGAGACTAACTGAAAGGTCAAATTTACCATATGGGCAGATTGAATGAGCTCATGGTTGAGGAAAGACCATCTAAAGGTGACTTGTCTAACATAGCTATACAGACACACACACATGCACACACACACAAAGCCCACACACATTTCTTTTTGGTCTAGCCTTGTCTCAAACATGACCCATGTGTCAAGAGTCTCAGGATGAAGCTGTACTAGTAATGTTAGAGGTGGGTTGAATTCGGCACCTGAAATAGAGGATAGTAATAAGAGTCTAACCTAGGAAATGTTTTAAGAAATAGATAGAGCAAAATTTCATTGTTCTGACTCCTCTTAGCCGAAATCTGAATTATGCCAAACTGCTGAAATTCCTTGTTTGTGTTTAAGCTGTTTACTCCCAAGTTTGTGTATACAGACATGGGGCTGTGCTACACCAGAGAAAGTGTACAGATCCCTACACCTCGCTGCACAAATGTCCATATTCAGCACAGGTGCTGCAACAGCCAGTAAGAGCACCTGAAACAAACCCTGGGGACCCTTGTATCCTGCACATGGGAGAGTCACCTGCAAATGATGGCCTATGACAACACCTGGGCACATGCTAAGTCTTGCTCAGAGCACAGCTACTAGTGAAAGTACTGCACCTGCTCAGCTTCTTCACACAAAATTAATGTATGGAACTGAAAGTATGATAAAACTGCGGGCACAGGTGAAAGTGTGAAATGAGTAGGGAAGGTGGATAACTTTCCTCAGTTAAAATCTGTATCTTCAGCAGCACCATTATGCCCTATTTAATAGGCCATTATGAGATGCAGACTCTCCTGCTGGGAAATAATTATCAGCTAAAAGTCCCTTTCCCACGGAGACTTCTCCACTGTGTCCCAGAGACTTTTTTTGGCCAGTTGTCAGCCCGTCCTCCTTCCACCACAGGTGTTCGGCCACAGAAGAGGAATTTGGAGATAGCAACTGGCTTTTCACCAAGACACTTCAACTACTATCAGCTCTCTCATGTGCATTTCCAAAACTAGGACTTGAATGCTATCTTCCCTTCCAACTCTTCCATTCTCCTTCTATGAGCCTAATCTCGTGTCACACTTGTCCCCTTGGTCTCCCCTCCACCTGCCCCACCCAGCTTTGGCTGGATGCCTATGGCCACGGGGGCCCTGGAAACCTGGAAAAGCCGGCAGCAGCCTCTACTGATGCGTCAGCCAGCCCAGCAGCTGGAGGACATATGCCCCACACCCAAAGCAAGGCCCTCATGCAGAATGAGGAATGCCATCATTTACCAACATGAGGAACTGGAAGATCAACCAAGTGAGATTTAGTAGACAAAGGTGCTGTGTTAAGGAAAGAGGCCAGCTGTACTAACACCAAGTGGGGTGCAAGCAGCAGCCCTCAAAAAAAGGTACTGTGGGCAGGAATGAGATAGAAATTGTGTGGCCTCCTGCTGCAGTGTTGTGCAGTGTTTGAGCCAGCCTGAAGGACAAGAATGAGCAGGATCAGTGAGAATGGGGACCTATGGGAGAAGGCTGATTTTACTAGAACAAGTTGAGTAGGGACACAAAATACCTTTATATTACTTAATGTAGAAGATTACTTAAAAAAACTCATCCTTCATGCCCACTAAGGGGAGGACATAGCTGTGTTTCATTTGCAGAAAATGTGGGTCATGTTCCCTTAGCCATGAAGATAATTAACACATTTCCTAGAGGTGTGGACTTTTCTTCACTGAGAATGTTTTTGGTAGCAAAATGTTTGCCTGGATTTTCCTTGGCCCTGCCTCAGAGCAGGAGGATGATCTCCTGAGGTCCCTTCTAACCTCATGCTCCTATAACTTGTCTTAAAGGATTAAAAAAGCTTTAAAAACAAGACCAACAAAAAAAAAATGCAGACACTTCTGCCCTTTCCTACCTGAGGCACAGGTCTCTATGTACAGTAGCAAATTGTTATCTTTTCTCCCCGTTTGAGTGTAACAGGTATTGAGTAATGTCCCAGTGTGTTGACACGTGAGCCAGGGTGTGCCCCAGACCCCAGATTGGCACTGATGTAATACAGCCATAGAATCCTAGAATCACAGAATAACCTGTGTTGGAAGGGAACCCACCAGGATCATTGAGTTCAAATCCTTGGTCCTGCACAGGTCACCATGTTCCTGAGAGCATTTGTCCAAATGCTTCTTGATCTCTGACAGGCTGGTGTTTTCTGCTCTATTGTCTCCTTTGCCCCCAGAAAAGCTGTATGTTGTCCTGATTTGGTCTCCAGGCGCACCTTACTGCAAACTGCTCTCTCCTGTTCCTCGTGAAAATCAAAGGTCTGAGAAGATACCTGCCCCATAGGTTTCTTTTTCCTGATGATACCAGTGCAAAAAGTGCTCCTGTCTGAGGTACCGCATGCTCTGGCATCGTGCATCTGGCATTTGCTGGATGTCTGCAAATCTGAAGGACCAGAAGTGTAAGTACAAGTGAAAACGCAGGTTTGTTTCAGACATGGCCTGCTTCCCCTCCTGAGGGCATGTGTTGGCTCTCCTAGAAGGGATGGTGGGCTAGACCAAGAAAAGGTGAAAGCAGCAAAGACCCATCGACTGTGAGAAACAGGACTGGCATGTGCAGGGACATGGGAGACATGTCAGGAAGAGGCAGGGTTATCAGAAAACCCAGATCCTAGTAAAAGATGTAGCCTGAAGGCATTTGTGATGTCCCCATCACTGCAGCCATGCTACCAAGTCTGGTGTCTGGGAGAGTGACCCTCTGGGTCAGGAGAAGACAAATAGCCTACGCCAGAAACTGTGGGCAAAGCCAGAGAACAACAGGGATGCTCATGGCAAGAACAGCCTCCTCTCCTGTTGGCTGCCTCCTTGCCCTGCAATGGGGCCAGCAGTAACCTCACCCAACAGACTCCCAGCACAGTCAGTAAGTTAATTGTACTAGACTTGGGCTCCCAGACAGAAAAAACAAACCCTTGCCTCTTCGATGTTTACATTAGGTGTTTACTTTACAGTTCATTTCACAATCCGTTTCTCTTCTCCCTTTGCCACGAGGTGATTTATGATGCTGCAGATTCTATCTGCCTGCCCTGCCCAGGGCACAGACCTGAAGAAAAACCTGCCAGGGGTCTGTACTTCTTGTTCTTGATCTTTTGTCTACAGCTGCCCTTACCTATGAGTAAAACTAAAGCAGTTTATTCCAAATAGTGATAAATTACTCTCTTATTTTCTTGTGGTTGTGTTGGTGTTTTGAGGGGTGGGCAACTTAGGGTCTCTGAAGAAAACGAGCAAACAAACAACTTGCAAAAGGAAGCCTTGAGCTTCCCTCTGGCTGACTACTCCCCTAGTCCAACTGATGGAGTGTTGAGTGCTCCTGACATGCCGTAGGACAGCAGACCCTGCACCCCATCCACTGGTGCCCTCCGGATGAGGAGGTGCCATTTTTGGCTGCGGGATGGTCCATGACTGCAGGAGATGGCTGGTTCCTGCCTGCCCTGCACTGCAAGAGCTGCTGGGATTAACTGGGATTACTTGCACCATGGTCCATTTCATTGTTGATTTTTATGCTGCTATGTCTTAGTGGCATTCAGGGAGATAGTTTGGCCTCTCTGGCTTAATCAAGGCCTTTCCTCCACAGCTGAACATGCAAATAAGATATGCTGCATTTTACTGAGAAAATAAGAGATCTGATCTGAAGATATGGTGAGAAATCCCTGAGTAATACTTGACCTTCCTTGCTGTCTGTGTGCTTTGAAGGCAAAGGGTTCAGCACTTCCTTGTGCAGAGCCAGGTGCTCCCAGTGAATAAGTGGACCCAACCTAGAAGCAGGAGGAAGTGTATCTAAAAAAAACAGAGGTGTGGCAATGACACTATCAGGCTTTATGTGCATTGTGCAATCCATGTATGCGTGCTCCCCAGTCATGGCTAAATCACTCTTTGAAAACAATGACCAAATCATAATAAATTGACTGGCTAGAGGGGTTTGTTCCTTTTCCCCAGGAGAAGGATATTCACCTCAAGCAAATGTGTATTTTTGTGGACTGAATGCTCATATGACAGACACCAGTGGCTTGACATCCAAGGCAAATAAAGTTTTTGAAAGTTTTCTCCTCCAGTTTTCTTCATCACTAGTAATTGCCTTGATGATGACAATGTGTATGGATGGTAAGAAACAGATCAGTTTCACACAGAGGACACTGAGAACCTATGATTACTTACATTAATAGCTAAATAGGTATTTCCCCACAAATTTGTTTAGCAATTTATACCCTTCAAACTGAAATTGTACCAAGTGGAGATATATAATGTTAAGACATTGTTTTCATGTTCAACTTGATGCAAACTGGAAGTCTAGAAAAAGGGATTCTATTTCGCAATATGTGTATTTGAGCTCTAGATCACTGATCCAAATTTAGTCCATTCCTACACTGGTAACAGTTCTTAAAGACAATATGGAAATACCTACTTTTTTCTCCTTTCTTGTCAAAGGCATGTGCATTTTTATTTAACTGTGGAATGATTCTTTCTTATCCAGAATAATTCTCCAGGCATTGGAGAATGATGCTGGAAATAGAGAAAAAACTGATCAGGGAAGTATGCCTTTGTGTGCATGATGAAGTACTTAAAAGGAAGATCTGCTACATTTCACCATTTTACATCAATAACACCACAAACAGCACATTAAATTATAATAAACCAACACTCTGAGTATAAAAATTGACCCTAGGAAAGCTAGAATTATGTCTGACAAGCCCCGGTGAAGCTTAAACCATTTACACCAGTAGTATGAAGTTGAGGTAGGCATTGGGGGTTTCTTTTCCTCTGATTGAAAATGCACATTTCAGGAAAGGCAGCAAGACTGACACTGTTCAGCAGCCTGGTGTGGAGCTATTCCTGAAAGCTTATAAGGAAGTCAAAGGTAGAGCTGAAAAGCTGAGGGGTGGCAGCACTAGCAATGGCAGGAATGATTTCAGCAGAATGATCAGGAGGTGCATTTCATAAGACAGTAACCTTCTTCTGGATAATTCTTCATAGCTGGAAACCATACCTTGCAGTTTCTGTCTTGCAACACAAATTGTATGCAGAGATTGTGTTTCCCTGCCTGACCTGCATGCCCTGAAAGAGGGTCATGAAGCCTCAGGGGAAAAACACGTCCCTCGGGCAGTCCTGTGAATACCTCACAGGCCATGACTGATGGGTCTGCAGAAGTGGGGGTGACTGCTGAGGGCAGATCCGAGATGGCATAACCAGAGGAATGGCAGCAGGACTTGCTTGGGCTGGAGTTCCCATGTGTGGACCGGCGATGAAGCTTCCCTGGGCTTGATTCTGAGCTCTGCTTGGCACCATGATATTGCAGAGGGGCTATGGGTACCCTTGTTCAGCAGCAGCAGCATGGATAGCGCAGCATTGCAGAGGTGAAGTGAGGAGTCCAGCTTTGCAGAGATGCCAAAGGTGCCCTGGCTTGGCAGAGGTGCCTTGTGGACCCCAAAAATTGCTCACAGCTTCTTGCGCCTGATGTAATCTCTGCCCAAGAACCATTGCAGAACACAGGCAAGCCTGCCTTCATGTGGAGCAAAAGTGGGGAGGTTGTCCCTCTCACCTCCTGCCAACCTCGCTAGCCAAACCAAACTCAGAATCCCAAAGGAAAAGATTCAACTGGTGTGTTGCAATGTCCTTTCTCTGTCTGTTTTTGCCAACCCTGTTTTTAAGTCTGTTGGCTAAGATCAAGTATAGCATCTCAAGGACACTCTGGTTCCAGAGGGGAAAAGGAGACATGCAGTTTTGAAAACACTTGTTTATATTATTTTGTAACTTCTTGGGAATCTTAAATGAGGTACAGCCACCCATGAGGAAAGCAGTTAGTAAAGGGATTGTCAATGCATGCAATGAGGACTGAAACATGGTAAACATAATACTACCAAAAAGAACAGAGATATAGCTGCTGAGGTGTGGGTTTTTGTCATTTGTAAGTCAAATCTAGTGCCCTTTGAGGATGCCCAGTTCCCAGTTCCTGAGCAATTTTACTCCTGAAGTTCTGCTCCTTGCAGGAGGCTCTGTAAGTTTGGGTCTCCACAGTTCTTTTCTACAAAAATTCAGCTCATGAGGAATAGTTTTCTAGAACTTTATTCCATCACATCTACTGAGAATGCAGTGTAGGATTAGGGTAAATCTACAATGTCTTTTCAATGTATTTAGCAGCACAATGCGTGCAATACTCAAACAGGCAAGCCTTCCTCTTAAAAGTACATGTCAGACATAGGGCATAAGCACAAGGCTCTCCCAGCCTTGTCATAGGAAGGTAGCTGGTGTGACAGGGACAGGGCAGCCAGTAGCCACATTCCAGAGAAGGGCAACTTTGTGCAAGATTTGTAGCTCAGGGATCTGTCACTGTTCCATGGAGCAATCCATGAGAACTGTGGATCATAGGCATGCAGACCAAATGTAAAGGAGCAGACTGCTGGCATAAAAAGAGTTCCTGCTCTTTTTTCAGCATTCAGAAATATTCTATGGTACTGGGAAGAGACAGATCAGAGATCTGTGAAGCATTACTTTTTTGTGCTGATTGCAGGGGACTGCATTAATAGGGCTGCTGAATGTCGATAAGGTCCGCTATAGTGAGAAAAACCAACTGATATGATAAAAAATGTATTTTTGTGTCATCTTTCAAGCCATCTAATAGCATTGGGTGGGGGTGGGATGAGCAGGAGTAAAAGTTGGGTTAAAAGATATCCTTTATGTTAGAGAAACTACTTGAACCCACTTTCCTGTAGTTTAAATGAGAAACTTGGTTAAATTAGTTATGATAAAGCACCAACTGCATGAATTATTGCTCACAGGCAGGGAAAGTGCAGATTTCTGTCACAATTCTGCCCATGCATCCTTTGGGGTTTGGGATAGGTTTTTTTTATGACCCACCCCCTTCCCCCCTAGGAATGTACTTGAGGCTTTTCCTGAATAATAGCATCAATTGTAAGAAACTGCATGTGAGGATTCTGCATTGCCACTAACCCAGAGATGGGGATGCCAAACTTGCTTTCATTGTGGATGATTTGATTAATCTTTTATTGAGTCTGTGAAAGGCTATTGAACTGACTCGGACACCTTTTCTATGTTTCAAAGACACAAGGTGGTTTTTTTTATCCAGTCCCTCCCCTTTCCCTCAGAGTACAGAAAGCCTGAAATTATGGGCAATTTTCAAGGATGGAAGCTTTTGCTAACAGCCAGGACTTGTTGGGGCACAGAGTGGAGGAGCTGAATTGCACTTGGCCCAAAATGAAAACNAGGGCTGAAACCTGCCCTCATTTTTGGATGTGCATGCTTGGAGACCAGGATTTGGCCTTGGAGCAGGCATAGACCATCATGCCAGCTGTAATCAGTTGCTCCTCTGCCATGAGGACCAGACACCCACAGGACCTATGTGCAGTTCCATGTCCTCTGCTGGCACCCCTAACTCCTCTGGCCATGCCTACCTGTGCAAACCAGGAAAGGGTAACATTTGATCAAAAGCAGCCAGTGGTTTCAAGAGCTTCTGTACAGGGAGTGTCTGACCTTGTATGACTTGCTTGTGAAGAAAACCAAGCTTGAACAAATAGTGAGCAGACCCAAGTGCCTTTGCAGAAGATGAAATTTCTTCACTTGTCTTTTGTTCCCTGGAGCACTTCAGAGTAGGGTCCGTGTCTTTCCATGACCTCTTACAAGTGGCCCCTTGAAGCCTTACCTGAAGCACTTGAATGGGCTGGCAAACTGGTGCTTTTTTTATCAAAAGGCTATGGCAGCACTAGCATGTGACAACACCAGGTCAGCAGTGTACAAAGGGATCACTGGAGGAAAAGAGGAAGGTATCTTGTATGAGCTCTGGTCCTTTCAGTGAACCTCAGGACTTTCTGCTAGCTGATGGTGACCTGTTACTAAAACTTTACTGTGATAAGGCAGCTTCCTTTTGTAGGACTCACCGCCTGCTCTAGTGTACCTAGTTCTACATTCAAACCTGAGTGTCCTGGTGGGTTCTTCATGGTGTCACATTTGTTTCTGGATGGGATCTGCCTCTCGCACTGGAGGGAGCTCTGCCCTCTCAGCCTCCAGTCGAGATAGTTAGCTGATTTTTACAACAGTGCAGCATGCTTGTGGAGGCAGGGGGAATTTTCCTCCTTGCAGAGGTGATTCTGGGTCACTCACAGGGTCATTAAAATTGTTAATGGTTGTAAAATTATTGCACCCTTTCCTAATATCAGTTGACTTTGGCCTTGAGAGACGGTGCTACCCTTTACACTTTAGCATTTCACAAAGACTTTAAATGTTGGCAGTGAGAGCTGAGTATGAACTAATCTGGGCAGCAAGTTACAGGTTGCTTCACTTAAGCTTTTCCACGTATTGATTTCAGGATCACAGTTTCTTGGTGACTCCAGTATATATAAATGTGAGAGTTCATTTTTCCCACTGCACTTGTGAGTGACCTTGAAAAATCAGTTCCTCTGAAAGCTGGGCTGTTTTAGGGTTTGCTAGAGTGAACCTTTATTTCCTGGAAAGTAGAGTACTGGCCTAAGACTAAGCTTTGTGATTCAGTCCTTCAGTTTGCAGCCACTCCTCTCCCTTGGCACAAGGCTAAGGTGACACAAGGTACAGATCATTTCCTTCAAAGAAAAAGCAAAATGTTCTTCTAAGAAGGCCTGAAATACCAATGGCCTGAAAGCTCCTTCAGGAATGTAATTTATGGTGCATGTTTGGTGATGGGTGTGGGGCGTCAGGTAGACATATCCCATACATTTTTATCTGCACAATGTGCATGTTTCTTTCTACGATCTTTCACCCAGAACTGTATTTTAATATTGCAACTGAAGACATGTATTTAATTATTGTGGTGCCTTTAAGAAACTCCAGGCTTCTCTGAAGCCCTCTGAAAGTGCAAAGTGTTTCACAATGTATGAAGAAGTAATTTGCATTGAGAAGCAATATGCTAATTGTTGTGTCAACACTCACTGTTTTGGTGTGTTTCTTGGCTTCTTGTCCCAGGGCATACGGCCACGTATGGTCACAATTCCTCTGCAAGATGTAAGATGTGCCTTGGCTCTGCGACAGTCACAGGACTTGTTAAAAGAGATACAAACCAAAGAAGACTGGCACAGTTTGTACTGTCTTATCCAGTCTAGCTTCATTCAGTTAGAGAACATCAATTAAGTCAGATGAAGAAATTAGGAGCTTCTGTCTAGCTGGTGAGTTAAATAAATAATGATTAAAATAAAATTATTGTTAAACAGATGAGTCAAAATAACTGCCATACCAATCTGTATGTTTACACAACGTCAAGTGGTGTGGGAACACAAGCATCAAATATAGGCCCAGAGATGTTCTCCTTCTTCATTTTATTTATTTCAAACATGGCTCTGCTCTGAGTCAGGGGCCAGGAATAGCTGTGCCAGGCACTGTGCTACCTCAGAACAAAAAGATGAACTTTGCTTCTTGGCTTCTTCTGCAGCCTGATGGGTCTTTGGGACACCAGGCCACGCACATGGGAGGAGTGTGAGAAGCAGGTGAACAATATGGCTTTTTCATATCATGGCTCCCCACATTAAGTGGTAAAAGCACAGGATGCACAGAACATGCGACTGCAGAGCATTGGCCTGCAGTGATTACGACATTTAATACTCTGTGAGGGGGTGAGCAAGCTACTCAGGACAGAAGTCAAGATGGTCCTGAGAGCCTGGAAAAAGCAACCAGAAAACACTGTCTTTCTCTGCTAGACCTGTTAGTTCTTAATTGCTCCATGGTAACTAATGACTGAGCTACATAGGAAGAATTAAAATGCAAATTTGGATTATGCTTCCAGTCTTCAAGCGCTTGCTTTAGGGGCTGTGTATACGTGTGAGGCATGGAGAAGGCCCATGAAGTGGAAAGGCGCTGTGAGTCAGGATGAAGAGTCATAAGAGAACGATGTGGCTCTTTCCTCACCCTTACTGCCCCTGGATAAAATGAAAAACACAGAAGGCAAAAGGTGTGCACCTGAGAGCTTTTCACTGTCCAGGTGTTCAGAGCACAAATGACAGTGGCTGGGTCTCCCACAGGCGCCCAAATGGCCACTGTGAACTTTCTGGCAGATCACTTTGCATTTCCTATTGTATCCTCCTTGCCTGAGAAAGAGGCTGCTCGATTATTGTTTTGCCAGCCAGCTGCTAAGGTTCTAAGTTCTGACACCCTGCTGGGCTCAAAGATGCTTACCAAACCCTGTTGCCCATCTCCCAAGCAACAAAATGTCTCTTATGCCCTCCCTGTACATGACTTCCCTGGGACACATGTATCTGTTGGGGATCCAGACACAGGAAGCCAGGCCAGGGGCTGGTAACGGGTAGTGCTGGGTCAGTCGCGCACCTTTTCCATGTTTGCTCCCCACCACCAGCGAGAGGAAAGTAGTTATATGTGCTCTCTCTAGTGCAAACACAAAAAGTAAAAGCTAGGAAGTGTTTATAGTCTGTTTATATTTACTAATAGTTTTCAGACTTTTTCTAAGTCTCTGTGATCAAGAGCTAGGAGAAAAATATTTGCAAATGGCGCTACTTTGCACCTCAGGCAATCATCAAAGCCTTTTTTTTCACAAGTAGTTCTAGTTTTACTTAATCAAGGCTGCCATGGACTTTCTGAGTACGATGACAAGCATTTTAATTCGAACCAGCACATTTTTGTGTGGGTTTTCTCCCAAAAGATGAGAGACAATATACATGCAGCGTGAAGCTAATGTAGAGGTGACCTGCCCTGGTGCTGGGCCATCTCTTTTTTTTTTTATCTCTGATTTGTTTTGGTTTTGGTTTTTTTTGCTGGCAAGTTTCTGGCGTACATTTGTTAGGCTTATATTCTAACACTTAACATTTTTACTTTATGTGTCAGCTTTCCATTTTCAAATTGTTAATTACTATCAGGTAACTGAGAGGTTTCATTCTCTAGACAGTAACTTACATAGCAGATAAGGCACTACTGAGAAGCCCCACTCAAAATTTCGGAGGGTGTTCTTGCTCCTTTACCTGCAGTAATTAACCTTGCCCCCTCTAGCCCCTGGTAAGCAGCTCTGCCAGCAGGGCACCTCCAGCAGCCACTCTCACAGGTGAGCACAAAGGCTCACAGGGCAGAAATGCCTTCGGGCCCCTGGTATGTCAATAAGTCTGCTCAGCTATGCTGAGTTTAGTCATGCATTTTAATTTTCTTCCTGAATTGGGGTCTTAATTCTTGTGCTATTTTACTGGAACAAAGAGGTCAGATTATTTATAGGTCGGTCGCCTTTGTGTGCATGAAGCTAGTGATGCCTTTGGTGCTCCAATTTGTGGGACTCTTTTTTCCCTCCGGCTCTTAAGTCTCAGCTATTCTCTCCTAACGCAATAACAGTAATTATCCTATCACTGGCCACTGCAGCATCCTCCATTAGCGCCTGCCTTACCCAGTCCACAGCACAGGCTGGCAGCCAGGTAAAATCCCTGTAATTTATAGCTCATCAGAGAAGCCAACCAGCCCACGGTTTTCCTGTTTTGTAAAGACAGACTTATCACCTAGACACTGCTCTGATGGGTGTACTGAAAAGGCAGGAAGATAAAAGGAGTGCACAGGCAAGCTCTGGCCCCATCTCTGTTTGTGCTCTCTGTTGTTTCATCCAGGCATGCAGTCAAGCAAAATCATCATGGCTCAATGCAACCAGAAGACAATATTGACATGTTTTTGCTTCCCAGTAGACCCATGGAATTTCACAATCTAATTGTTGTTTCAAACCTGGCTGCTGAGTGCAGAACGAGAGATGTGGAACTGGCCGTACTAAGGTTTCTCTGATAAGACCAGGATTCAGCACAGTGATAACCCCTTAGATGTTTTATGTGACAACTGTCCTATAAGATGTGCTGTGTGGTACATGGACTGACTTTGCTGCTTCTTCAGTTCTTGTATGTTTTGGTGGCCATGAGGGCTGAAGCACCTCTACTACAGAGACAGGCTGAGAGAGTTGAGGTTGTTCAGTCTGGAGAAAAGAAGGCTCTGGGGAGACCCTACAGCACTTTTCAGTACCTTAAAGGGACCTACAAGAGAGATGGAGAGGGACTTTTCAAGGGTGTGTGATAGGACAAGGGAGAATGGCTTCAAACTGAAAGAGGGTATGCTTAGATCAGATATTAGGAAGAAATTATTTACTGTGAGAGTGGTAAGGCACTGGAACAAGTTGCCCAGAGAACTTGTGGATGCCCCATCCCTGGAGCGTGCAAGGCCAGGATGGATGGGGCTTTGCACAACCTGGTCTAGTGGAAAGTGTCCTTCTCATGGCTGAAGAGTCGGAACTAGGTGGTCTTTAAGGTCCCTTCCAGCCCAAACTAGTTCATGGTTCTGTGAAATTCTTCTTCATGACAGCACTTGTGGTGTGTCTGCTCTTGGGAAGAGAAATTCTTTTTCTTTAACTGCTAGGCTGACATATCCATCAGATGGTAGTGGTATTTGATGAGGATAGATGAAAAGCAGAACAGATCTTGAGAGAATCACTCCTGACAGTTATCCCAAACTCATACAGGTAAGGCCAGACAGTCCTTTGTGCAGAGGGTGCAAACACGCACACATCTGCACTGGAGAGATCAAACAAACAAAATCTTCTCCAACACCATTTAGATTTGGCCTGCTTCAGTTGTTCAGTTAGTGAGAAGCATTTTCCAACATACACCTCAGGATGATGACCACCTGCCTACCAGCGTAAAAGTTTCTGGCAATCCTTTGATAAGAAGTTTTTGCACTTCTGATACTCCCACGGCCTCTGAAACTCAGCAGGGGAAAAGCTGTGGGGTCAGAAATATGCGTCCTTTTTGCTCCTTTAGCTGCTGTTCATGTTTTTTGGCTGAGATAAAAACTCTTTTGGAAATTATTCATATCTTCATTCAGCGCCTTGGCAATCTGAAGAGACTATATTACTCAATGATGCTTCAAATTAGCAATGGTAGGGCCCAGATATCCTTGGATTTGACAACCAACAAACGTCTTGATCAGTGAAGTCATACAAGATGATATTGTTTTGATGTGCAATTAAGTTACTACAGATCTAGTCGCAGAGCAGGGCTTTGAACTAAGTAGCTCTCCCTGTTTGAAGCAAGTGAGGGAATAAACACAAATACGCGTGCGTCTGAGACTCAGTTTGCCAACGGGCAAACTGACAAGTGGGGCAATGTTCCTCAGCAAAGCTGGCTCAAGTGTAGAAGGTGGAGGCTTGAGTGCAGAGGAGGCACAGAAGGCATGGACGTGAGGCATCCTGCACCCTGCCAGTTTGCTCCATGTGACTGTGATGCTCAGTTTTCCGGTTAATCCTGAAGAATCTGTCAGAAAGAGGACTTGATAATTTAGAGGTCAAGAAATACCAGTATAAGTGTCAGAAGAAAACCTGAGCTGAAACTTGTGAAAAATTCCAGAAAAAAACGGGAAAAAAAATCTTCAAATCTCAGTGTAAGAGAGGAAGAAAAAGTTAAGCCAGACTGGTGTGCAGTAAATGAGATTAAAGATAATTTAGGCATGGCCTGCAATCAAAGGAGTATTTTACCTCTGCTCTGGTTTAAGGAAGGTAAATCCTAGAGGCAAAAGCAGGCTGGTTAATGGGAACAGGGATATGGAAATAGAATTGTTACTGTGCTAAAAGAGCAGGCAGTGTTCCTCTTGCGGAGCCTGTCCAGGAGTTCTAGAAAGACGAGCATGTGAGGTGGCACGTCTAATAGCAACTGTTTTTATACATCTGCCATGTCAGAGAGGGACCCCATGACTGCAGGATATCCATTACAATATGTTCAGTTGTGCAGGGTTAAAAAATAACCCCATCAACCATCATCGTCCCTGTAACTCTGACCTCACTGGTATGAGGGGCTTTGGAACATGCCTTCAAGGTTAATTAAAAATGCAAAGGCACATCAGAAATGGGATGAAATGCAACTGAAGGTACATCCTGCCAGACTAACCTGATGGTTCTCTTTGATGAAACAATTATTTTTTCAGACAGGTGAGATCTGCCAGATTTCCTTTATCTAGACTACTTTAATGTATTTGCTATGATGTCAAGTGAGAAACCATTGATGTTGCTGGAGACAAAATAGATTAGTGGAGGAATTGCTTTGTTGGTAAGAAGAGGAAACAATGACTGGTGAGGCTAGAAATCTCAGGTCAGGAGGAGTTCTCTATGAGAGTTTTTCAAATAGGAGTTTTGAGACTAATTTTGTTTCAGTGTTTGCATTAATGGCATGCTCCTGTACCATGCGAGCTCTGTGCTGATGAACTGTGCTGCACAAAGCTGTTATGCATTGCTGGCATGGAGGTGGTTTACAGGCCAGGCAGGATGAGTGGGGCATCTTGAGAATGGCTGTAATAAAAGGAGGATGACATTCAAGTAAAAGACAAAGAGTCATGCAGGTGAAAACTGGTGTCAGAGGTGGCTTTTGCTATTAACAGAGAATGAATCAGTTGGGAAAAGAATTGAGGAAAAAACAAAATCAGCAATAGTCATAGGAGGTTTGCGTGCTGCCAACTTGATTCTCATGCTGTACCTATTTCCAGTTGAGATGAGGACGTATTGCTGCCCAGATCAACTCTCCTCCCTTCCCACTCCTCCTTTTTGGAATGATGCATTAACAGCAGACCAGCAGAGAAGAGCTGCAAGGGAGATGAGGAGACTGGAGACCCTCTTTCCCAGCAGGCCACATCTATTTTCTTTGGATTAGGATCAAAAGCAGCCCCTTGAACAAATGGGGCTAGAGGGAGTAGGGTGGAGGAGGGTGTAAAGGCCAGGCTGGACCAGCTCAATGGTGCTTCCCCGTGCTTTGGCACCAAAAGAACATGGGTGCAACATTCTACTCTCTGTACTGGGAGTTACCAGCCCTTCCACCACCAGTGCCTGGTAGTTGAGCCGTAGGCTCAGGGTTCCGACTCCAACAGTGGCATTCTGTAAGGAGCAAGACCTAGATTTTATGCATGTGTTGTGGAGAGGGGAGTTTGCAGGAGGGCCCCAGGTCGAGCCTAACCAAACAAGTATGAGCAGAACCCAACTATCTGGCCATGCTTCAAGCCAGTCAGACATGGAACAACACAGTCTGGAATTTGCACTGCTGACTTAATTGGAAATGCACTGGGAGAGGAGCTGTCGCTGTGGACCGTCAGATCAGGCCCATATAGTAGCTAAGAAATGGCTTCCAGCTCAGGTTTGTTGCCCAAATACTCAGGTCAGCAGGGCAAGCAGAAGAGCCTGCAGTAAAGAGCTGCAGGGCTGTGCCTTCTGCAAAGGGACTGCAAGGTTACATTCCAGAGTTTCTACAGCTTCTCTAGGAGGCAATACTGTCTCCATGACGGCAGCTTTTCTAAAGGTAGGGGTGAAAGGGAAATGTGGAGTGTGAGAGAAGAGTAAATTAGAAAGATAAGAGCTGGATGTCCATGCAAAATGGCAAGAATTAAAAGTGGTGGCTCTTAAAGCTTATGTAAGACCCACACAGCATTTGCAGGCTTGGCAAAGCAGCCAGGCAAGCTCTAGCTCCTCTCGCGAGAGCAGTCAGGAGCAGAGTGGGACTCTCCCACCAGGAAGCCCTGGCAGGCAGTCAATTAACATGTTGGTGTTGAGAAGCTAAGTCAAATACAATTATCAAACTGAATATTCATATTCCATTCTGTTCACTGTGGGAAGATACTCCTTTTGGGGTTATATTTATGGGCCATACAGATTGTTGGAGTGAATCTAATTAGCAAGAGAAATCCAAATGGAACAGTGACTGGTAATTGTTGTTAATGATGCAAGTGTATTATACCAGCTCTGGTGAAATCTTGGGTTGCAAGCAGCACTGAAAGGCAAACAAATATTTACAGTTGTACATAAAACACTACGAGTCCTTACCTCTCAGGTGTGGTTGAGCTGAGCTCCCGCCTGTAAATGCTTGTCAAATTCTTTCTGGTCACCACCAAAATAAAATGCTGCAAGAAAAGAATGACCTGCAGAGCTTTGTTAGGAGAGGTGGTCTGTGTCTGGGCTGAAAGCCATCCCCTGCTTTGCTTTCATCGACACAAACTTCAGATGCCTACAGAGCTGATTTAAAAAACAGGATCCTTTTTACTTACACAGTCCCTGGATTGGGTCTCCAGCCTGAGGGTCGGAGCATCCTGGGCTGCCAGCTGTTGGTGCTGCTCTTGGCATGCCTTCGCAGCTCCACCAAGCAAGTGTGGGGCAGGCCGCCATCCAAATATTTTGAATTCAGTTTGGATCGTGAATTATGCAATACACACAGGCACACACAAAAAAACTATTTTGTTGTTCCTGCCAGAACAGGTGGCAGAAACAACAGGAGGTGGGCATGTAGACTTTTCCTACTGTACAGTGAGCTATGCATCTGAATTTGTTGGAAAGAGCTGGTCCAGCGCCTGCATTTTGGTTAGCTGCCCCCAAACTAGAGTGCGGATGACTCTCAGTCTGTGGAGACTGCCGTGCTAAACAGCCAGTGGAGCCCGGACAACTCATAGCAGTTATGGATTTGGTCCAGCATTGAGCTTCAGCTTTCGTGAGATGGCCCTGATCCCATGCCTTGTTTCTATCTTTCTGGCCTTCAAAATGTTTTGGACTGGTCTTTAGTTCAAGACATATTTATTCCTCCTCATTTTTCAGTAGGATGGATTAGTAACAGATGAATTGTATAGAAATGTTGGGGAAGGTGATTCAAGCTGCAACATTTTGTTTTTCAGAGGTTAAACACAAGTTACATGTTTATTTGGCAATACTATAAATGTAAATGTGATGGGAAGCCTGGACATTTGAAATGTTTTCTACTTGTTTATCCTCACAAGTGTGTGTGGGCCAAATGTGGTATAGGCAAAAATGCAGAATCTCCCTTGCATTATTTACTTTACATTTTCTGTGGCATGAAAGATGAGAGTTATAAGGGATAAGGGTAGGAAGAAAAGTGTAAGGAAGAATGTGAGTGTTAGTTTTACGATCAGTGCATTGTATAAGACCTCCATGTCTGCAGAACACTGGGTCCTTGACAAGAAAGTTCATAAACATCCCTTCATTCATACCCTGTTGGAGTGTTAGAGATGAAGTTGGACACTGAGCTAAAATGAAAATGTTTTGGTTAAAACAGAAAAAAAGATTATATTAGCAGTTGCAAAACTTCAATAAAAACAAACAAAGGGGTTGGTAAAATTTAATTCAGATAGTTTTATTTGAAATACTACTTAAGAGTGGTCTGAGATAGTCGCTCTCTTATAAAAACCCTCAAGATTTCAATAATAATTTTCAGTATTCTTTTCATATAGGCTTGGCAAAAATTTTAAAACAATTGAGAAAAGAAACCTTTTTTTATGTGTAATGCTCTTCCTAATGCAGGTTTGAGTCATTATAATGAGTCCACTGGTAGGCACTCAGTTTTGCCAAGGACATGTAACATTAAAAATTAAGAATCTGTGAAAGTACTCAGTACATTTAATACATTTTAAGGAGTTTTGTTTGAGGTTTTTCTCCAATGACTAGCACAGAAGTTTTTTTTCATGTATCTAAATTCATACTTAGAAATCTATTTTTCACAGCTAAGAATGTCATCATAACTTCAATTTCATCTTAAAAAGTAGTGATGAGATTTAACTTTTTCTGTGTTTTTATTTCTTCAGGATTATAAATGGTGATATTTTTATTTCTCTTTGTTCTTCAGATGTGTCAAAGAATTTCAAAGGTAAACAAAATTTTGCAATTGAAAACAAAATTCCTACACTGTCAGACAACCCTTATTTAAAACACCAGGAGTGAATTGTTTCTTTGCAAATTATTTGAGTAAGAAAATGCACAAAAAAACACTCTCAGTTTTTTGAGATGTTCGAACTCAGTTGAACAAGGCACTGTGGAGCCTGAATTAGTGTAAAAGCCGATCCATCTCCAAGCAGGGGGTTGTAACATATGAACTCCAGAGGTTCTTCCAAGGCAAATTGTTCTATGTTACTAAAATCATATTTCCTTCGCAACTTTTAGCATAGTCTTTCTAGACTTATTTGAATCTAGGGTTCTTTGGGATTGGAATACCTTTTTTTTTTTATTTAAATCAAAATCTGGCTCAGAATTCATTTGTCTTTTCATTATTATCAGTTACAATAAACAAACCAGTTACCTTCAACTGGAAGTCTAGGGAATGATTAAAAATTACAAGGAGACCTCTTGGTATCACTTTAACAAGACTGAAGAAATGCTCAAAACCACCTTGCAAATTCACTTACAAATACTGTGTAAGAAGGCATAACAGAACCAACTGGATCATATTATAACTAAGCTTTAGTCTATAACAGCTTTATATACTAATAAAAACCTTACATCTTTATTACCCCAAACCATCACACCTAGCTAACTTAAATTGTCTGGTGTTTCAAATGTACTTTTACAAAGAAATCTCTGTAGATCAAGTTTCTCATTTGAAATTAACAATTGATGGAATACTTAAGAATACAAAAATGGGAAAAGTATGGCAGTACATATCAAGATGGGCTCCCCAGTACAGAGCTGGGCTCTCGCTTTTGCAGTATCACAGGGAAGCAGCAGTAGGAGGGGGAAAAACAGCAGCTATCCAGCCAGGATAGGAGAAATTGTGTTCCCAGTCTGTAAACATGGAAACCTGAGAGAGATCTGTATCAGAGCAGGATGAGGTTTGCAGCATCTAAATTCCACATCAGCCCTAACACCTAATCTTTGCTGTTGGACATTTGTTCATCTCCTGAAAAATATTGTTTAAAACCTCCCCCACCAATACTTCTCAACAGCATCTCCCTAATGCAATAAACCTTCTTAATATTATAAAGCGTGATTATCAAAGAACAAAGAATTTGCCCTACTGTCTTTATGATGTACAATTTGCACACTACCCCACCCTTCCAGTACAGGCTGGTAATTTTTAAAGGGCACTAAAATATGATAATAACAAGTATTATGCTTGCTGATGTATTATGAAATGTATCCCATTAGTCACTTTATCTGAAAGGCAAAAAAAAAAAATTTCCACCTAGCAACAGAAAGGCTTTTAGGATTAAAAAAAAAAATTGGCAGGCAGTGGGTGTGTTAAACTATGCCAGGAGGAACCCAATTGGATGTTTCTAGAGACAACAGGAGCATAAATAAGTTGTCATCAGGGTCGCCCACCACAGAGCTGGAAGAAAATGCAAAGCTTTGTAACCTGAAGGAGCAACAGCAAAGTGAAGGGCAGAATGGTGGCAATCGTGGGTTAGCTGTGGAGATCTCTGGAAGGAACCATTGCCCTTCAACGCCACAGAGAAGAACCTGGCAGCAGATACTCCAGCTCGCCTGATCCCCTCTGTGCCATGCTCCTGCTCATCCTGTGGGCCAAAACGAAGATACTTCACTTTTTTAGCTTAGGAAAACTGATTCACTACCAAAAATTCTCAAATAATGAGAGTGCTGGTGAGACAGACTGAGAAATTTTTGCCGAGACTTCTTTTTTCCCTCCTAAATAAGAACGAAGCTGGTGCAAGAGACCTTATCACCGGAAAGCAGAGGGGGCAGAACTCTTCATCTTTGGACACAAAGCAAGCCAGGCAAAGTACAAGAGCTTTTCCTATTATTTACATCAGTAACAACCTAGGAAAGTATTGTTTTCTGTGACCTGTAATTTATTCTGGAATAGAAACGTCCTTGATGGGCCAGGCAGAGGTTTTTCCCAAGAGAATCGTGTTTTAATCACATTAAAATTTTCATTTAATTCTTCGCCTTTGGAGAAGGAGCTCTTTTAGCAGGAGTGTGCAGCCAGCAAGCCTCCTTGTGTAGCTGAAGAGAAATAAAGAGTGGCCTGCCAAAGAGAAATAGGCAGCAATATTTCATTGTGTCCAAGTCCAGGACCAAGGAGTTCAGAAGGCTTTAGTGAAGATCAGAAATATTCTCCTGTCTCAGCAGGACACATACCTCATACCTGCAGCACTGCGTTCTCTGAAGTCATCCTAAAATGAGATGGAGGAATTGCTCTTTCCACTTGTGAAGTGACACTTCTTTCGTGTCTGACCACGAGTAAAATGGGCAAAGTGGACATAAACAGGAAGGACAGCGAGCTATTGGAGCAAGTCCAGAGCAAGGACACCGAGATGATTAGAAGGATGGAGCGTCTTCCCTATGAGGAAAGGCTAAGAGAATTGGAATTGTTCAGCTTGGAAAAAGAAGCTTCAGGGTGACCTTATTGCTTTCCAGGCCTTCTAGGACCTGAAGGGAACCTACAAGAAAGATGAGGAGAGACTATTTACAAGGGCATTGTAGTGACAGGACAAGGGGGAATGGCTTCAGACTGAAAGAGGGTATGTTTAGATCAGATATCAGGAAGAAAATATTTGCTGTGAGAGTGGTTAGGCACTGGAGCAGGTTACTGAGACAAGCTGGGGATGTCCCATCCCTGGAAATGTTCAAGTCTAGGATGGATGGGACTCTGAGCAACCTGGTCTGATGGGAGATGTCCCTACCCATGGCAGTGGGGCTGGAACTGGGTGGTCTTTAAGGTCCGTTCCAACCCAAACCATTCTATGGTTCTATGATTCTAGTGCACGAGCTTAATGAATGCATGTCACCCCTCAGTCTGGCTCCTGGTCCTAGAGGGAGCTGGTTTATTTACAGAACACACTTTCTGCTGCACACTGCAGACCACCAGAGGAAGGAGGCTTGAGAAAGAACAGACTTTGTTCGCCCCAGCCTTACTGAAGAGGCAGGAGATACACCTGAAAGAGTCAATGTTCCTGCTCTCTCTCTAGAAGTCATTACATGGACATGGCTGGCTGTCTTTGTCTGTTTGCCATGAGGAATGGATCACATCCTTAGCTTGGACTCACCAACTCCTTCCTCCAGGAGGGTGTGTGCCTTACTTTATTAGTTAACAGTGACCGTATTTGCACCAAATCTTTGGAAAGGCTCTATGCTGCACAAGAGGGCAGGGTCACTCTGAAAGGAGTGTTTGATAACACAGAAAAACAAAGAAACACCAAATGCCAAGCACAAGTGGCCCAGTGGCACTCCCATAGAGGACACCAGTGAGCAAAACAGTGCTGGGCAGGAAGAAGTGGTATGCTGCTTGTTACCTGAGAAGACATCAGATGCTTTCTTTCTTATTCCCACCTATTGGAGAGAGAGTTGGGACTGATAAATTGCTGCCTGGAGTAAAACTCTTCCCATCCTTTATGTTAAACAGAACACACTATAGTTTGGAGACAAGTCATAAGCTGTAATCTGAGGATACTCAAAATGGCTGTTCATTTCCCTTCTGTTCAGCCCAGTCTTTGTGTTTCCTATCATGAATTAGGTAGGGCAAACATAGCCAGACAAAACATGGGCTGAAACCTGCCATCAGAGCTCGGCCCCATCACACAACCAGTGCCTGAGGCTGGAATTCGATCATGAGTGAGCTAATAATAACACACAGCAAAGAGCAGAGTACCTTTCTGCTGTTGCTGAAAGCATGAATATACCATCTTAATTCAGGGAATTATTATGGCACATTATGGCCGGGCATGCTGATAAATGTGGAGCAAGCTGGAAGTGCTATGCTATGGTATGTATTCTCATTTAGATAATAAAAAAAATACCATCTGAAAATATAGTTTCATCAAAAAAAGAAAGAATGTTTTGCTGTTTGTTCAACAATAAAGACAAAAAAACCCATGACATCCACAAAATACTCTGCCTTTAAAGTGGCCAAAAAACCCCCTGAAATATGCCAAGTTACTTTTCTGCCTTGGAAAATTTGTTAAACACTCCAATGGCTTGAAGAATATTCTACACAAATTTTTCATCATTCTTAATATGTTCATTTTACAAAATTTTATTCTTAAAAACATTAAAGCTCACAGTCAAAAAACCACAGGAAATTCAAAGTCCGGTGGCACCTCATGGCGTTCATTGTGAGAAAAAAACTAAAATCCTTTAAGACATTGCCATGAGCTCGGTTAGGATGCAGTGCTTGCATACACATCAAAGGCAGCAGCACACGTGCAGGACCCATCAGTTTGCTAGGCCATTTTTTGTGCTGCTCCATCTGGGAAAGCGCAGGTTGGCTGCAGACCTGCAGGAGGCTCCCTTAGTTGAAGTAGCATCTCAGTTTCAGTAGGCCTGAAATCCCTTGCTCCTCACTGCCTCTGGCTTCCCAGCAGACCAGGAACAGGACAAGTGAAGAAACTTGGGCATACCACGGAGTTGCTGTCGACTGACATCCCTAAGGGCCGTCACTGGTACTCTGTCAGCACCAGAGCTCCCCAGTGCCAAGTTGGACTCAGGCTGTTCTTTGCTTTTTCACGACATCTCCTGTAGCACAGTTAGGTTAAAGGCACCATAGTACCGGAGGAGAGCTTTCCACAAGCACACTGGGAGATGACCTGCATTTCATGCAGATTGTAATTATTATCTGGAGTTTCTTAGTGAAATACTACAGAAATCCTAAATTTGATTGGAAAGAGATCAGCCTTTCCTGTGTGTAGTTACTTGCTGGAGATACTATTCTCAGGAGTTTTAAACCATTCTCCAGCAAAGAAGTGCTTCTAAGAAATCATCTGGCTGTCACTTATGTTATGTAAATAGATGGTTCATGTTTATACTCTACAAAATACATTTGCAAGAAAAAGGCTGACAAACGTGGAGGTCAGCTTCTGATTCAAGGTTAGTACTCAACAGGTTTTTTTCCTTGCCAAAAAAAATCACTGAAGGCTAAATTAAAACCATGTGCTCTAACCTACCTTTATGCAGTTAGTGTTATAAAGAAGGTAGAAGCAATATTGCTGTCAAATTTAATGCCACTGTCTAAGTCATGAAGTAAAGCATCCTACAGAAGCTGTTGCACAAGGACATGCATTAAGAGTGCCCAGCCTGGAAGGCGTGAAGTGCTTGAGTACATGAAAGCCACCTTTCAGTGGCTTTCTGTAACAGTGACGCTGTTACGGATTAGAGGCTTGATTTCCCAGGAATACATTGAAATATGTAGCAATTTAATCCACAAATCATCCTCTTCATTAGGAAGAACAATTGGCTATGGGGAATAAAAAAGATCAGCAGGTAGACATTTGATCCTCTTTTAGATGTTTGGATATCCCAGCCATGGTGAAAGGAGTCCATTAACTCCCTTTGACTCATAGATGGTAACACTGAAGATGGCTAACAAATTTCTGAAAAATATCAGCTTCCAAAATTTGTACAAGTATTTAATTCCCTCTTCTAGCTGATGCCTTAAAGGGTATGCTTAATATTTTTAAGAATTCATGTTAGCTAGGTGTCTGGATAACTTGGAATATTAAGGGCCAGAAGAGCCTGTGTTCCTGTGTGTTTGCGTTGTTGTGTGTAGATAAGTGGGGTATAAGACAAGACATAGAGTTAGGCTCCCAGGCCTGCTAGGGGCTGGACATGGGTGAGGTTAAGTAATAAGGGACAGTTCTGTTGGATGTCGGAATAACATAGAAGTAAGATAGACTTTAGTTGGATAGTATGGGGGATGGGTGCTCAAAATGTTATAAAAGTGGGAAGATTGCTATGATTTTCCTCTTTGGGTCACTGGGCACTGACCAGCAAAGCTGCTTCTCCCCTTCACCCCGTGTTCTTCAATTTTTTATCTGTCGCCCTTACGGCATCATAGCCATTTGTTTACTGCCGCTGAAACATTAACTGCTCTTTAAGGTTTCACTTAAAACTGAAATGAAAACTAAACCCCATCCTTTTTTATTAGCTTTTCAAATGTAAATAAAACTTTACATTCACCCAGCATCTTCTTAAAATGTTTTGCCTGGAGAGAGTGGGAGTGCTCACCTGAAGACTTAAGCAGAACACCAGTGTTGCTGCTCAACTTCTGCCAGACTAGAAGTATGGTGCAATGTTTCTGTTTAGCCCCATGAACATACTCCCAACTGGACTGAGGTCTCTCTGGTGCCATCTCTCACCGCCCCTGTAACTAAAATGTTTGGCCCAGGTCTGTGAATGTGTGTCAGGGTGACAAAAACCCAAGCAGATGTAATGTTTGTTCAGCGGCTGGACTATGCGGGGCAGGCAACTAGCTCCTATGTGCAGCCAGCCTCGTCAGGAGCTTCCCAGCTCCTTGGATACTGAGCTATGGATCCTGCCTGGCGTCATGTAGCCTCTCCCACAGATCCCAAACAACCCTTCTAGTGCTTACAGCTGCAGAAGAAAAACTTCATTTTATGAACAGAGAATTCAGCTGTAAGGCATTCATCGACAGGGCCAGCTAGTTCAGAGAGTAGATTTCTTTCTGGAAAAATCATTCTGGTTATCTGAAGTAATCGACTAACTTTGAAGTATGAAATACAAGTTGGATTATGAAATAAATATCAAATGCTTTCGCTTCATTGCCTTGGTAAAAATAGCTACTTAATTTGTATTACTGGGGTTTCCACGTGTTCCACAGCATCAAAGATTTCGTCTGTCCAAGAACTCAAGTGTCCTGTTTCCCACCATGTCCAGCTTTCACGATACAGTGGCTAAGTGCATAACACAGAATACAGATGCTGAAGCAAATAGAAGTAGCAGTTAACTGTAGGATGTATCTTCAATTCAGTGAAGGCTGGAAATGAAGAGCATCCATTTATTTAACAGTGCTGGGCAGGAGCAGCTGTGTATATATAAGTACACGGGTATATGAGTGCAGGGCTGGGTTTGCCATGCTGCCTGCCTGTTTCTACCTGGGTCAGGAAGACTCCGCTGCCCTACACAGGACTGGAAGGACTCCTGCAGCCCACAGCCAGTGCAGGGGAGATGTGTCAAATGAGTGTCCTAAGTGCTGAGTATTTGCGTTACCTGCAGACGCACCCTGCCCAAAAGAGATTTAACAGGCATAATAGGTATGTCTCTGGGTTCAAGGCACTGGCTCAGACACTAAAATGAGCCTGAAAGCCATAGCCTGAAAATTACTGAATCTGTCCAGAGCAAAACAAAGATCTCACAAATACTGTGAAAAGCACTGAGTGATCAGTCTCCCAAAAGATTTCTCAGATGCTGAACCTTATCTGTCACTGCTGAAATCCCTCTTATTCCCCAAACCTTCTTCTAATTTCAGGCATTACATCTATGTAGTACCTTTAAACCAAAGAAATCCTAACCTTCTTTGCTAAACTGAACAATCATCAAAATGTAAAGAGATCCATTTTTAATACATGCCCAGACTAGAGATGGTGACACTAGAAGAACTGCTACTAGGATCATCTAATGCACAATATTTTTGTATTTAAAATGGTGACCATACACTTTTATAGTAGGCTCAGTACTGTCTGTAGATCCAGCACAGTATCCAGGGATGGGACCTGGCACCGAGTGGGAATAATTAGAGGGATTATAACCTTATATTGAAGCTATAAAATTTAATAGCTCACGTTGCATCTGTACCCAGATTCTGACCAGGACTATAAGGGGTAACATGTCTTCCATGAGGCAGGTTATGCTGCCTGAAAAGAAAGAGCTTTAGGTTTTTGGGTTAAGTGGAGAAATGGTTTTGAGTGGATCAGCCAAGATAGTAATAATTGTCATGAGGTTTAATGTAGCTTGTGCACAAAATATTTCTCAATTGCTTATGGTGGATCATCAGATGTAAGAGCAGGCAAATTGAGCAGAATGTGAAAATAATCCTAGCGTAGCTTCCAACAACAGAAGTTAAACTTTTTTGTTGCTAAGAAATGTGAAATTACAAAAAGCAATAATACCAATTGCTGCAGAATGAACAAAGGCCTAAAATATTTTAGTTGTAGTCATTCACTACACATCATCTGATTAAAAGAACCTGAGGAGTAGCATTTTCCAAGACTTGCCCTTAGATAAAATTGTATGTTTTGGCAGAAAAGGTCTTCTGTGTTGACACGTACATAGCAAAGTTCTTTGCATACTGCAAAAACAGTTTTAAAAAACTTTACTGAAGACAGCATATTTTTCCTGCTGTTCACTAAAGATTCTAATGCTATTAAAACACTTCCAAAGGTTTTTCATTATTTGGACAGGGATTAATCAGTTATTTGTCTGAGTGATTTCAATATAATAATGAAGCAGTGCTAGAAAATTTTGAAAATAATAAAATAAAAAACTAAATTGAAACCAAATTATTTGAATTTCAATACTATCCTTAGAAGGATACGCCAGTATTAACTTTGGGAGGTGCTACTTTCTAAAAATTTAATGGCAAATGAGAAGGAATGATTGCTGTCAGCTAACTGTTGAAATCATATATATTGCATACATATATAATAGATGATCATTTAATCTTCATTTAATCTTCATTTAATCTTCAGAGTTATGCTTAGCTTTCAATCATTTAGGGGTTTAATCATCTCTCCAAATGTCAGAATTACCAACCTTTGTCAAACTTCAGTTCATGGGAATGATAAGGTTTGCCCTCACATGGCAGTTTATCTCTATACCCTAAAGTTGAAAGATCTTAAAATGTTTTTCAGCTATATAGAAGTTATTTTTGTCCAGTAGTTAAGAATTGCTCAATTGCAGTTTTAAAATTCCTTAAGGATGAGAAAGATGGTGACGAAGGAAGATGTTTTCGGTGACTGAATACTCCTTATCTTCATCTCATGCTGTGCTAAAAGTTTGACTGCTCTAATTTTAAAGCTATCTAATCTTTTATGTGCTAAAGCATATGAAATCATGCATTATTAGAAATATGAATTACAAGAAGGGTTCATTTATTTGGTGTTATATATAAAACCTTTATCTAAAATGCATTATGTGGTTACAATTTTTTCATTTAGTAATATTCATTAAGTCTCAAACTTTTCTTTCAGAGGACGAAATTGCTTCAACATGATTGAGATATTTTATCTGGGGAAAAAATGAGTGACTTTTTTACAACATCTATAATCATCAGTGAATGTTTTGACGCTTGACAGTGAATTAGATGTGAATCCTGTGTATAAAGGATGTTCTTTACTGGGAGATCCATGCAAGTGAGTGCACAGGCCTCAAGGGCCTCACACTGGGAAACAGTCACACATTCTTTCTTCAGACATGCAGGTTTTTAAATTTCTTAGAACATGTGGAATGTGTTATATTCATTCCACTGTTGCATTTGAGGCATGCATGAATATTTCCTTTGTACACACATAGTTGGAAGGAGTGCAGAAATCTGTTAAAGGAGAACTCCACTTGAGGTTGAGCTTTCAATTTAAAGTTATTTTAATTGTAAGGAATTTTATCAATTGATTTTTTAAGGATGTGCTTAAATGTAGTAAAACAATGCTTATCAGTTTACCAATAAACTGAAGCTTATCAGAATGGAATGCCACTCTTGAGAGTAGTGGACATTCTCAACTTGAAGAAAATCAGATGATACTTGAAAGGCAAAACAGTATTTCCCTGAAATGTCCCTTAAAATAATGTTCTTAATTCCTGCCCAAAATGGTGGCCAACCTGCCCAAGATGATGCTTTCAGGACAGATGGTTTGTTCTGCAATGAAAATACAGTGTGAGCCTGCACTCATGGTTTTAGTTTAGTCCTAGGACTTGGGGGTTTGTTTTTTGTTTTCAAGTGTCACTAAATCTTTCTCCCTGCCCCTCTGCTGCTAGATTAATTATTTTCTGTGCAAGAGCCCTTCTTTCAAAGTCCTCCATTATTCTGTTTTGACCATACCGGGGAACTTATCCAAGTCAACAGAAAGGCAGCCTTTATCACAGAGAGGGTGTTCATGAAGTGGATGGTTTCATATATTACTGGAGGAGAATTGCCTTAACATTGCCTATTCACACTGCCGTGCCAGGTGCATCCACTTACATGGCTCAAAATGCTGCTACCACCACATCCTCTGCTGCCAAGACCATTATGTGCTTTGAGTGATAGAGCAAGAGGCAGGGCTTAGATCTTCTCTGCTGGGAAACAGAGGGAGAAAGACCGATCTTTGTGTCTCAAAAAAAAAAAACCAAACCCAACAAAACCCCAAAAATCTGCTGTAGGGAGCCTTTTAACTTGCTGCAGCTCTGCAACTGTGAGCGCTTCGGAAGAAGATGGGGAGGAAAATAGCAGGAGTTTAGAACAAGACTCTGCTCTGCATCACTGCCCCAAGATACTGTAAAGAGGACAAAGGGAAACTGGGATATAAATAGAGAATGACATTTTCCTTGCATTGTCCACAATGAATACATTTGTACATGAACAAAATCGTTGGAACGAGACAACATGCATGCCTGATGTTGAAGAAAAGCTTGTTTGTGCTTAGTACATTGGAGACATTGTTCGAAAATAGTTCATCCTTTTGTAAATATTGCCTCGGCATTGGTGCCAGGGTCACTGTTGCTTTGCGCTATCAGCTGAATAAGTATCAGACATGCACATGCTGCTGGGAGAAATTTTAATACGGGAACCAGATTTAAAAGGAGAAAATTATCCTCTTAAGGACTGTCCCCTTCATTTGTAGTTAATACTCCCTGCTTTTACTATTCGTTCTTCAAACTTACACGGTTTTCTTGCACCTAAAAGGTGTTTTGTATGTGTCACCAGGAAATAAAACTTGTCCCATCCTTCAGGCACTGTATATAGTGTGTGTATAGAAAGCAGATATCCTTTTCTGACAAAACCCTGGTTGGAGGAAATCTTGCCTTTGCTTTGCATCTGCAGTGATACAGCTACAGTAGATCCAGGCTATGCTCCCTCCTCGTGCAAAGTGGCTTAAGTCAGCTGAGTGGCGCCACAATGAAGGTCTTGGCTCTTTGGTTTGTTTTCTTGTTTTCTGGAATGATATTTACGTGGCAACATTTCTTTTCTTCAGAAGTTCTGAGAATTCAGCAAAACAAATACTTGCACCACATGCAAAACCAATAATAAAGCGTGTTCTGCATCCAGTGAAAGCTTCCTTGTATCCCTGAGCAGAAGGCAAATATGATGAACAAGATACTTCTGTATTTATCTCCATACCCAGATTTTTTGGCAAGATAAATGACAATCTGAAACTACAGAAGCTGTAGGACTCTCCAGCATTTCATGCTAGCAGGCAAATATAGCTATCCCTCTGACACAGTCAAATAGATGAGGGGAGAGTGAACTACCGACTTGACCAAAAAATAGTCACTGGAAAAGCTGAAAATGATACCTTTAAAAAAATGCTATGATGTCTGGACAATCTTGAAAATGTTTCTTTGCCCTAAATAAGGTATAGTTCAAGTTCAAACAAGATGTAGTAGCAGCTATTTTACCAGACTTACACAGCATTTGAATATAATGATGCCACACATCCTGAAGATTACTATACTCTGCCACTCTCTGCTTTTATCTCTATGGATATGCCCTGGAGTTGAAAAGTGGTATCCTTCAAATCAGGCCTCCACATTTTGGAGTTGGAAGTGGGAGTTTCACTGGGGTCCTTGACAGAACAGGGACATCACGAGTGTTTTTCTTGCAGCTTGTACCACACCCAGTTTGAAGTTGTGTTGTGCTCACCTACCTTCACCCAGGCAAAAGGGCCAGGATCTCAGTCTGTTCCCAGCTGGTGGCACAGGGGTAGGGGGACAAGAGTACTGCTCTGCTGCTGGCTTGCTTTGTGACAGTGGACACCTTCTGAGAGAGTGCTCTGGGAAGGAAAAGGAGGTGGCCTAGATTGGAACCTAGGGAGGCTGGAACTAGATATTCTTTAAGGTCCTTTCTGACCTGACCCATTCTATGGTTCTATGATGGGTGAGCACCACAAGATTCCCAGTTTCTTAGGAGGTCCATATGCTGTAGTTCAGCAACTACTTTTATGCATTTGACCTCTGCTCAAATAGACTTGTCCTATCAACATCTTGATTGAAGTTGTGAGGTTTTTTTGCCATGTTATTGCCTTCTAGTTTTTGCCACCATTATTACAATAATAAAGATTTCATATTCTGCTATCTCCTAAAAAAGGTAAAATAATCTATAGGTCAAGGATGAATGTCCAAAGACTGTAATATTTAATGAAAGGAAAATTTACTTCATATCTGATAATAATGATTCTCTAGAAATTACTCCATCAAATGCCACTTTAGGCTTTCCTAATAAATGCCTTAATGCAGGCAATCTTTATGTCTTCTACTTTATATCTGCCATTCAGGGGCTATTTGGAGTTTGTGAAATATTAAATAATTGTCTGCATAACTGTTGCACCTATTTTTTTTTTTCCAGAAGCGATGCCACAGCCCCACCCAAAATAAAACATGCCTATGCTTTCACACAGGTAAGAGTCAGCTACCAATGGTGAAAACTATAGAATTAGGAAAAAAAAAAAAAAAAGCAGGCCACCAAAATTCACGGTTCAGTTGTTATTATTATTACTCAAACCATTTGTGACTACTGCACAAGGTGATTTTTCTAGATTGGTTCTGTAGTTCTAAAATGTTGAGAAGACTACTCAAAGACACCTACACTATCCAGACAGCTTTTTTTGAGCTCTGAACACCCTTAGCCCTTATTTCAGTATAGTTTTCTGCACATTTTCCAGTACTGCAATGGGGCCAGGATTGCATCCTTCCCCTCTCAATGGTTTAAAACCAATAAGAAAATCTAGGGATCAAAGGAAAACAAAACCCTTTTGCAGTAAAATTAGGTTGACTAGAAATGTGAATTTAAATAAGAACTAGAATCTACCTCTCTAGCATATGCTGCAGTGATGGGCTTATTTATACAACAAAACTCAGCAGACTTTTTGAGTAACATTTGTAAATTTTACTCAAAAAAATTGGAGTAAAAAAGTTCCTCCAGCCCAGCAGAAAACAGAAGACCAAAGAGTTGCTATTGTAGAAGTTTGGACTGATTACTCAAAGAAACAGAGGACTGAGTAGTCAAGGAGACAGTATATACTAATCCTAAGCAGATGTAGCTTTTCTCCATAGTTGCTCTTTGCAGTAGGTATAGAGCCTCAAACTTGTGCCATATTTCTGGTAATTAGAAAGGAAGTTTATTCATATCTTCACAGGACAGAATGATAACAAAAACACAGCAATACAATGGAGTTATTTCAAAATACTGCTTCTGTCAGTATTGGGTGGTTCCTTGATCGGCCATAAATATAAATATTCAAGAAGAAGTATTGTCAACAAAGGAATATCCTATCTTATGCCTTGGAAGTGATTTAAAGTAAGCAATTTTATTAATAGGACTCTAGCAGTAGCCTATACATGGTTTTACCACTGTTTTCAGATGACATTTTGACATCATAAACACAATATATTATTAATTATAATTTGCTTTTATCATCCAGGTGTCCCACTTCAGACTAGGGACCTTTCCTCTAGGCACTGTAAAAATTCATTAGAAACGTGTCTGGAGAGATTAAGATGAGTATCTGGCTACATCTTGGCCTTGATTGCAAAAGAGCACACTGTCAAGCATCTTAATAACATATTTACTGATGTTCAATTAGATGCTAGAGAACAAAATTGATCACCATGCTTAAAAATATTTGCTGCTGCCTCACAGCAGTGAAAAATGTTCCCATCCATCGTGCATATGGCAGAACACCAGTTCCTGCAATCAACCTCCATGCCTTGTGGAGGTGCTGTTAAGTGGATCCAGCCCTTCTTCCTACTTGCCTTCAGTTTTCCATGTGTACCTAAGCAGCAGAGACACGGAAGGCTATGGAAGTCTGAGAACAAAAGCCCTCCAAAAATAACTGTGCCCTTTCTGTCCATCTCTGGTTAATGGATGCAACGCTTTTTAACTAGTTCTCACAGGACAAGCTCCATTCCGTCCTAAACAGCTTTCCCCATGGGACTGTTTCACACTTTCTGAGCACAAGTGATCTGAATCACAACGATATTGCACATGCGATTCATTCAGGAATCCAGACACTGGAAATCCCACGTACAACACTTGCTGTACCCTACAAATATTTGCTTCTTTTTATATCCCTCCAGTGCCCCACGGTCAGCTTGGGACCTTTGCAGACCCTCATATCTAACTTGTAAGCTCCCACCTGCAGTTGAAACTCTTACTAGTTCCTTAGTGTGCAGACATGGATTCAATTACATTTTTACTTCCTTTATTAATGCAATGGACACAGTCATTCACTTCCACTGCAACAGTCTGGTCCTCTCCTGCACCAACAGAGGCTCCCTCCTCTTCCTTGTTAGCAGATGTCACCAGTACAGCTAATACATGGGCTGTGTAGTTGGTACAGGGTCATTAAGGAAAATATTAAATAACCCTGATCTCCGAGCTATTCCCAGTTGCCTCATCTAAGAACCCATGTCAACAGAGTCTGCCATCACACCTCTTTTGCCCACTGTTTGGTGTGGGTTGTTGTTACAACCCTGGTCACAATGCTCTCTCTTGCTTATCAATGATTTTTAGCATGGCATTGAAAAACTCCTTTACTATTATTAATAGATTTCATCTGTGAAGATAAAAGAGGGGAAGAGAGGTGCAAATGAAGGTCAAAGCATATTCAGACTGTTCTGCATGTTTACTTTCATCACCCCTTAGCATGATTCCAGCAGTGACGCGGCTCTCCTCTTATGCCGTTTCTTTTCCTTTTGGCTTTTCTGAAGGTGAGAGAGAAGCCTGTGAAGCAAACCGTTGTTTTCCTTCAGTACAGTGGGGTCTGTTTGTTTGTTTGTCTGATATCAGCTTTCTAGCTTTGATTTTGCAATATTTTTTAAACACATGCATTGCCATGCATTTATGCTAAAGGCGACCAAGCCAAAGAAGCATGTGCAAGACTTGGAAAGTGGTAAAAAAGTTTTACACAGCACCGTAATCATGGGATTTTTTAAATTTTAATTTTTTTCCTTGTTCCTTTCTTTGTAATACCTAACATTTTGCTTGCTTTTTGAACCACTGCCAAGCGGTGCATTGATGTTTTTGTGGAAGCATTTATTAGAGCCTCCCGAAGCTGCTCCAGAGGGGTAGCAGCCAGCTGAGACCCTGCCATTCCTCACTGCGCATCCCAGGGAAGTTACCTACACCGAGGTTCATCTGCTGTTTTGTTGCTCAGTTATTCAGCTTCACAGTGTTTTCTTGCATCCTGTCTTTGTGTTCCCAGTAATCTCTGCAACTTTTATTCATGGCCCTTCACAGAACATTCTTGAGCATGCTGTACAATGCTGGTGGAAGGGCTATTTGACTCCCATCACGTTCATTTCTGATTTTTGCTCCCTCTCTTTTCATGTGATGTTCGTTCACATGAGATGCTGACTCTTTGCCCATGCAGCTTAACTTTCTTGTGAGCCTCTGGTAGAAGATGCCAAATGTCTTTTTTTGATTCCCGTTAAGTGTGTCAACCAGATTGTCCCTTTCCATACAGAGGGACTCAGGAGGCATTGCTTCCCTTTGCAAAAGCTGTCTTTTTCTTCCCCTGTGTCATGCTTACTTACCCATTTGTTCTCTAATCCTTTAACTGTGGTTCATCTGGCTTGGTCATCAGACCTAATAGTCTGTTCTTAACTGTACAGAGCCATTGCTAAAAATTTCTCTAGAGCTACTGCTAAAAATTAATAATATGAGCCAGTGAGTTCTTCCTCAAAGTAATTTTTTGATATAGTTAATAGTGTTTTTACATACATAACCTGCCAGATAGATGTTCTTTTCTGATTTCTTCATTTGGGTATACCTTCAGGTTTTAAAGGATGCTTTTTTAAATTGTAGCAACTTTAACCAAGTTGTTTAGCTGTGTTCACACTCTTTTTAAGATTTTTATAAAACTTCCAAGATATGACCAGTCCCTGCCTGGACTAGAAGAGAAATGTGAAAGTCTTGGAGGAGTAAATTGCAGGACTTAGAGGCTCTTATGTTTATGGTCTTCTCCACGAAGTGCTAAAGACTCCAAGAAAATTCATGTTTTGCCACCATCTCTGTGGGTGAGCTTCTCCATGAATCCTTTAGGTGGAAATAAAATGGCAGAAATAATGAAGTTTTGTTCTGCCTTTATTAATTGGTGGGTGGGAAAACCTGGTCCTTGAATCCAAGCAGAAGAGCAGTCATCTCAAATAGGATTTTAGAAGCAATCAGAGTTTAAAAGATCTTACTAATGATTTTCACTGACTATCTTAACCTAGCTGAGGACACAAAGCTGGGGCACTGCTTGCATGAAGTCAGGCAGGAATATTGTATAACAAAGAGCATGGAAGTCATTTTACCTGATGGACTTGACTCGGTACCCTGGAACTCTGCATATACCAAACCCAGGAAAAGTTCATCAGCATAGTCATTTTCCCCATAAAGACAAATTTCTTAGTTGTCCAACAGGCACAGAAGTAAAATATATCAAATAAAAATGCGGCAATATAAATTTCATACAAGTTCCAAGGGAAGACAAAAAAAAAAGGGAAAAAACTCTCACACCTAAAACCCCCAAACAAACCAAAACAGATTTTTGTTTGTTTAATTAAAGATGCTAATACTGTTACTTAACTTCCAGAAACACAGTGGCCAAAATTCTTGAGATCCTTCTATTTAAAAAAAAAAAATCTACTTTTAGACGTTATTCAAGAGTATCACGCAACTCCAGAACATCCTGTTCCCTTTTCAATTTCACAGGCATCACCTGTAAACTAGAGATTAACCTACAAGATCAATAGAAACAATATAATGTGACACTAAGTCCATGTCCTCTGTTGATCCTGTAAAAATATTTCAGAATTTGGTCTCTTGCTCCCAGAGCTGTCAAATGAAACCAGAGCAGGACACTGAGTGAGAAGTACTGTACAAGTTTTGGAAGGCTTACCTGAAATAACACTCTGTGATGTGCCTGAGGTAACATAATACTAGAGACAACTCTGTTTCGTGAGCTAAGCTCACCTGTAACACCCTGCACTGTATCATGTGCGTGTGCCAGCTCACGTCCATAGTCGTGCAAAGAGTAGAGATTCCTGAGCAAATCTGGACATGCCAGGAAATTCAGAAGAAGCCCGTGGCTTGGATGAAACTGATGACACCCTTTTTATAAAATAGCCTTTTAACACCCTTGTCGCTCAATACCATTGCGATAGTGCAAAGGTCAAGGTCATAAACTGGGAATGAAGAACTTTTGCTATCACCATCCATAAAAAATGGTTAAGTTGGGTGTTTTGGTCAGTCCTCAAGGCTTTTAAGATTTTAACAGCAGGTAGTGTTAGTACAAAAATAAATAAATAAAAATATTAGTAACAGGAAGATATTAATGCCACCATGAGAGGCCTTGGCAACACCTCCTCTGGAACACTGTGCCTACTTCTAATCCTACTGGTTAAAAGAGTTTTACTGGAAGTGGAGGTAAAAAGAAGGGCTAGAAGAAAGGTCAGGGGAAAGCACCATTCTCTATGACAGGTGTGGCACAGCTGGGTTGGCTGAACTGAGACTGAGCAGGTTTTGGCAGTCACCTATGAAAGCTCGGTGGAGGGACAGAGTGGACTTTATACTGGGTGAGATAAATGCCCTTTAAATTGAAGTCAAAGACCTTCCAGCATTTGAGAGGTTCAGCTGGTCATGATACACATTATCTAAAATAGTTAACCATGCAGAGGAAAAGAAAATCAGGTGATGATAGGAGTAGCTTCAAGATGGAGTCTGGTGTCTCTGCATGTTAAGTTGAAGAGTGTAACATGGCTGCCTGCGACAGGGAGGATCGGGCCCAACAGCAGAGGAGATCTTCTCCAGCCCTGCCCACGTCGAGGACAGAGCTGACTATGAAAGCTCTGATTTTCAAAACAAGTATGAAATTTACACATTTGTCACCAGCCAGTTTATCACCACCCGCTATCTTACATTCAGTGGTGTTACACAAGAGTGTAAATTAACGTGGGGCGCAATCCTCCTAATTATTACAGTTGGGGAGCAAATGGGGCTATGCATATGCGAGTATCTAATTAGTCACCTCGTGGTTGTCTGTCTGTGGAAATACCCTGTTTGACTATGAAATCATACTGCCTGCTTTTGCTTATACAACGATGTGTGTTGCTGTGACTCTTGCATAAGGAGAATTAGTCCTTCTGTTTTAATAATACTGCACCATTCTGCTCAATTCTGAGCCCTTAATCTTGCATCACAGTGAAACACTGTAGTAGCAACACATAATTGTCTATTTTTCCAATTTTCCATTTTGTAAAATGCTAGTTCCTAACCTCTGCTGAATGTGTACAGTGGCCTACCTTGACACATATTAGATTAATCTTAACTGAAAAGAGTCCCAGTGTAGCTGTAATTGGAAAAAAGAATATGACTTCACCTCCTTGTGAATTTCAGGTTTTGGTCTCCTTTTCTTAGAAGAATGTTATGGTCTCAGTATGACACATGTGTAGTTTCACAAGTTCTGTTTGTTTTTAGACTCAGATGACTTGCCCTTATTAGCTCCTTCCATTTCCTTCAGTTTTGGTGGGGTCCCAAGAGCCTCCTTAACAGTATTGCAAAAGGAAATCCCCATAAACCACAGAAAGCCCTAAAAAAGCTGAGGGCAAAACGGAGCAGGTCTCTGCTCCGGCAGGCAGCGTCCTCTCCTTGCACAGCGCTGCCACGGGTGTCAAAGGCAGCTAGCTCTGCAAAGACACCGCCGACAGCACAGCAGCCAGCAGGCTTTGCTCGCTCTCCACGGCTGAAAACACATAGGCGCCCAGAGCACCTTTCCGGTATTTGCTCGATGTTTAGGGGCCCTTCTGTAATTTACAGACAATGGGAGATGAAACAGAAATGAAGTTTGGAGGACTGGGCACGATACAGGGTCGTGTTCTCTGAGGCTGGCAAGGTACTTGCCTTTCTTCTCAATGTGGCTCATTTCTGAATTATCACTACTTCATTTAAGTGAGCATCAGCGAAGGACAGATAAAAAACGTGTTTGTGTGGTTTTAAAAATACATGGACCTTTTCTCCAGAATACTGTAATTCCTTATCTTACGGCTTATACATAGCAATTTAGATTCCTCCTAATTACTAATTAATTTTATGGTTATTTTTACCTCCTCCCCCCTCTCCCGACACACAGAAATGTATATACTTATGTCCATGCACATACACACACCTCCTCAAAATTATTTCAGCATAAGTAGAAATACCACGAACCGAAAGTTTGGCATCCCTGCTACAGTGAAAGATGACTGCCACCTATGGGTAAGAGCTTATGTTAGCATATTCAGATAAAATTTTAATATAATTCTTTTTAGTTAATTCAATTCTTAATTATCTAGCAGGACAGACTTTTGATTCCTTTGCTATATATTTTTCAACAACAATCACTACTCATCCTCTCAAAACTGGGTATTGAACCAACTCCCTGAGGAAAGAACATCAGCTTTGCGATGAATAAAAAAATGGGGTACGACGTTCTTATTTTTTTTTTATTCTGAATAAAGACAACATACAAGTACCCTAATTCCCCACACAAAGAAAAAAGACTCGTTGCTACACAGATAGGTACAGCATGTTAGATAATGCTGTATTTAATGACTACTACAATTTTAAAGTTCAGCCATCTCAAGGTTTTAATATTTTGCTTGCTGCTTTCTTTTACTAAATACATACAAATAGCTTAGCTGTGCAGTCCATGAAAATGTGTATATAAGCAGTATGCCATAGTAATTTTCTTCTGAAAATTTTTCATTTTTCTTAGTAAAATGAAAGCTAAGAGGGGGAAGGAAGGCACTAGAAAAATGTATGGCTTGATTATATAAGCCTTGATTTTTCTGATAATTAGTCTATGCGGCATTTACCTAGAAAACTCAAAAGAAAGTACAGACTGGAAAGCCAAACTTATTGTATCAAAAAAAGCCTTTTCTGATTAAGCTTTCAGGTAGTTGAAAGCAAACAGCCTGACAATTCTGTATATCCAACTACCAAAGAGAAAAACGTTCGATTACGGCTGTTATATTATAGTAAGCTGCATTAAAATGGACATCGCAACCTATTTCTCATAAATACCATACGTAAAAATAGGTGGAAGTCTAGCAAATGAATGCATGTATTTCATTTTCAGAAAAAATCATTTTGCTCCAGTAAACAGAAGCTAATTGTGGCTATTATATTTCTCTTTTTTGGGGCTGGGGACCGGTATTTCTGAAAGAAGAGCGATGGAACTTAACAAAAGAGAAATTTACATTAAAAGATATAGCAACTAATACAAACTAAGAATAAGTCAAATTTTTTTATTTTTTTTTAAATCTCTCTTTTAAAATCATCTGCGTCCTGGGCCTCCTTGTTCGTATTCTATTTCACTAAACATGATAATCGGCCTATCTAAAAAACCTGAAATCAATATTACACTAGTGCTTACCTCGTGCATTTTCAGTAAGCTGTGATCGCTACACCTATGTTACAAACTTACAAAACGCTGTAAAAGCCGTCCGTAAATGTCGCTCAAATATCTGAGGTTCACACACCAACATTTCATGCCTGCCTTCCGACGGCATCGGGACCCTTTATAATCTACGGAATTCAGACACTTGCGGTAAAAATCTTATGTTTCATGGACAAAACCACCTTGTAGGTAAAGTAAACTGCTCCACAGAAATGTATTAGTGATGATATGTTTTCCTGATGTATTTTGGACACTGCAAAAAATAGCATTCTCCAATTTACTTCCTTGTGTCCACTTTGGCTACTGAATCAAACTATCAGCTGTCCAGTAACATTTCCCTTTATTTTCAAACAACGGTTTAAACTTAAACCATTTAGTCTCCTTGGATGGGAACTTCATATCAGACAGAAATGACTCTTTATCATGTTTGACGAATCCAGCTTAAAATAAAATACCAGAACTGCCTGAACATCTGTGACAAATTATTTGTCTCAGTCGTTCTGTTCTTTCTTACTTAATCTCCCATTGGAGTATGATTTTGTAGGTATACTATTTTACAGTGCAGACCTCCTCTCACCAACATGCTGCTTGCAAAAGGAATTTAAAAATAAATATTTTCTGTGTGTCATAACAATATCTGAACAGAATACAGCTGACCCTTTTAAAATAACTGCAAGTAGGGAAGTGGAAATAAACAAATAAGCTAGTACCTCAATTTTACAAGAACAACAAAAAGGTGCAAAAAATTTAGAAATGCAGTAGAGGATTGTTAAACTAACAGTTCGGATATGAAACAAACCCTCCTTTCCTCCATCACTGAGTTACTACTTGTACACCTCTACAAGTATAAACAGACAGCAAAATTTTTCGATAGTCAGCATGACAAATTTTGAGACATTCCTATTTCAATATCTTTAAAACCAATGCCTTCTTAAAGGACAGGGTACTCAAAAAGATCTACATGAGACTTGAAAACCCAGACAGGTTTCTCATGATTTTTTGCCATCAATGATCTCTGTGTTTCATAGAGGGAAAAAAACCCCACAAGTCACGTAGTATTCCTAATTCTCTGAAGTGTTTGTTGTTAATTTTATGTCTTCACAAAGCGACGAGTAAAATTCCACTTCTCAAGTAAAGAAATACAGAACATCGTATCATAGCTTTAAAAAATGATTCTGCTCTATATAGATGTCCGGTCAATTTTACTTGAACGCTGCTTGTAATACAGATTTTACTTTAAATAATAGTACTTAATGCCCATATGGATTTTTTGTTACCTAATAGCTTTGCTAGATTGGTCATGGATTTTTTACTGTGCTATGCATTTTTTCAGTGCTCAGTTATATGTCTGCGTTTTCCAACAGACGTTCAAAATATTACTGCATTCTGGTCTACTCCACTGTGTTTTGATACTGAAGTGCGTTCAGATATTCATAATATAAAATGTTTATAGATGCACTCTGAAAAAAAAAAAACAAAAACCATGAATGAATGAGACTTTCTTCTAACGGGGGAAAACCTGTTATTTCAGAATAATTTAATTTAAAGCTGGGAAAGGGAGAAATGCACCTGGAACCAACTCTGTAGATTCCAGAAATGCAAGGAGCTTTACAAAAAGTCTGCAGTTACCTTGTTTTTTAAGTAACCATGCAGAGCTGACAGCTATTAGCAGTAGCAAGGACTTGCATAACAAGGACTTGAAGGAAGGCTTAGTACTATCCATGCCGGAGTGATTTAAAGAGAATGAAGGCACGTATTTCTTTATGATGCATTATGTAACAACACAGAGGGCACTCTGAGACATTCAAAAAAATACAGGACCCACATTTGATCTTATACTTGTTATTTATCACACAAATATTTAATAGTTCTAATAGCATAAGTCTTATGAAACAGCTAGCATAGGAATGTTATGTGGTACATATTAGTTCGAAATGCTTTAAATGACGTATTTTATGTTTTGTACACCTTTAGGAAAATATAATAGGTCCTATAATTCCTTTGCTTCAAACTTCTGCAACACATGCAATCTCAGATAAAATAAAATTGTCAAAATCGGTGATAGCTGGACCTTCTGGTTCACATTAGTGTGGAGAGAAAACTGCTGTTGAGCTGACACATTGATAGATCACAAGTTCTGCTGAAGAATATCTAAAAATGGTGATTCACTGTTGTTGCTACTATATAAGAAGAATAACAGAAGTGGAGATGATACTCATGATATCATGTCTTTTATCAAAACCCTAAAGGGTTCTGGTGCATCGAACACATTCTCTTCCTGAGAGCTTCTGGCTCTGAAAAATAACTGTGTAAGAAAATGAAACTAAATTGGCCTATTAAAAAAAAAAAAACAGATCCTTTGTGCCTTAAACTTATTTAGACATTAATATAAAAGAGCAGATTGTTAAAAGACTATGTTTGTAAGGAAGGGGGGGTGTCCTCTCTCTTTTTTTTTTTTTTTTTACAGTAGAGATGCTGGTCTTGTAATGACGAAATGGAGAGCTAGGAGGATTATGAAACACAAGTAACATGAAGGGCAAATCTGACTGAAAGGGAGGTAGAATATTATTCTCATTATTTAAAACTTAGCTTGGTTAGTGCCTTCACTAACTTAAATCAATACAGCTCCCCTGAAATCAATGAGGTGATACAGATGCATCCAAGACATACCTAGCATGTAAAATTATGCGGATCATCATCTTCTGTTAGGACAGTAAACATAAACATGTGTATAATCATCTTTTCTAAACAGCTCCCTAATCTGTAGACATGAAAAAAAGAACTTTTAAAAAGAGGCACCTTAAGTACTTCTGCTATTCTACCCCTGGTCCTCCGTTGAGCGGTCATTTACGCTGAAGTGAAGTTAGGTTTAAACAGTGACTTCTGTCCCTCAGTGCTCCATACTTCCCTGTGCTGCTGCAAATCACCACGGAAGGCTCAAGATGGAGGGAACAGGGCCTTGGTGGCTTGTGCCTTCCTCCCCCAAACATCACCAAATGCTCCCGGCGCTTACTTCCGATGCATCCGAGGAGCTCTGCAACAACAGAAGGGAGAAAAGGCTTCACAGTCCTCATCCTTCACTGACAGGAATAACAGGTAAGGAGGAAACAGAAACACGGGGGAGAACGGGAGGAATGATTTCTTATTAGAGGCTCCTCTTTCCCAAAGGGAAAGAAATCTTGACACAAACTTCACCTCATCACAGAAATGCAGATAGGCAGGCACCTCAGATTTCTGATAACTCGGTGGGTTTGTTTCAGGGAAAGATTAAAGCATTCATTTGATTTTTACTGGTGCCTCTAACAGTAAGTATTTGCGGCTTCTTCTGCAATAATTAATGTTTCATGTTACATAAAAATTTCTTTTCTTATAAAAAAGTGCTCTCCAACAAAACTGTGACTTAAGCTGTGTTCTTAATTTGAGGATGAATGGGGAAGAAAAGCAGTAAAGCAGAAAGTTCATCACTCTGTTGTAAAATGTAGGGAATAACAGAAACTGATACTAAATTAAAAAAAAAGTCTCGACTTCGGTTCTGTGTCTTGCCTACAGTTCTAACACACGTATTTGCCTTTTGAGTATGCAGGCCGACATCTTTAGGATGTTCAGGCAACCTATTAACACATTGTGGATACTGGAAAGAAACAAGTCAGAAATATTTGGAAGGTGTGGAGCAATAAACAGTGACCAAACAGAAATGCCTTACGCAATGCTATTACGGCTTGACAGCAAAGTACATTTCTACATTCTCCCTTCAAGCTTGTAAGCTTGGTAACAAGTGAAATGGGTTAAATTTTCTGAGTTCAGAATGCCATTGATTTATGTTTGTTCCACAATGCTACGCAGCTCTTAAATGTACGAGCTCCTGCGGCTGAAAGTCTGCTTTTAGGACAGGCCCTGCAGTGACAGGCTGCGGCATGGCAGGGAGAGACCAGGTAATTCTGGCAGGGCAGCGGTTGGCGATGCAGGACCCAGCAGGTATCCAGTCATCCCTCCATCCCTCCATCCAGCCAGCCCGCCTGCCTTACGTAAGGACTTCATTTTCGTTAGGCTACATCTCGCCGCCACGCGAGGCACAGGGGAAGAGGCTATTCCACCTCCCCGTGCAGCCCAGTCCCCTGTGCCAGGCTTGATATCCGCACCCTCGCATTTTTTAATTTATTTTTTTTTTCCTGCTCTCCAGACAGCACATCTACACAGTGGCGTTTACCTATTCGCTCGCGCCGTGGCTGCCATGCCCCCTTATGTGGGCGCCCGGCTGGCACAGCCCGCGGTCCCCGGAGCGATGCCGAAGAGGAAAGCCCCAGTGCCCCGCGGGCGGGGGGCGCGCTGCGGGCCGGCTCCGGGCGGGCACCTCTCCCTCCTCGGCGGCGGCGGCGGCGGCGGGGATGCTCCGCTCTGCGGCCAGCGGCGGGCAGCGTCCATTGCAGCTTGGCGGGTCCGAGTCCGGAGTCCAGGGGCTCCGGTAGCCAGCGGGGGCACCCGGCCCCCGCTCCCCTAAACACCGCTGGCCGGGTGCGTTTATTTCTCATCCCGTCCGCTTCCCACAAATCCACCTTGCGCGGCCGCCGAGCCCCGGGAGCAGCCCGGCCGGCCCACGAGTCACCACGGATCGCTCTCCCCTTTCTCTCTCTTTCTCTCTCTTTTCAAGCTCTCCCCGTGGAGGAAGCAGCGCGGTGGGGCCGCTCGTCCTGTATTTCACCGCCCCGGAGACGCCGCCGCCGCCGCCGGAGCGATTACAACAAAAGCGGAGAACCGCCACTTTTCCACACTCTTCCCTTCCCGCGCCGAGCACCGCGGCTGGCTACGAGAGCTCTCCGAGCAGGGATGAAAAGCACGGAGGGGGGGGTAAGGAAGGAGAACCCACCCACCCACCACCCCGGCAGCCCCCCGGCTGAGCCCCGCGCCCGGCGCATCCCGGCGCTTCCCGGCGCACCTGACAGCCCGCCGCGCGCCAGCCGCGCTGTATTTCCCTCCCTTAGCGACAGGGGAGGGGCGCGGCGGCCGCGGCCTCGCCATTGGCGGAGGGGAGCGGCGCGGCGCGGCCATTGGGCGCGGCGGCGGCCAATGGGGCGCGCTGTATCGGGGATGCAGGAGGCTGCGGAGCTATTTAAATCCTGCCCGGTGATGTCAGCGCGGGGGGAGCGGCGGGAGCGGGCGGTGGGGAGGGAGCCGGGGCGGGAGCGCCTGTCAGGCCGAGTTAGGCACAGGGCGGTCACCGTNCTTAACGGGACCCGGCAGCACCCCGTCCCTTTCCTCGCTAACTTGTTCCAGTGGCGATCCTGGGGATGCGGGTTAATTTCGGGGTGTTGGCAGGGAAGGGGCGCGCTAAGCCCGCTCTCGCAGAGAAGGCAAAAGGGCAGGCTTTCCGCGTTAAACACACTCTGCAGCTGTTCAGAGGGAGAGGGACCTTGGCTGTACTTGTCCTGTGCCCACTATCTCCCCGTAGCCCTGCTGACACCGCGCCGCTCCGTTCTGGAAAGGCACTGAAGAGCGAGTCCAGAGAAGGGCAATGAAGCTGGTGGAAGATCTGGAGTGCCAGACCTTTCGAGGGGTGGCTGAGGGAGCTGGGGTCGTTTAGCCTGGAGAAGACGAGGCTCAGGACAGACCTTATTGCTCTTTACAACTACCTGAAAAGAGGTCGTAGCCAGGTGGGGGTTATGCTCTTCTCCCAGGTGACAAGTGACAGGACAAGAGGGCGTAGTCTTAAACTGCCCCAAGGGAGGTTCAGGTCGGACAACGGGAGGAATTTCTTCATAGGAGAGGGTGACTATACATTGGAATGGACTGCACAGAGAGGTGATGGAGTCACTATCCCCAGGCAGTGCCATGGTCTAGTTGACATGGTGGTGTTAGGTCATAGGTTGGACTTGATGATTTCACAGGTCTTTTCCAGCCTGATTCTGTGAATTTCATTCCTTGAAGGCATACAACTTGCTCCTTTTGTGTGCCACACAGAAGGGTTGCCAGATGTTGCCACAGGTGAGAAGTCCCAAAAGTGGTTTGGGCCATGAAGCACACCAACAGTAGCCATAGCCACCTGGCTGATTTTCCTCTTCCATTTCAGATTCTAGTCATGGCAGTTCCCGTTCTGTTAGTCACAGTGAAGGCTTTTAGATACTAAACCTTAATAGAGGCTTCTCACCACAAATGTTCTGTTTTTTATTGTCTTCCCAGCACAGCAATCATGCATAGTGCTAAAATGGTGCTAGGTTACCACAGAAGAAGATAAACAAAGCTGAGATCCAAATGCACTGGTCTATCTTGGCAGAAAATGTAAATTGTCTTGTGCTTCAGTATGCTGGAGAGCTGTCCTGGGGCTCATTTGGTAGTCTAATAGAGACTGAAAAGTGGGATTAAGTCAAGTTGTTTGACCTGAGGCATGTAATCATCCTGCCTGCACTCTGATGCCAGTACCTTGATGGTTGCGCAGTTCGTTCCCTATCGCATGACCCAAACTGATCCATGATGTGACCAAAATGCAGGCATCTTCCTTTACACAAAGGTGTGTCACTCATGATGGGAACACACAGAGACGCCAGGTAACAGATGGCAAGGTTTTCCCAGTTTGCAGATGGATGTATGCTGTGGCCATAGGTTTTTTGGCCTGTGTGACTACAGGCATTTTGGTTGTCCAAAGATGAGTGTTCAGCTATGCAGCTGTAGAAGGGTATATGGTGCGGTGACGTATGGAAGTGATTCCCTAAAAGAAATTCTGTGGTGTGGTAAGCTGAGTACATAGGAAATCTCTAAGCTGAACATTGTTGGTGCCAGAGAAGGTTTATCACGAGGAAATTGGGACCAGAAACCAGGAGCAAAAAGGGGGCTGACAACCAGAGGACTGAAGATCTGAACAACCTCCCAAACAGGACAGCGGGCGCAAATAACCAGCATTGTTCATAAAATCAGAGTTGTGATTGGTGTGACAGGCTGGGTTTGACCTAAGACTTGACAATTGAAGTGGGGAGCTGGTATCCCCAAGGAAGGAGGAAAAGCCTTTACTGTTAGATCTGAAGAAGCTGTCATTGAAACCATGTTTCTTTGCTGTGGCAGGAACAGAGGTAGGAGACAGCAGGAGAAACCTGATCATGGAGGTGGCTTTTGCGAGGGTAGGGGATGGCATATTGTAACTTGGGATCCTCAAGACGAATCTGATTTTCTTTTAAGGATATTCTTCCACTGAAATTCAGATGGAAGAATGAGAGAACACCTTTCAGGGGTTCAGCCCTGTGCCTTTTCAGTTCCCTTGGCATTTCCCTGTTTTCCCTGTTTGGGAAGCTGCTTGGAATAAAAAAATAACTCACAGTGTGTTGTTTATGTATTGTATTTGTCTGTCAATGCCACACTCCGATTTTCTGTGAGTTACTGGCAAGTCTCAGGAATTTTATTTTTTTTTTGATTGAACTTCCCC
>VXBA01004365.1:296716-325744 GCA_013399895.1 Serilophus lunatus | reverse complement strand
CTGTTACTTCCAGGGTCACCTGGGGAAGTGTTGCCTTCCTCTAAAATATCAGATCCAGCACTAGTGAGAGATGAAAAGCTGGGCAGAGGTGTTCGTGGTGGTCCTGCTCCTGACTTGCATTACTTGCTCGAATGCTTGGAACTAATGCTCATATTTGACATGAGAAGAAAATTTTTCTCTAATGTGGGCTGTTGTATTTGGGGAGATGAAAGAGATGAGGGAGGCATTCACACACACACTCCCTGCCTTGGCAAGATGGAATGTGGTTGAGTTTGTGAAATGAATTTGAGTATTTTGGGGACAGGACAAAGCCCTTGTCCTGGACCACTACAAATTTTAAGTTTGTTGTGGGAGTGGGTGGTGTTAACATATGCAAGTGGAAGATGCATAGATTTTTCTGGACTTCACAGCTATGGCATAAACTCTCTGGAACAGAAAGAAATGTGAAGAGTTCATCTGGTCCATCCCATGATTTTACTACCATAAAGCAGAATCCAATCTCCCCATCTCTTTCCTGGTAAATATCAAAATTATGTAAATAAGATATGAAATTTTATAACCTTCCCAGGCATCTCTTTGAGTGCTCTGCTTTTCTTAGCTTAGGACAGTCTTCCGTTGCCTCCAATTAGAAACTCCTGATGCACAGTTTAACCCCATTATCTCCTGCCCTATCCATATAGAGAATTAGTGGTTCCCTTCCTTTTCACCATAGAATTTACATAATTGGAAGAATATCAGCATGTATACTTTCAGTCTTGTCTCTTTTTTTTAAGGCTAACTGAACGTGTTCAATTTTTGATCATCAGCAGTTTTTTTCTAATTCTCTTCATATGACCCCGGGAGACTGCAATCCCTGACCCCTCCTCACCGAGTCCTACACAACTGCTTAAGAAAGGTCTGGAGAAACAAGGCTAATAGCCATGTCAGTATTTCCTCATAGTCTTTTTTTTTTTTTCTCCTAAACATCTGTGGTGAATGAACAAAATTAATGGCAGGTGAAATTTGCAGCCCCTGGGAAAGGAGGACACACTGCAGGGGAAGATGGATGGATGGTGCTGAAATGGTGACATTAGCTCTAAAGAGAAAGAGGGACAGCTGGGTGCAGCTCCACTGAAAAAGAAAAAAAAAAACAACTCCCAAATTTTAGGATGTTTAAGGAAAGAGAATGCTGAATGATGAGAAATAAAATATTACTGCAAATGATAGTCACCTGAAATTATGGTGTGTTGCAGCAGGTCAGCTCTGGAGTTTTACAGGGTGTACAAAGATTACTGTTAAAGCTGGGTAAACTGAGACACAGAGAAACTAGGAGATGTGTGAGTAACTGAAGCTCAGACAAGGCAGAACTCCTCTGGAAATCCCCTTCCAGTGTCGGCACTGCTTCATCCTGGCCAATCTTTAGAAATCATTCATGCTTCGGACTAGTGATGTGTAATACCACCATTTTTTCCTGTTAAGAACACATTTTGCAGAAGGGTCTATAACACTGTGTAGGATTTGGCTGAATTCAAGCTACAAGATGGGGTCACTGCAGTCCTCTGATTCAAAGTATCACTGATAAAAATCTTGTTTTACATGTTCTGGTCAAGGCTAGTGAAGCTTTTCAATTTTTAAATGTGTTTTGTGTGGAAAATCCCACTGTTAAATAATTAGCAAGTGCTCTGAGCATTCCTGCATATTTTATATTTCATATGCCTGCAAGAAATGGATGGTTCTTTTGCTATAGATTAACCACAATTTATTTTCTAATACTCTGACTACTGGAAGAGACCAGTTTATTACTTTTGCATATGATTATTCAAGGAATGGCACTGGACAGAAGAAGGGTTTAACTGTAACTTTTCTTGTATTTCCAGTTCCAGCAGACGTTTGAGTTCACACACACACACAAAAATCTGCACAAGCTAAAAATGTGAAAACCAGAGACTGAGGGGTTCAACAGTACAAAGGGTTTCAGGGCTGGATCTTATTTTCTTGGCAGACACCGGCTATGATGATTTGTTTATTTTACCTTTGCCATAGCCTTATCCCACATTTCAGAGTAATTTTTTATCAAGTGGAAAAAAAAAATCATCACTGTTGCAGCTGCTGTTGCATAAATTAGTCTTAGGTACCAATGGACACTAATTTGTTTAAAATTAATAATTTGGCACAGTAAGCTGTTCAGACTTAACCTTTTCCTTACAGAAATGGAGTTACAAGTGGTTTTTTTTCCCATGGAATTGAGGATAAGATCATATTTTAATCCATTTTTATGAGCAGATCTGTGTTCCTGAAGCTCTTTGAACAGTAGGTTGTGTCAGAAGTGTGGCCCTGGCTCTGCTGTGAGCATTTCTGTGCATTTCAGGGCTGTTAGACTACACCAGCAGGCCTCAGGTAAATGTCATATCTGTTTTCCGAGAAAGTTGTTTTGTCCTGTCTTCAAGATAAACTCTGAATTCTGAGACGGTTTGGTATCCCTAGCACTTAAACTGGCAGCGTCATTTCTGAAGAAAAAAAAAAAAGCTTCAATCTTCATGTGCCCTCCTGGCAGTCTGGTGAGGCTTTAGTATGCCAGAAGATGCAGACTTGGGCTCCTCAGCCTGAAGAAATTTCCCTAGATTATAGAACGCAGACAAATACTCTCTAAGAGTGTAAACTAACTTCCCAGTTTTCTCCTCTGGTGTAGCACTAGCAGTTAAGTTGTCTAAGCAGGTCTCTTCTAATATTGCAGCCCTTGGCTGGCCCAGGTTGTTTTCTAAGCTATTCAGCCGTTACCTGCACATACTGTCTCTGTATGCACTGGGGCTCCATTGTATATTTTGCTGACATCAGTTTCTTCCACAGTGTTGCCTGGTTAGTATTTGCAAGAAGCATGTCGTGAAGCCTTCAGAAAAGTCCCTTTAGAATATCCAACTTGCTGGAGGCAAAGCAAGCAGGATGCTGATGCCCTCAGGGAGTATAAAAAGGATGGTTGCAGTGGTACTTGGTGGTCTCTTTAAGGGCCTGATTTCCTAGTCAGGCCAATGAAGATTGCAGGGAAAAGAATGAAGGGCTGGAATAAAACTAATTTTTCATTCTGGCAATCAAACTGGGCAAATACAAGTTTTCTTGCAGCTCTGCTGTGGCTTGCGAAAGCTCTTCCATCTCCAAAACACTGCTGAGACTGAAGCCAATGAAAATAACACACAGAAACATTTTTAACATTTATGCCTCTAATTTGCAATTCAAGGATGGGGAACTCTTGTGTGCTGAAGTGCACACACAGAGTAGAATAGAACAGACCAATCTGTTTATGAAGGCTGGAGGGGTTATTTAACATCATTGAGATTTAAAGGATTTTTTTTTTTAATGTTATTGATCAGTATTTCTAAAATAGTGTTGAACTGTAGCTTTCCTGTTGTGATACAGCTGAATGACTAACATCTTGATACTTTGTTAGTAGCTTGGGACCACATATCAGAAGGCAAGGAACACTAAAGAAGGCTGTAAGAATGTTCTCAAAATAGCATAAGGTGGAATTTTTTGTAGTATTTTCTAGGTATAATGTTCCTAAGGCAGTGTAAAATTTTACTTTATTTTTTCATGAAACTTATGTATACATACATAACTAAGTCTGGTTTTTAAGTATTGGCTTGTTTGGGCTCTTAGATTTGGGATGAAGTATAGTGTGATGTGATGTCAGTAGGTAATATTAGTCTCTACATAATTTTCCATAAAGGGCAGGGAACATGAGTGGAATGTCCTTTTACAGTCCTCTAGAAAGGAGGGAGAAGCTTGTCAGCTGAATCACCCAGTCTGCAGATGATTTTTGTTTTGAAAAGTTATCCGTCATATTTCAGTATTGTCTTTCTCCTCCTCACAATCCTGAAAAACAGACTATTCAACAGCTCGCATAAAATTTAAGTCCAGAAATGACTCTTACAGTAAATACCAGCGTGACATTTAATATAAATTCTTGCCTAAAATATCTGCAATAATGCTTAGATCTTACAGATATGCATATGTATGTGTTGGTACTAGAAGATGATCTAAGTGGGAATTAAGCACCATACTCCAAAAAAGCAAGTCCGTAGAAGCCACTTATCAACTCTTCATCAACTAAGCATATGCAGACACCTACCATTTTTGTGACACTGTTTTAATCCCGTGTGGAATGGTTTCATGAAGACAGCTGCATCTTTAGCATACATGGAAGCTTACTGAGCTCAGCACAGACCTATTTCCAGTCAAGAATGCAAAGCAGCAGAGATGACTCTTGTCTATCTCTTTCCTAATGGCCAGCTTATTAGAGGATAGAAGACTTGCTGAGGAAATGAGACTTTCAGCACCCTCAGACAATAATTCCCGCTTACTAGACGACAAATCTCACCTTAGCGGTATGAGTGGAATCATGACACATCCTCTTCCATGGTTTTCAGAGTTGATTTATACACTCTGCCATGCTTGCATGGGACTATTTTCCTTGCTATAACCACTTAAAATGCTGTGCTCCTCTTGCTTCCCTGGAATTTGTGGTTTGTAGTAAGAAAAGGGATAATTTTAACACAAGAACTGAAATCGTGCCTGGCTCCTAAGCAGATAGAGAAAAATATCTCTGGTGCTATTTCCTTAGGTCTTTAATTTCTAAGATAAAAAATGTACATCTTTGCTCTGGTGCACATAGTATCTACCTCAACATCTCTTACATCCTTTGAAAAATTATTCTGTTAGGAGTTTTAACTCACACAGTGCTTTTTAATGCATACAATTCAGCATGCAGGACAAGTGCATATCAAATTTAAGAACCAAAATGGAATCATCAACCATTCACAAGGCAACACTGGCAAGAAGGAGCACTCACAGCTTCTTGTCCTGAGCAATATAGAACACCAAGCAGCTACTGGGTAACTTGTCCTAACACAGAGCAGAACTCCCTGGAGTAAATCCAACATTACTTATCTAAGAACTGTGCTCATGTATTTGATTGGTGTCTTGGTTTTGTTTTTCCAAGGGAATCATAACTCATTTGAACAATCCCTAAACCATAATGAATACACATACCAGGATTTATAACAGATAAATTAAAGGAAATGTGCTCATGAGACAGCAAAGCATGCAGTAGTGGAAGGGATAAGGAGTACCCTTTTCATTCTGTCTGATAAGAATGATCACTTAGAGCAAGATCCAATTTTAATTTCTAAGTTATCCAAATACCTACATCAAAAAAGGAAAACAAAGAGGAAACGGTATTAGGGGCACACTGATATCTTGCTTTTGTACATTGCATTCAACACCTGGTAGGTAACATACAGCACCAAAGCACACAGCATTTATAAAATGTCATTAAAGAATGTGGCAATCTAGGCTGCAGGAGACAGCAAGAAAACACCTAGTCCCACTTAATCATCTGCCTGAATTTTACATGCCTTTTTTTCAGAACAAGGACTGTTAAGCAAGTGGTAAGTCAGCTGCTGCTCAGAAAAAGAGGTGCAACTCTGTACGGCATCCTTAAAAACCGAGATCCGAGAAGATGTGATCTGCTGTGGAGAGCATGTGGTGCATGTTAGCCTTCAGATTAATTGAGTTAAACTTAATTTATCAGTAAATCAGCTATGATAAGATGCTGGAGAGATATAACCTGGTTGTAGGTGTGGGTGGGAATAATATGCATAGCAGAACAAGCTGGTTGGGTATGTGGTAAAGTGTTTTGCTGGGAAATCCTGTAAGACACTTCATACTAGCTGCAGTATCATACAAAAACTTATGTCACATGCTGTAGATCAGGCAGAATTCAAATGCTGAAGAGACTGAACTGTGGCAGAGCCTCTGGCTTTGTGTGATTGCCAGACAATCTAGCTGGAACACTTGGTAGCAACTTAATGTGTATTTTATGCTTCTTATGACAGCATAGCACTGTTTCATGGCAATTTTAAGATTATTTGAAGGTCTCTGGAGAAGGGAGCCTACAGCATTGGAATGGAAACAGCAACTGCTGGAACACACAAGAGGATTCATAGGGAGGAGAAGAGCACAGGACAATGGAGAGAAGCAGAAGTGAACAAGCATGGAATGCAAAGATGGAACAGAGGTGTACCACTCTGGTACAGTTTAAGACCCTACCTAGGGATGCAAGGACCTGCAGGAAGCTGAAGGGTTTATCAGTGTTCTTTGCTTAGCATGGCAAATCTCTTTATCTAATTATTTTATCTGTGGTATTAGTACAATACAAGTAATGTGCAAGCTGTACTGCTACACAGAGACAAGCAATAAAGGCAGTTCAGCTGCTGAGATGTGCAGATGCTGATGTCTGATGTCCCTCATAATCTGGTATGTGGCTAGCAGGAGAGGACGAAGCATGGTAAAGAAGGAAAGAGCCCTAGTACACTTGTTTTACAGCTGTTAAACTATAGTTTCTCTTGTTCAGGTTTAGCGTGGGTTAAAGCTCTTCAGACCTATTTGCTTGGCGCAGCCTGGAATGTTGTTAGGAATTTGCAGCCTAAAGCTCCTTGGCAACAGTTGTCATTTTTCAGCTTCCATGGCAGTGGAGCAGATTCCTGGGAATGGTAAGGGAAGTCTCAGAAGATACTTGTGAGACACCTAGGAGATGTGCGTAGGGTTGGGGAGGGAATCTGGGAGAAGTCAGCAGAGTGTCATGGGTCTGTGGTAGACCTGACAAGGAGGGGGAGGCTGTACTCTTTGCATTCTCTCAACCTGTCCCCATCTTTTCCTCCTCAGGAGTGGCTCCTCATGTTCTTGGGAGTTTGGCTCCTCATGTTCTTGGGAGTTTGCAACTTTTTTCCAAAGCCCACGACTGTCTCCTTCCCACCTCATAGCTGACTTCTTCTAGCAAGTCAATTCTACTAGGAAAAAAACTTTCTTGTGGCTTTGCTGTAGCCTTCAATTATTCTCCGCTGAAAGAAGAGGATGCTGGTGTGGCTCCTGTTACAGAGCAAAGAGGGGGCAGAAGGTAAGTGAGGATTATTTAGGCCAAAACAGCAGGTTCTGTCTTCCAAGCCACAGGCAAAGTCCCTTACAGTCTTCAGCTGCCCCTACTGAGCTGACATCACTTGAGTAGTCACACTGATGTCAGAGCCTACCAGTTCAATCTTCATTGTGTTGCTATGTGGTTGTCAGGGATGCTACTTTTGTCAGATAAATCAAAATCAGGCAAGTGTTGTTAAGAAAACATGATTGGTAGAAGTAGCAAAATTAACCTAATGCAAGAATACTTGCCCGGTGACCTGTCATCAAGCAATGCTTTAAAATGGGCCGCCAACCAGTAAAGATCAGCCAATCTGGATGGTGTTCACCACTCCATAAAACTCATCTGCCTTTGGGTGGATTTGTTGGGCAGTAACAGAGCCTTTCATGGACATGTGAGACCAAGCTTGTGTAGCTGGAACCAGCACAATAACACTACTCCCCCTGATTACTGACAATCGCCAGTCCTGTCAGCAATGAAAGGAGAAGTAGAGATAGCCACTCTTCTGTAACTTTGTAGTGTCCTTTGCATTATTAATCATGCTTTCACTGAGGTAATGAATAGCCACACTCCTTCCCACACATCCAATTATTGCATAATAATTAATGTGTGCATTTAGCCCATCCTGACCTAAACCACAAGATGTTGAATTCTCTCATGTCAGTTCAAAACTGCCTTGTAGGTTTCTAAACAGGATCAATTAATAGTAGGTAACCTCTGAACACTCTCTCCAAGCTCCTCGCCTAGTTTCTACCCTTTCCCTTTAAAGTATGGTTCCTAGTGCAGCGACGATCAGGAAGGAGTGGCTGTTGGATACATTGGGATCATAGCTCAGTGGAAAGAGAAGTGATGGACATACTAGCTAGCCTCTTTTGTCTCAACACCTTTGAGTGTATGTAGAGGTTACATTTATAAAGCTTTGCATCTAGTTTAAATGAGGAACACTGAGTTGCTAACTGAATGTGCATTAATGAAATAAACCATTTTCCCCTTCATTCCTGATCTGTTTTCTATCTAAACTAAAATCTTGGCCAGTTGGCCTATGCACCGCATTGATAGTGTCTTCTGTCTCCTAGCATAAATAAACCACAGCTGTATCTGGTTTTTTGCAAGTTATCCTGATTTAGATGACTAATCATCTCTTCATTCACATATTACCTGTGGTCTTCTCAGGGTCCTCAAATCCATGCAGCCTGTAAAGCTGGATGATTCTTCCTCTCAGGTTACCCCCCAAACAGTTCAGTTTTCTTTAACAATTGAAACTTACCTGGACTTTTCCTATCCCATAGCTTTATTAATGAAAGACCAGTTTCAGTGGTTGGAGAAGCTCTGTGCTTTCTCCAGGTTTTCAAGAAAGCTGGTTCCTATCTTTGCTCAGACTATTGTTCCGTACTGCTTTATCTATCTGAGTTTCAACTCATGCGTCAAAATGCTTTCTTCCTCACTAGTCTTGAAGTCTGAATAGTCCTTTACAAACATGTAGGGTAGGCCATTTTAAATGTTGTCTTTCTTTCAGTTACTTTCCAATGTGATCTGTCAGGATAGGCTTATTATGGCTGGAGTTTAGTTGCAGGAATACCCTCACTATAGTAGTCACACCTTCATAGATACCATCTTTTCTCTCTGCATCTACCTCTCTTTCTCCAAATAATTAAATTGCAAAATCTTTGTGACCAAGAATGTTGTCATGCTGCTAATTTCTATTAAGTAATTTCTATTAAGATTGGCTTATCATTAATGACTGGAATTCCTAGGTGTTACAGAAATACATTTTTTTATTTTATTCATGCATTCATTTAAAAATACTATGTGGTTTTAGGGGATTTTAGTGGATTATTCCTGAGAGAAAATACAAAATGTCAGTGATTCAGGATTCTATCCACAAAATGGTTTCTCCAACACTCCAACTGCCATGAAGTCCTTTATCTTACCTTGTTTGTAAAATGAATATTTGGCACTTTTAGTGTTTATCTGGTCCCTCACTGCAAGACCATAAACTGGATCAACCTTCACTACAAGAATGCTGTGATATGAGGACAGAGCATTTTCAAAACCTCAGCCACTGTGTATTCTTTTAGATATTTAAAGTAATAGATTTTCTAAGCTAAATAATCTCATCAGATTCTTAAAGGATACCATCTGTCTGTACCATCACAAAAGTCCAAGTATGCCCTCCCCCTCCCAAAAAAATGCAAGATGTTTTTGAATCATAGCTGTTGAATGTATTTTCAAAATTTAAAAAATTTAACAGTGTATTTGAAGATGAAAGAGCATTAACAAAACTGAGAAAGTACATTATGGGACTTCTCCTCCCTAGACCTGATTGGAATGTGGAATTTGAGCAATGTTTGTCCTTTGTTCCCCTAACTCTGGAGCACCATTTTTCCTGCACTAGGGACAAAAATCATACTACAAATGTCTGTATGTACTGTGGGAATAACAGGACAGGATACAGAAATTAAATATTTGCTTCTGACCAAGTCCCACTCCATTTAGTTTTTTCCCAAATGAAGAACATTACTAGTAGCACATCTGACAAGTTTTCTCATGAACCTTATTTCTACTGAACTATGACTTTCTTGTGTCCTGTAAGCCCAAAGGACACAGCCTAAGTGTGGGCAGCTGTGCTCCATCAGGGCCTGGTTTATATTGACATCCTTAAAAGAGGAGAAAAGAGTTCAGTGTGTAGAGGAATCAGAAGCTCCATTAAAACCTTATCGCATGTTACTGCATGTTTAAGGTGATCTACAACACTCCATCATCTGACTGAAGTATGCTACAGCCCACCTGTGAATGGGCTTGTTTTGCCAAACAAAATGAAAGCCCCTTTTATTCTTGTGTACTCCCATTATTTTCCATCAAAGAAATTTCATTAATATACTCAAAAGCATTCCCTCTCTGCATCACTCATTCTTCTATTTGCATAATTTTGAAGTATAAATGTTTGCATACATGATTTAAAGGAAAGGTTTATATATGTACACCTATAAGAAGAAGAAATGAGAGATGAACTGATATTTCCAGATAGTCCAGATAGTCCTAATGCAGAGCTCCTTTGTAGGCAGGTCAGAAGTGTTTATTTTCATAACTCAAATCACAAAAGCATTTACAAAGTAGAAAGAGACTTCTGCTTGAATGCCTATTCTCTATATCCATACAACCCCTGAAAACTCTACTAAGATGAATTTCAGTTCTCATTCTAGATTTCAGGAAGATGCAGAGAAAAAAAAATCCCATTCAAAACATCTCATCTGATCTTGCTTGAACTGCTAGTTGAATGGGCAGAGTTCCCACTTTTCTCAGCGCTTGAATACGTGTATTTATTTTGTACCTATGATGGCAAAAGGACCTATTCTCTCTATGTCGTGTTGCTGGTCAGAGAGGCTTTCTACATTCTCAGAGACCATCACTCCACCTCCTTTCTCAACAGTATCATTATATCTTATGCTGACATGGGTTTTTGTAGAAATCCCTCATGCACATAAATGAATAGAATGATAATGACAGCAAACTGCTTCAAGCTGAAGTATCAGGATGCAGTTTCACAATTAGCCTGGGATGGTCTCGGTCCATTTTGCAGTATTCTTCCCCTATGCCTCACACCTGCCAGCAGCAGGAGTTGTCTTACATGCAGGTAGATCAGCCACCCTATTTAGCAAAAACAGCTGATTTGGGGAGAGGATAGTGTTTCTTTTCCACTTAGGCAGGTACCTTCAATGACCACACAGCCCCAAGAAAGCCAGTACCAACAAAAAGCAAGGGGGCAGAGGCAGGGCATAAGGGTATGTGTCCTAAAGTAACTGCTAAAGATACAAGCAATGCATATGACTGAAGTTGTTAAAATCTCTCACGAAAAAAAGCTATTAGAACAGATTGATAAAAATGAATTGTGGAAATTTTCAGGATTTGACATTGAATTTGACTCTTGAATTCCAGCATAACTAAAGTATGAAGTTGCTGTGTTGCTTTTTGTGGTTTGCCACTTGAATTGGCCTGGGTAACAGAAGAATCGAAGATGGAAGGTTTGGGATATCTTTGGTAAGCATAAGCCAGTATGTCTGATTTCTGTAACAAGAAAATTAAAAAAAAACTGTAACCAAAACTAGATCTAGTGTATACAGTAAGTCGCCAGAACAGGAAGAGTCAATATGGCTCTTTCAGGGGGAAGTTGTACTTCAAAAAGCTATTAAGAGTCCTTTTTGACGAGCATACGAAAGCCAACAAGGACCTGAGAGGGGTCTACTTTGGTTTTCAAAATACTTTTGACCAAACCTCTCAGTAAAGACTCATAAAAAAAAGAAGTGTCATCAGTAAACCTCATCACTATATCATGTTCTTTACCTTTTCACCATCACTTAGTAATAAAAGACCCGTAACAGTGAAATTGCAAAAAATCTTTGTTGTGAAAACAGTTTTCTTTGGGATACTAAAATCAAACACCAGCTGTAGAGGCTTGCAGAAAGGCACCACAAATTGCTGAATGAGAAAAAAAGGTAACAAAATTTGGTTAATTTAAACAAATACAACCTTTTCCACACAGACTAATGTTTCCTAAACATCACTACCATTCAAGAAAGAGGCCACGGAATCATTTTGACCAGTTTGACTTGAGTAGTCACATTTCAAAGGAAGGAAACTGAGATTACATAGGAAAACCTTGGTGTAGCACTCTACTTTTCTCTATCTCATATTTCTCTAGATTACAAGGAGGAGTGAGAGGAACGATCAAAGTTGTGAAACCTTTCCATCTAAGGAGATAGATAGTAACTCAAAAGTAAACAGACCAAGATGTTGCTATTTGGAGAGAGGGTAACTGAGGAGATACTATGGAAGAAATCTATAAAATGATGACTGGTATGGGGGCAGAGAGGGAGCAATCGCTTAGAGCTTCTCACAATAAGAGAACAGAATAGGAGTCTATAAAATTCTTGTTTGGCAGGTTCAAAACACAAGGAAGTAATTTTTCCCATAATGTAGAATTAAATGTAGAATACATGTATTTTTATAGTAATAAAGATGGGAATGGTTTAAAAAAGGAATCAGAGTAATCTTAGAGATAAGTCTATTGAAGACTATTATGCAGTGGAATTATTGGGAGCTACAGGATATGCCCTGAAAAGAATCAATCTGTATGTCTAATGAGCTTTTCATAAGCACCCACAATAGGCCACTGTGGGGAAGAGGGACCCAAGCTACAGAGACCTTTGGTCTGTCCAAGTACAGACATTTAACTTCTACTTTCCAGAGTAAATTACTTTAATGAGGCTTCTAATATCAACCATATAAGGTGAAGTTAGAACAGGTAAGGGATATTTTAGATATTTCATCTAACTTGATATTGCCTTAATTAACAGCTATGAAATAAAGTAGCATGGGTCTTATCCCATGAATGCAGCAAGTCTATAAATGAGACCAGAGCTCTTTCCCATAGTAAACACCATGCCATATGTTTTTATCAGGCTCCAATTTGGGGGAGAATTCATCTTTTACAAAGTTATTATGTTAGAGTGTCCTAGTTATGTCAAAGTATAGAGCTGGGGGCTTCTTCATTTATACAAATATTGCTAAACATTTAATTTCAGATTCTCAGTCTGGTGGATAATAAAAAATGACTACCCACCAAACTTGTAGCATTAAATGGAGACTTTATTTTTTGGCAGCTCATTGGAGAGGGATTAATATTACTGGAATGGCTTTGTTTTTCAGCAATGCTTCCTTAAGAACAGCTTCCTCTGAACACATATTTCTATTTTATTGAGAGAAGGAAATACGGTATTAGAAATCAATGTTTTTAAAGGGTAATTTAAAGAAATCTAATCTTGGCAGATGCTGAAATATTTTCAATTTAGAACAAATAGTATTTCTGTCATCCAGTCGGCTTTTTAAAATTAGACCATTACTCCTTGATAAGTTAATTACAAAACAGAAGGAGCCTCAACCAATCTAAAAAAGCGTATTAATGAAAGTATAGAGCACATGTCTAAAAGCTGCTTTTACTGATTTATGGGTGAAATTTTACTTTTTATATGAAAAACCTTGTCTCCAATGCCTTAAATCACAGGGAAAAATGCTCAATTTTTCACCCTATCACAACTAATTTTTTATATTGGTACACTGATAGACTACTGTTTTTCTGTGCTACCATCCATTATAAAAAGTGACAGCATCATAATTGAAATTATTTAAAATATGGTGCATTTAGATAATTCTTTACTTTGGTACAAATATAACTACACAAAAAATGCTGCTACTGGAAATTGCTAGGATGAGCTCCAAAATGGAATTATTGCTCAGCAGGCCATGTTCCTCTGGGGGTAGGAAATGAAAAATATCAGAAATTCCTTTGAAATGCAAAAAAAGTAAGAGGAATGGAATGAACATTTTTTCTTTTGTCTGAGGCCTGGTCATCTTCAGTCAAATCTCTGTGCTCCAGGGTAGCTGCCCAGTATCACAGACTGCGGAAGTTTCACACTGCATATACACTTAGGCTCCATGCAGACACAGGAAGCATGGAGTGTGTTGCACCCATGAGTTGAAATGTCTCCCGGTCCACCTGCTGAATCCCGGTCTTACTAAAATCTCTGGCAAGACTTTCAGCTCAGTGAAGTAACAATTTCACCCCAAGGATTTTGGGTAAAATCAAGTAAAACTCACCAAAAAATTGGCTCTGGGTGATTAGCTTTGTAATATCTGCCTATGGATGTCTCTGTAACTGTGCTGCATGGCTGCATCTTGTGCTTCTTGCAGTAAGAACCCACCAAGATGCACAGTGGGAATTTTCCCTGGTTAGTGCTAGAGTCTGAGCCAAAGTCCTGGCAGGTATCAGTCTAACCATTTAACAATAAGAATAATGGCAAGCAAAAACACAAATTAAATGCCCTGCCTCTGAAGTAGTTTACCAGTATAGAAACTGAGCCGCAGAGTCAACTAGTTTGGCAATCTCTTTGGGAACCTGCCTCAGCAGTGTGTGCTGCCAGGTAAACCCACTTCAACTCAAATCCTATTTAGCCTCAAACAATGGGAATAAAGTATAATGGGAGAAAAAACCCATTTTAAACCTTACTAAAAATACTAACACATATGTTTCTGATCCCTTTTCTGTCCTAAAGTGGACAGGCAGATTTAGCCTTTCCAGATACTGTACAATTTCATAGAATTTCACAGAACTGGTCAACTGCAGAAAAAGGCAGAGATAACAAATCTGTGTTATGTGAGATGTTGTTGTTGAAAATGTAGAGTATCTGAAAGGGGTAAATCTGCTTGTCCACTTTAGGACATAAAAACACTTCTGGGGTAAGAAAATATATATTGCATTATAAACACATTGAAGAGAATTAGCTCTAGAATTGAACTTGAAGGAAAACTCATGGTGACTGGTTGCCAGCCAGATGTAGCCCCATGAACAGCAACCCTTACACAAAATCATAAGAAATTTTAAGGAACAAATGTTTTCTGAAGATTTCTGTACTTCAAATACATAAAAAAACCCCCAACCCTGAAACGTGGGATACAGCAACCCACCCTCAACTTTCAGTATATACTATCTAGTGGTAATTTTAAGAACTCAGAACTTTCGAAAAACTGGTAACTTTTTAATTACACATGAAATCTCTTTTATACAAGGCCCTCCACATTACTTTGCATATCAATAGTATCTCGGGGATAACAACCACCTATAAACTGCAGTATTGCTTACCTTCCTAAATGTGGAGCAAAATTTAGGCAGACAGTAGGCCTTTGGCTGTATACCTCCTTTTGATGTACAGCAGTACCCCTACCACTGAAAAGTTTGTAACTTCATACTGTTAGATGAGAATAACACAGGGATTGCCTCCATTACCAGAAAGTATACAAGCTCAGTGTCCAGCATCATCTCCAGATGCTTAGTCACATCTCAGTGGACACTGTAATAGGAGACCTAAGTTTAACCAGTCTGACCATTTCTTTTAAAGCTCTATAGCATGTGAACATCTTTTACCATGTATACCTGCAATTATGAAGGTAATTAAGTAGCACATCCCAGGTCAGCCCAAGGAGCCCTTTAAATCAAAACCCTGAGCCTCACAATGTTATTGTCATTAGCTGTCTGTCTTAGTATGTTTTTATTTGTTTTGTTTATTGCATCTACTCTGTGTGCTAGGAGTGACAATCCATAATTTGACACAAAATGTTTTAAATGGTTTGTTACTGTGATGAGGGCCTATTTTAATTTTTCCCAGACTCCATATTCTTTCTTTCCTTTGCTTTTAATTACAGATATTCATGGCAGTGAGAGACAAAGTAATGACGTTTGCCTATTCTTTTTAGAGGGAAAACATGTCTGGTGATGTTCGTTTTATCTTCACCTTACAAAGTGACACAGTTTAAAGACCCTTAAGGACAGGCACCTTAGCTCTGCAGTTTTGGTTTGGGATTGTTCTAGGTTAGATGATTTTCCAAATGCCACTAATTACAACTGTGGAACAGTTTGTATTTTGATATATATGAACTTTGTTTCTAATTTCTGCAGTGGAAAAAAGGAAGTCAGAAGTTCTCTATGAAAAATAAATATAAACTGCATTGAAAATTTGACTAATTATTTATTAGGTCATGTTAATATACGTTAGGAAAGTTCCTTAGAGCATGGCAGCAGCATTCTGAGCCCAGGTTCCAATTCTGTCCTTTGCTTGTGGCTTTTCAGCAGCAGTCTCGTGAGTTGCTTCACGGTGGAGCAATGTGCAAGGTCAAGTGGGGAGTGTCACCCAAAACCCATGTTAGGGACTGTGCCTGGCCTGGGAGAATGTGGTCTCCCAAGCTAAGTCCATTATCAGGGACTGCATATGACTCCTGTATTTAACATAGTTATTAATGTGCCAGCTCAAAAGGTCAAGTGACTCATATGAGATTCTCAGTTTTCATTTGAGGAAAAATGTGTGTCTAGCCTTGTGCTTCTGGAGAAAAGATGAAAATGTAAATGTACAAAGGCTTAAGAAGTAGGAAGACACTGAAAAAAAAATCATTAAAAGACACAATAAACATGAGGAATTTTTGATCTGATGTTATGATTTGAGAGATGAGTTAATGATTTTTGAATCAGGGATCGGAAAGATTAGGATGGATAATAGAGAAAGGCATGGAGCAATCTTCCAAAATACTGATTATTTAAAAAGCTATTGTCACATGTTTAAAACTTGAGAAGATATTTTATTCTCTGTTGCTTTCAGAAAAAATGATGAAGAATCCATGCAGTGTTGTATCTCACTTTAGTCAGATGGAATTTTACTAAACAATAACTTGACACTTGTTGTTGCAAAGTACATCTGTAAAAGCCGTATCTGTCCATGTAGCACAGAATTTCTCTTCCACAATGGCCTCAAGACCTGCTTCAGGGCTGGTTCTCCCCATCAATCAATCAATCAATCAATCAATCAAAAAAATCTAGTTTTATTTTAAAAATTAAACCATATTTTATGTGAAATATGACAGGGTTCTGCTGGCTACAGTTTGCTGTGTGATGGCTAACAGTAGCCGGGCCTGAAATACTGGTTTGGTTATTGTTTGTTTTAATAGTGAAATGCTGGAACAAAACTTGAGGTAGTTTAGCAAGCTTCCAACTGCTACAAAGAATATGCAGTAAGACCTAAAGAAAAGAGATTAGGATGAAGAACTCAACTGAGTGAGAACTCTTTGGGTAAAATTTTCACACTCGCCCTAGCTCCAGCTTTTTGCAAGTGCCAAGTCTCTGGGTAGATGTCTCTAACTAGTCTTCTGCTGTATGCATTCCTGTTCCATCTCTGAGTTTCCTGTCAAGGGCTTCCCACAGACTTGGTGATGGAAGCATGGGTTAGAAGCCATAGTGTCTTGCACAGTGAAGTGGGGAAGGAATGGCTGTGCTGCCTGTATCATCTAACATTACTCAGGGGATCTCCATCTTCCAGCTATTGCTGGAGGCAGATATTAGTTCTCATGTTCAACTAGAATGAAGGTGGCACAGTGAGTAATCAGAATTGCAGTTGCCCACCTCACTTCTGGCTTGGAGTTGTTCTGGCCTTCAAGAGATGGGATGCAGAGTCTCTATTTTCTACTACGAGTTCTAGCAAATACTGTGTGATGATAGCATTTATCTTCTCAAGTTTCACTATTGGACTGCTTTATAAAACTAATTTAAAATATGTATCGCAGCTTTCATTCTTTTATTAGTTCTCTTTAAGAATAAAATGAGGTGGGTTACTGGATGTTTTTTAATTCCTGTTGTCATGGATTAACCCCAGATGGCAACACAGCCCTGCACAGCTGCTCACTCACTCCCCCGTGGTGGAATGGGGGACAGAATGGGAAGGGTAAAGAGGAGAAAACTCATGGCTTGAGATAAAGACTGTTTAGGAGGTGAAGCAAAAGGCATGCATGTGAGCAAAGGAAAACAAAGAATTCATTCCTCACTTCCCGTGGGCAGGCAAGTGTTCAGCTATTCCCAGGAAAGCACCACACTTAAACAGTGACTTGGGAAGACAAACACCATCACTCTAGCATTCCCTCCTTTCTCCTTCTTCCCCCAGCTTTACATGCTGAGCATGATGCATATGGCATGGAATATCTCTGGTTCAGTTGAGGTCAGCTGTCCCAGCTCTGTTCCCTCCTAACTCCTTGTACACCCCGGGAATCCTCACTGGTGGCATGGGGTGAGAGACAGAAAAGGCCTTGATGCAGTGTAAATGCTGCTGAGCAGTAACTATAACATTCCTGTGTTATCAACAGTGTTTTTAGCAAAATCCAAAATACAGACTCATACCAGCTACTATGAAGAAAATTTACTCTGTCCCAGCCAGAACCAGCACACCCATGCTTTTTTTTTATTATTTATTTGCAGTTCAAATTTGCAGCGTGTCCTTGTCTTGGAAACACATGCTCCTAACAAAGTGAATTTGTGTTTCATTCAGGCATCAGGGTCCCCATAGAACCTCCTGGAACGTCAACAAATATTTTCTTATTAGCATTTGACATTGCTGACAGAGTACAAAGAGAGAACTTTTCTATTAAACTTGATGAGTCCAAAATTCCCTTTTGATTAGCTAGCCAGTAGTCGAATTTTAAAGTCAAATTCTGAAGCACAGCTGTTTCAGAAGTGAAGTCTACCACTTTTTCATAAATGCCTTTCCTTTCATATCCCCTGATGTAAGGCAAAACCTCACTATCCGAGAAGGTTACAATCATTATTTTCTAAAAATTATAAACTTAGAGAATTTTCATTTAGTGACCACACATCCTTGCTTTTCCTTACTATGAACCCATTCTTTGCAGTTCAGCTTTGTTTGTTTGGTTCATCTATCACTTAGATGCCAGTCTAAGTGATAAATTTAGACTGTCTATCACTGGTATCCTGTCATTGTCAGGTCTTCATAATGTGAGACAATGTATAAACACACTAGTAAAATGATGTTCCATCCCAGAAACAACTGTTGTTGAACACAATCCTAAAGATGACCATAAAGGATGACCGAGGAAGGAGGAGACTGTTGGCCAATACACTACAGTACCATGAAACAAAACAGGCTGGATTGAGCTTGGCAGTAGGTCATCTTTTGGCACATATTTGTGGTCTTAGCATTGTAGCCTAAGATAAGAGATCCTTATTTCCTTCTTACATTCATTAATACTATGTTATTCTGCTTGTGTCACAGCTGGAGAGTGTTAGAAAGTATGTGAGAGTCTACTGAACAAAGCTCCTTGTGTGGGCTTGCTCCAGAAGCAGTAAGTGGAGAGCTGAAAGGTGGAAAAGAACTACCTGAAAAAGCGGTGTGATACTAAAAGACAACTAAAAGAAATACTGGAGCTTTTAAACCCTTCCCAGCCAGCAATATTGTTTCTTGTATCTACAATTTCATCTGCTTCTCACAGTCTGTCTACCCTATCAAATATGCCTACCTTTCAAAATTACCCCAGCTTTGGACTGAAAGTACCAGCAGCTGCAAGACCCCACAGGGTGTGATTATCTTACTTCCTGTCCGTCAATTATGTTTAAGCATATGCTAAACTGTACAGGTCGTTTTTCTAGCGTAACTCTGGAGTACACTTAATGATAGGCTTGTTACCGACTGACCCCTGTACCTGACAGAGATTAAACATCTTGGACAAATTTTCTTTGCTTGAATCCGTGCCAAATCCTTTTAATGCGTGAAGGACTTAATCACTTTTAAAGTAGCGGTGTAGCGCATATAAGGTTTAGTCCTTTAATGCCAAGACGCCTGCTTGATTTTTACAGTAAAGAAACAGAAATTCATAGTCGCCACGGGAATAGCAAAAGAAAATGTATCTTTGCAGATCTTTGTCAATAGCCTAATCTGATTCCTCAGTACGTCCTGCCTGGACAAGGCTGAGTGATGCTGCAGCAGCCAGCAGTACCACAGCCAAGCTACCTTGCATGATGAAAACACATTATCTGTGTCCAAGGCCTATCATCAGAAACATAATCTCAGCTGTCAAAATAAGTGATATACTTTTTAAGTATTCATATTGTGAAAATTAAAGTAAATTAGACCATGTTATAGTGTTGGGTTTAGCAACTTGTATTCACTTTACTTCCAGAGTATTTAGAATTAAATAGACCTAAAAAATCTTACTAAATCTACAATGGGGCTATTTTCAGGTTGGTTTTGTTTTTATGTACCATTGACTATTAACATTTCACAGCATGTCACTATGCTGGCCTTTCTGAGTCTATTGAGCCTTGCTGAATGGGAATTTTTGTATCATTTAAGGGCAATTCCTTGCACTGCCTGTATTCTGTATCTTCTCTTCAGAAAAAGGGATGATGACAGGTGATGTCTCAAAAGATAAGTAATCTTCCACCACATACCCTCTGTCTACAGTAAGTTCTCTAGATGTTGTACATGAGGTTCACCAGGAAAATTCATCATGGCATATTACCTACTTTATTTATCCATTCCACTTGATGCACCTACTAAAAATAGCTGTTCTTGGATGACTGAGTCTTTTGTTCTCACATGTGTCAGTTTGCAGGATCTAATTCTGTTACTAATTTTACAAAACTGAAGACTCATAACATGAATGGGCTGCATTCACCTACTAATAAAATGTGAAATTCTATCCTCCGGGAATATTTTGATCATTTAAAAATCCTTGGGATAGATGTCAATAAAAAGGGAAAAGAAAGAAGAGGGATTCCACACACTCTTTCTTGCTTATTTCCTCTTTGTTATGTTTCCCTTTTATTGCATCTATGCTCAGATCAGCTTTCTGTCACCAAATTATTCCATTTTGTATGTCTTTCCTCTTCTTTGCTTTTATGTATTTGTCATAGTTTAAACTGGCAGGCACCTAAATACCACAAAGTTGCTCACTTACTCTTCCTCACCTCAGTGGGATAGTGGAGAGAATTGGGTAAAAAAAATAAAATACAAGGGCTGAAATAAAGACAGTTTCACAGGACAGAAAATGAAAAAAAGTAAAATTTAATAAAATAGAATATGCAAACCAAGTGATGCACGATGCAGTTGCTCACTACCTACTGACAGATGCCCAGCCAGTTCCTGAGAAGCTTTACCCTATGCTGAGCATGATGTCATATGGTATGGAGTGTCCCTTTGGCCGGTTTGGGTCACCTTTTCAAGCTGTGTCTCCTCCCAGCTTCTTGTGCCCTCCAGCCTACTTGCTGGTGGGGTGGTGTGAGAAGCAGAAAAGGCCTTCCTTGACTTAGTGTAAACACTGCCCAGCAACAACTAAGACATCTCTCTGTTATCAACATTATTCTCATCCAAAATCCAAACCACTGCACTGTACAAGTTACTAGGAAGAAAATTAACTCTAGCCCAGCTGAAGCCAGGACGATGTTCTATGTTATGCCTCTACTGTGTGAGATATTTCTACTTATTTCCAGTAGTTATTTCTACTTATTTTCCTGCATTTTTATTATTAATGACAATGAAATTGGAGCCAAGTTCAGCATCAACTGATGGCAGATTAGTGGCCTAAGTATTTGTGATAAGAATGAGCAGATAAGAGTCAAAATTTGAAGGAGAGAGTAACAATTATAAAATTTTGCTCATACTCTGGGCTTTTCTTGGTACTTCAAGCAGAGAAAGGTAGATGTCTAAATTTAACAGCTTCTCACCACTAGAATGGTTTTCCTCACATCATTACAGAAGACCACAAAAAAGCTTGTAAAAACTAAGCTGATGGTTTAACATTGACAATAAATCTCCTGTGCACTAAGACAGAAAGGATGAGATAGATTGTGGTTTGCTGGGCATAGAAACAAGGGCAAAAGTAAAAATTTCTTTCACCCAATCCTTCCTTTGTATGCTCAGGGGCAGGTTGTAGAATGCAAGAAGTGATGAAAAACAGCAGCTGCAAAAGCAGAGAGCAGCCCAACCTTTCTTCAGAGGTGGTGATGAGCAGGCCAGCAGAGTTGCAAAAGGAAGTGGGCTTGGCACAAGTATGAAGAGAGTACATCTGCAATAGCGACAAGGTGACACAAATATCATTTAGGTATCGATGAATATTTGAGCTGCAGCTGCTGCCAGAAATTAAAGTTGTTTTTCTTCCAATGCAATTCTACAAGTAGAAATATATTAATGAATGTTAATTCATTAATAGAGTATCAGGAAAGTTTGTGTTCCAAAATAACAAAGAATGCCTTTTTCCTTAGTTTATTATTTATGGAATAGAAGTGTCCACACAGAGAGCTTTAATTCGTGAATACATTGTTAGATTTTTACTGGTTCATTTTTCAGTGTAGGCAAACCCTAAATGATAAAAAAACCCCCGAACTCTGAGGAAGAGCAGGAATAGTATTGATACTGGTACGTTCTGGGGATGCTACCCTCATATGCAAAATCCTTTGCTGACTTCACATGAATCTGGACCATCACACAAACACTGTCAGCAATGAAGCACCATGTTTAGCAATTTAGGAAAGAAATGTGATGTAATAAAAAGGAATCCAAAGAAGCAACAGAGATGGTAGACACTTGGTTGTGTGTTTCACAAGCACTGAGGTCTCTTAAAATAACATGGAAGGAAGAAAGAAAAGCCAGAAAATTATATATCAGCAGTACTATTTCTAAAAATAATGGTTTTCAAACTTTTCCATGAGGCATTAACAGCTCTTTAAAGGATAATCTTTATTGCTTTGTAATGTACAAAGCAATAAACAGCTGCTGAGATTGATTAATAGCCAAAGCAAAGTTGAGGCATGTAATCAATCTAAAAAGCCATTTAATGTGAGAATACTACAAAGCAATAGAGATTATCACTGTTGCAAAACAAAGCATAAGAGAGAAAACATACATACACATACACACATACAGAGAGCAAAAACAGTAGTTTCCTTTTCGAGGCTCACAGTGCTACACTGCCTTTTCCCTGAGATTTTCTCTTTGAGTAAGGCAGGTAACTGGTCTGCAAACAATCTAGTGGGAAAAGTAACGCTCTAATAACTTCAGTGTTATCTGAGGAAGAAATAAAAACATTTGGTTTTTAGTTCTATGGCTAGAAATACAAAATTCCACAGGGATTCATCTTGTCCTTGGTAGTGGTATTGCTATTTGTATTATCATGAAAAACAAAGAATTGGCTCAAAAAATTATCTAATTCATGCTAATGCAGAGAACATTCAGAAATGAAGGCTGTTTACTTTTGTGGTTTTTATGAATGGATGCTAAATGACTTCAAAGTTTTTCAGAGGAATGCTGAATGGGACAATTGGATCTCAGGTCCAGCTATTTCTGGCAACTACCTCAACTCATTCTTTTTATACAACTGTAATACTGCTGTTACATAGTTTGGGTTTTGACTCCTCTAATCTCCTGGGCTGTTTCAGAATCTTACTTCACCAGTGGTTTTAAAACTTTTAAAAAATTTGCATCCTGATTTTTCCAGGTCAGATAATGCTCATTTGTTCCTAAATCAACATTGCCTTTTAGCCTAAATTGCTCTTTATCTTCTTTAAAGAGATGAAATGAATGAAGAGAGTCTCTCACCTTTCCCTTTGGCAGAATAAACGAGCTGTGCCAGTGTAGCCTTTATGCCATGATAGGCTTGTCCCTCGATCAGTCTCACCACACTCCTCTGAACTCGTCCCAGTCTCAGTTCCTCTCTACTGAATGTGAATGCTCTGGGTGACAGTGAGCTACAGAGGAGCTCTCAGCACTGCCTTCTCCAGACATTCACTCGCATTTTCTTCTGAAATATTTCACCCAGTAGACCCAAGGATCAAATTTGCCTTTTTCACATCCCCTTAACATTTGAAGCCAGTAGTTAACTTGCATTTCCAGGCACAACTTGCTATTTCTGTTTCTGAACTGATGGTCTTGCAGCTTATGACAGAAAATTGTATTAGTACAGAAGGGCACAAGTTTGCAGTTTGCACTATTGAGTTTCACTCTATTTCTATTACTCTAGTTCTCAAGGTTATTCAGGTCTTCCTATATCATATTGCCATCCCTTTCCTTATTAATGATGTCTCCCACTTCCGTGTCATCAGCAAATTTCATTAACTCCATCTTCCTATTTTAAGGTAATGAATAAAAATATGACTGAAGATGCATCTTCAAGGAACTCTTTGTAAAATACCACTCAAAGTTGGATATCACAATAGTAGGAACTGAATTCTCCAATTTCACATTTGCAAGAAATACAGTTCAGATCAGTCGAAATTAAATTTTAGATCCTGGTGGATATAAACTTTCCAAACTCTTATCTTCAAGATCTGAACTATTTCATACTTGAAATTGCCAAAAATTTTATAACACCTTCTTAAAATGAGTTTATCCACATCTCTGTTCCCAAACATCTTTTCCAGTTTAGCCAGGTCTTGGTATTCTTCACCATAGGCTTTTGTGAATGTTAAGTGCAGTGTATGAGCTCAGTATGCTCCATAATGAATGTACAACCATCGTAAGTTGTGCACAACAAAATGCTCATAAAAGGAACATCTTGGACCACTGAATGGAAGATTGTGTCTTGTGAGAAAAAAAAATTCCTTTTCTTCTTCACACAGCACTGGTTCCTGTCTTAGCTTTTAGGCTTTACATTGGATTGCAGTCTCCATGATCTTCACATTTTTCTTCCAAATATATTACTTCCTGCTCTGGTTGTAGAAATTTGACTCAAACCGAGAAGCAGCATCAAAGTCATGTGGAGTCCTGTCCATCTAGTTGCCTCAAAAGGCAGACTAGAAGAAAAGCAGGCATTTTGCTTACAAGCCAGGGGTTTCCAGTTACTGGCTAAGGCAGCAGAAATATCAGGAAATCAATGAAAGCAGTCATTGATGTAGGGACAATTGCATAGTAGGAGCGCAACTGATGTTGCACAATGATTAGCGAGTTGGCACAAGATGTCCTTGCATGGCCTGTATCAGCACAAACGTACCAACTGAGGGGTATTTCACTTGGGAAGTTAGCATAACTTCATCAGGAAATCTGAGCTTTTTACTGAAGGGACTGAACAGTGAGCATGGAAAGAACCAAGTGCTGATCAGAGAGATGGTAAGGTGCAGGATTTGCAAGATGTAGTGACCAAATCACATAAAGCAAGAGCCTGAACACAGCCATTTCCAAAATCTAAAACTTCAGACAAATCTGAATAAGATTTTAAGGAATTAAAAGAAATATTACAACTATTACAGAATAAATAAGGTTTGAAGTAACCTCTGGCGATCATGTAGTCCAAGCCCTTAAAGCAGCCAACTGGAGCAGATTGCTCATGGATTTTTTAAATCAGATATGTAATACCTCCAAAGATGGAAATTGTATAACCTCTAAGACCGATCTGTTTTAGTGTTTGACCACCCCATAATAGAAATTTATGTTTAAATGGACTTTCCTATATTTCAATTTTTGTCTTCTTCCTCTTGCCCTTTCACTGGACACCACTAAGAAGTCTGTCTCCATCTTCTTTGCACCTATCCTTCAGTTATTTATATACACTGATAAGATCCCACTCAGAGCCTTCTCTTCTTCAGGGTAAACAGTCCCAGCTCTCTCAGCCTTTCCCCATATGCTACAGTCCCTTAGTCATCTTAGTGGCCCTTCACTAGACTTACTCCAGTATATCCAGGTTGTACTGGACAGCCCATGACTGGACCCAGCATTCTAGTTGTGGCCTCATCAGTGCTGTGCAGAAGACGAGGATCACTTTCTACCTGGGAGCAATGTTTTTCCCTCGTGTAGCCTAAGAGACTGTTGGCCACCTCTTCAGCAAAGGCATGTTGCTGGCTCATGTTCAACATAGTGTCAGCTGGGATGCCTCCAGCATGTGCTGGTGTATGGCGTTATTCCTCCCTAGGTTCAGGACTTCACGTTTCCCTCTGCTAAACTTTTTGAGATCCTTCTTGGCCCAGTTCTCCAACCTGTCCAGGTCCGTCTGAATGGCAGTACAACCATCTGGTGTACCAGTTATTCCACCTAGCTTTACATCGTCTACAAATTTGCTGAGGGTGCACCCTGATGACTGACGTCCAGCTGCATTTTTTGCTGCTGCTTTCAACCCTTTGAGGTCTGCAGTTCTGCCAAATTTCAGTGCAGCTTCATATCCACTCTAACGGCCCATTCTTACCAGTTTGTCTATCAGGGTGTAATGAGAGACAGTCAAAAGCCTTACTTAAGATAAATGGTGTACACCACTCCCCCCTTTTCCACCAATCACTCATTTCATCATATACCCTGCACTCCTTCATGTGACAGATTTCCCTTCTGCATATAATGGACATCTTAATAAACTTGTTTTATAAAACTTATTAGGCCATCTAGTATAGCAGCTGTTTCTAAATGCTGTGAAATGAACTGCTCCACCTGCCTTTGTAATGAGCTACAACTGGTACAAAACACAGATCTTATTTAACAGCACATACCAGATGGTCTATGCAAAGCTGAATACGATGGTAAGATTTTTGTCCACACTGGAGGTGGGACTGTTGTTCTGTTTTGAAAATGAGAAAAGAAATGGGGGGGAATGGGGACTGCATTGCCATTTGTGTTGCTCAAATTTCACTGGAGGCTGCTTTTACAGGTCAACAACAAGAAGCAGCAAGTGTGATCAATAAATGCTCAGCAGGCCAAGTGCTTAACCCTGTTAACTAATTCTGGATTGCACTGAAATACAGGCCTTGTATGCTTGAATATTCAGGTAAGTTTTATCTCTAGACAGATTTAATTTGGCAGAACTGAAAATTGAGACTGGATATGAGCACAAATTCTCTTTCCTCTTTTTCAAATTAAAAAAATAAATTAAAAAATTAAAAAGATAAGTAATTTGAATGACTATGACATAATTGAATAATTTGTATTTTTTCATTAGTTAGGCAGAAATGCTCAGAACACATTCCTTTTACTTTAGCAATCTCTTGAGCAAATACTCGCTTGCCTAGACCAAGACCAGTTTATATGTTTTGATGATACTTCCATCCTAAAGCATTGTTATTGCAAACAAGATTTAACTATGTACCTGCGTTTAATGCAGGTGCTAAGAGAGTTCATTCAATAAAAAGCACACGAGAGAAGGGATTTAAGTGGGAAAGCTGTAATAGTTGAGACATAGCAGATAGATCACAAAAGAAATATTTGCTATAATTGCCACATCTTAGAAAATGAATCAAATTTAACTCTTCAATTTGATGACCCAGAAAATATAGAGAGGAGAAATAATGTGCATATGAAAAGGATTAAAGAAGAAGCCAAGAAAGTAGGCTTAGTGGGTTTAACTGGGTGGATTTAAAAATTGACTAAAGAATGATGAGATGATAACAGTAAAAAGAGATTCAAACTGGCTTTACCAGGAAACAGATCTACACTTTTCTGTGAAACTTCCCTTGTATTATTTTAATAAAAGAAAGGTTCAGAAGAAAGCAACAGAAAAAGAGATAACTGTGAATGACCTGAAAATAGCATGCACGCATGTGCACACGCAGATTCTTTTGACTTTTAAGGAAGAATATACCAAGAAAAAAGCAAGTACAGTAATAACAAGGTTTTCATTACTTCTGAGGTATTGAACTTGCCTGCTGAAGAAAGAGGACTAGATGTTCAATAATTAGAGATAATGAAGAAGCTAGCAGAGATAATGGGATGTGTTATGTAAACCAGGTAGGGTTACACACGGAGATCTTTTACTGCTATCATAATACCTGTCAGAATCAAAAAAGAACTGGTAGAGGGTATTTTTCTGCAAGAAAGGGGCATAACAAGGCTTACAATAATAATAATCCGAAAGACAAATTAAATTTAAAATATCCACAGGGTTCTCGTCTAACAAACATGAGAAAGTAAAGGTTATGTTAGCAAGCAATTATTTAAAGGAACTTCAAGTCAGTAAGATATATATATATATTTACATAAAAATATATATTCAAGATGCATTTGGAGAGTGCTTTCAGATAAGATATGTCTGAAGCATATAATAAAGGAACAAAGGAAGAAGCTTTGTCAGATGGGCCTGTATTTGTTGTGTTTTCTGTTATTCACAAAGAGGTAATAACTACCTTCCTACAGCAGTTTTTAGATACATTTCAAAATGCATTCAGAGATAGTGAACAAAGGCTGTCCTTGTCAGTCACAAACAACCCACTTGCCACAAAAGGCCTGTCCGTTGTTGTTACATGTCTGGAGATTTTCTGATATGGGCTGTGATCACATTACCCATCGCAATAGCAGGAGGCATGTGAGGGAGCTGTCCAGCGAGCGTCTGGTGCACCTGGCCCACGGGATCCCGAAAGCCGGAGGTGGATACATTTTTAGCGGGTCCTTGCCAGGAGACAGCTTGGGGGAGTCACTTCAAGTAACCCCTTTGAGCTACTCCAACAGAGTTATCCGGCCTGTGGGACCCATTAGCACAACGTTCTGCTATAGACAATGTGAAAATGTCCATCTTCTGGCCTTCCAGAGAACAGGAGGAGAGTGGGAGATGTGATAGCAGGTCTGCCCCGGCAGGGAGCCACTGAGGTGAGGAATCCAATCCTCAGCGCCTGACCAGGATGTCCCAGGGATGGGATGGGGTTTTGTGGAAGCTGCTACGCCATGACTGCGACCCCTGTTTTTTACTGTGGAAAACTTTCAATGTCTTAGTTTCCAGTGTGCAAATCTGAGCTCAGAGAGAAGGTATCACAATGATGTTGACACCTCAAGAGTCAGAAGTAGTTAGCAGTTTGCCCAGAGAGTTACAGAGAATGACAAAGGGGTTGGGAAACAGTCTTGCTTTATCAGGCCTCATAGTTTCAAAGGAGAGACCCTGAATAAAGGATCATCTGGGCTTTTATCCCGTAGTCTGGGGTCTTCCTGTGTCAGCTCCTGCTGTGTCACCTGTCTGTCTATTGTCTCCTGCTGTGTCTCTTGTCACCTGGCTGGCCACAGGTCCTACGACCTCTGTAATGCAAGAGATCTGTGCCTGTCCATCGCCTCTTGAGTCTGGCAGCGGGAGATTGAGACTCTCATGGACCACAAACTCAAGAAGCACACTGACTCAAAAGAAGACAAAGACTGAGAATGTGGACTAATTAGCATGAGCAGCAAGAGAATAATTTAACCCATAGAAAGTATAATCCTAATGAATAAGAGAACTAGCCAACGAACTGTGATGTCTTTGCCCAAGTACGTATATAGTGTAATTGGAATGGGCTGCCCAGGGAGCAGCGTAGAGTCACTACACCTGAAGGTGTTTAAGGAAAGACTGGACGTGGCACTTAGGTGTGGTGGTTTAGGCGACATGGCGGTGTTTGCTTATAGGTTGAACTCGGTGATCTTAGAGGTCTTTCCCAACCTAATTGATTCTGTGAATATGTAATTTTTTGAGAATTGGAGCGCTTGATTTGCGGAAAACTTCCACCTCCCACCCTGCACAGAATAAACAACATCTCCTTTCAAAACTGAGCTCCTTGTCTGTGTTTAGAGAACCCCTAAATAGCAACAACAGGTCACCCCGAGTAACTTCTGCCAACTGCACCCCGGGCTTTTGCCAGCCGCCTCCGTGCCCTAAACCTGGGCCAGGACTGTCCAGGGGGGGAAGCGCCCTCCGCCAGGAAACTACTGTCCTAGGGATCAGCGCTGCAGCACAACCCCTCCGAGCCCCTGGGTTGGGAGCACATCCCTGGGTTGGGA
>VXBA01004365.1:209060-296119 GCA_013399895.1 Serilophus lunatus | reverse complement strand
TTGCGTTGGGTCGGGTTTGACTCCGTGGGTGCTGCTTTTTTGAGGAGTTCCTCTTGGACGTGTTGTCTCTAGGCTCTACTGGAGAGCTGAGAGCTGAAGACTCCATTCTCATTAACTTTGTTCTCGTTTCTTTCCGATAGCGATTTCTCTGCTTCCAAGTTTTACCAGGCTGAAGGTGTGTCAGTTGTGATTGGTAAGTCGCCGGTGTTTAAAATCATGTCTAATAATAGCTATTATTTGCGTGTTCTTACTAAACCTATGTTTGTGTGCTAACTATTCTAGAGGTTTGCTGGGGCAGACAGCAGATGGGTTCAGGTGTCAGTGAGCAGAGTGTTCACAGCTTGAGAATGGGACTTCTCCTCAGAGCCCTTAGTGTTTGCAGGGATACCTGCTCTGCACCCTGGCAATCAAATGACACTGGTTTTGAGGTGTGGGAGAGGATGGTAGAGCCATGCTTCTCTCATCTCGATTGGCCTGAGATAAGTGCTGCAAGGGTACAGCTGTCTCCCTTCTGGACACCTGGGGTTGTCTGATCCTGCACCATTTATGTACTGCTTTCAACTCTTCCTGTACAGCAAAGACCAGACTGCTGGAGTGAAAAACTGGGGAAAAGAGACAAGAGCCCAAGAATGGCTTTTCAGGCGCTGCTGTGATAATTGGCTTTCCAGTGGAAGGTCAGAAGGGAGATCTGCCCCTGTGCAAGTTAAAGGCTACCAAGGGAGATGGTGACAGCAGTGAGGGGCAAAGTCTGTATGCACCAGTTATGCTGTCCCTGTTGGCACTGCAGCACTTCTCCGTCTGTCTCCTCCTGGGATTGGGGAGAAAAATGGGTACACTGCTAGATTTTCAGAAAGAAGCAATAATAACTGGAATTATTTATTATTTGCAGCTAACATACTTTATTTTAAACAGTACATAGAGTTCAAAGAAAAAGTAGAAATCCTTGCCAAAAAATACAAAACCTGGCCAAACTAGCCCTGTATAAGCCAAGGGTAAAAGCAGATTGTACACTGGGCAGACAATGAAGTCATCTGCCTTTCATGCTTCTTCTTTAGCCTATGTATCCACCTTCTGCATGCTGTTGCAACTTATTTAAAATTCATCTTTGGTGCTGCAGTTGAATGATTCAGGTACCTTACGCTCATCAAAGTCAAGAAAGTTTCTGATGTCTCTATCACCAGGAGGCTTATCATGAGAAACCTTATTGGTGCCATGTCACTCCCCCAGCTGTGGGCGTGTGCAGCGCTGCCTCACGCAGGCTGACGTGCTCTTGGGGCTAGGGTTGACTCCTGGGTTGTGTTGCCTGGTGCCCCACCGTGACAGCTCCTGCCTCACCCTGCTCCCTGCCCTCCACCAGCCTCCCTGCTCCAGCTGCAGGGAGAGGCTGTGCTCTCCCTCTTTGAAGCAGCAAGGCAGCAGTGAGCTCAGGCAAGCATTCAGACGAAGTCACAGGTTCCCTCTGCGAAGGTAATTGTCAAAATGTTGCTTTAAAATGGATTGGAAGGGTGGCTGACAGTGCACAAATAGTAGGACGTAACTAATGAAGCTTTTAGTAGGAAAGCTCCTTTGCCAGTCAAACAGATTAGATGTGAAAGCATCAAGAAGAAGTTATTATAATGAAAGTTTGGTTTCAACCATGGCAAATAAATGTACCTGTAGAATAGAAAGTTTGCGGTTTGCAATAGAAGTAACAAACCCCGTAGATCCCTCCCAACTCCTGTTTCTATGATTCTATTAATGTATTGGAGATGGTCCTGTTTCACGGAAACGGATCGTATCTGTCAGGTTGCTTCGTAGTTTAATTGTGAAGAATGTACATGGAAATCCCGTAAAATACATATTTCAGTATCAGAGCACAGAACCCATTTTAAGAACTAAAGAAAACTGTCCTTCAGAGATCAAATGTAAAATGCTAGATTGTGTGAGAAGATCAACTTAAAAATTTAGCGGGGTGAATAGGAATATGCAGACCAGAAAATAAGAAATGTGAATTAACTCAAACTTCTGATTTGTATTCTTGTTGATTATGTTTTCATATTTATTCACAGCCTGTAGGCCGAATAATAACGGCCTAAACAGAAGACCTTGCACTTAAGGTCAAAGTCTTGCCTCCCAGTAGCTGGGAGAATAGGGAATGATAGTCTGCCTTCCCTTTTTAGTGAAGAATGACTGTATAATTGCTCCAAACAGTCTGTTCAGTGGAATTCCATGCTGTTTTGAGTCACATTGTTAATCATTATTGCAATAGAGGGGAGAGTATGGAGCATAGAGAACCAAATTCAGTCACAGTGAAGATAAGTAATATATTAATAGTAATCAGAAATATTAAAAACACTGACAGTCTCAGGCTCCTGATCTGTTCCTGTTTTTTTAAAATTATGCATCACTTAGTGGAAGAGGTAGGTGCAACCTTTAGCATCCAACTTTATGTGGGGTAGTTCTCCCAAAGGGATTGGGTGTGTATCAGTGAAAGGCACTGTGCCAGAATTTACAGACTCTGAAAGAAAGCAGAAACAGTTGGAAAGGTACAAATGGAGAACAGGAAAAATGGAACTAAGAAATTAAAGAAATAAGATGGTTTAGAAATAACCAAGATGATGGTGTTTGATCTACTCTCAGTTCATTGTCATAAGCTATGTGAGAGAATAGACATTACCAGATGGTCTGACTCACAGTGCAAAAACTCATGTTTCTTTCTAGGAAAGTTTGAAAAGCAGAAGAGGAATTTTAGAGTTCTGATGAGTTTGCTGTAAAATAACAAGGATGATGGCTACAGAGAAGTGCACTATGATAATGATTGGGTTTACAGGGCTCGAGAGCAAGTCTTGTTGGAGCAAGTTTTTTGCTGCCAACCGCATTGCCAGAAGATCCAGTAGGACAGAACACTGATTGGAAGTTTGGATTGACAATTTACATTTTATTAGTGTTATCTTTCTTTGCATGTGCTTGGGAGTGGGTTGGGGAGTCATTTCTTTCACAGGAAGAAAATGGATTGCTTGTTCTTCCTTGTCTCTGCTTATCAACTGCTGATAACTGTGCTTCAGTTAGTGATAATAATACCTCTTTGACGTGGTAGGAAGCTAAGCTGGAAAAACCTGTCTCTTTACAGTGTATTATTTAATTCCTCTTTTGACTCTGATGTTTCCTAAATAATCAAGTGCGGCCAGCTGACGTTTTCCCACAATCAAGCACCAGGGAACAGATTTTCTGTGATATTGTGGGGGGACCACATTTGGCCCATGAAGCACAGTGGTGTATTTCAGCTCCCTGTAAACTAAAGGTCCTCCATGTCAGATGCTTTCTGCTCTTCAGTATTTTCCTACAGAACTGGGGAATAGAGAGGGAAATGCAATATCAATGAGCCTTATTTTGCACTAGTTCAGCACTGTCTAGGATGCAGTTATTATCTCCTTTCTAACCATGTTGTGGTAGCACAGCTAGTGATGAATTTATAGTTTGTAGTTAAAAACGAGCATAATGCTTTGTGCCTTTTACATACATTGTACAGTGTTCCTCCTGGGCAGTACTTTGCAGCAGAATGCAAGCTTCAAAGACTGAAAATACCAAAAAGGCAGAACCGTTCTACTGGCTTTCAGTGGCAGAGCAGAAGACCAGTTCTGAGATTATAAATGAAGCCAGAAATATCCTGCGAACAGTAAGAACTCGAAGACCATTTACCCCTGCAGAAGATCAAAGGAAGCTTTTGGGGTCTGGATCCTCACGAGGTCTTCAAACTAGACCCCCTTCAGTTTTTAGGTACTGTGGCTTTCAGATTTTTTCGAATACCCTTTAACAGCAAGAGATTTGATTCCCTGATTATGTTTCCGGTGATTACCTGTGTTAATCTGTATTCCTAATCACATCCTTTGCCTTCTTCTAACGATCCTTACTTTTGGTGTTAATCTACATGTCCTGGAAGTTCCTGTGGATTAGATCTACCAGAGGCAGTCATTACCCTAGGTTTCTCTGTGGAGAATAGTGTAAGAAAATGATCTGTTACTTGCCTTTTTCTTAAGACAATTGAATGCTTTTAATTGAGCTAGTCTGCAGCTTTTTTCCTAGAACGCGTGAAAGCTTTCTTGTTTCCACATAACCTGTATGCTAGATCTTTTTTCAGAGCCTTCTCAGATCTTTTAAGTGCAAAATTTTAGGTCTTAAAGTTTGAAATGCTCATTTTCAACCAGAATTTGCACTACTTCAAAACTATTTCCGTGTGGAGTTTTGTTACATACTACAATTCACGGAGCTCAAGAGATCGGTCTCTTACGACAAAAGAGAAAAAAATTAGATAGTGTGCAATTTTCAACTATTTTCCCAAACATTTTCTAGCTCTTCTTATGCATCAGTTCTGTAATGACTGCAGGGAGGAGATAGGAGCTGTACTTGTAAAGTTAGTTGTCAGGCATGCCCGAAAGGATGCTGAAACATGTTTGGCCATCTAATAATCCAATCAGTGTCCATGTTGTTTTCATGGCAGCATGACTTCAGGAACTCAGGGTTGTGCCCTTAGGGAAGGCAAGAGCCTGGTGATCAGGTAATGAGGTCCCTCTGTGTGACAGCCATGCTTGTTCTCTCTGTGCTGCTTCTTTACATGGGAAGGAGCATGTTCATGCCTGCACAAGCCTGGAGTTTCTGCCCTGCAGTGTTCAGCAGCTTGGATCAAATAGCTGGGGCGTGAATTTAGGCGTATTTTAGAGAACTGTTATAGATGTATAAAATAAATTGTGTTATGGCAATGACAGTCAGACAATCATGTAATTCTTCCTTCTTGTACTGGATTCCTAGCTATCGAAGTTGAATTGTATTTATGGAAGAAGAAGGATAGCATAAAGTACTCTGTCACTCTTCTTTTCTTCTATCTTTTCCCCATATTCATTGGCACGGGGATAAAACATACAGTTAAAAGAACTAACCCATCACAAAACACTGGGTCTGCTTTATTGATAAAGTATTTTGTTTCTTTGTTAGTCTTCATGCAGCCAGTTTTGATTTGCCTGAATCAAGACCACTGTCTGGTGTTCGTCTTAGCCCACTGGATCATGTGAGTACTCTGGAAATGACTTGTGCAGAGCTGACATAAAAATACATGCCTCAGAAGTATTAGGAAATGATATGGTTTAAAGACATCGGGGGAAAATGGAGGCCTCATGTACTGTTAGACTTACAAAGTCAGTTTTGTAATTTTTTCCTCAGAAGAAAACTGAAAATAATTTAAACTGTTTAAATACTGCTGTGTTACATTATAATTCTAAGTGACATTACCCAGGATCAGAAGACAGATACTCGAGTTAGCTTTCTTGTGCAAGTTTACTAAAATAGAAAGTGTTCATGAGCATCAACATGAGCCAACAACGTGCCCTTGCTGTTGAGAAGGTGGCTGCATTAGGAAGAGCACTGCCAGCAGGTTGAGGGAAATTATCCTTCTCTGCTCATCACTGGTAAGGCCACACTTGTGGTGCTGTATCCAGCTCTGGGCTCCCTGGTACAGGGAAGACATGGAGCTACTGGAAAGAGTCTGAAGGGCCACGAAGATGAGGGGTCAGAGACGTGGGAACATTCAGCCTGGAGAAGACCAGGGAGAGTCTTATCCATATGTATAAATACCTGAAGGGCGGATGCAAAGAGGAGGAGTTCAGCCTCTTTTCTGTGACACAGTCAGAGGCAGTGGGCACAACCTGGGTCTTCAGGAAACACTTTTCTGGCTGTAAGGTTGCCCAGAGATTTTCAGAAGCTTTTTGGATGTGGTCCTGGACAATTGAGTTTAGATGGCCCTATCTGAGCACAGGAGTTGGACCTCTAGAGATCCCTTCCAACCTCACGTATTCTGTGGCTCCGTGATGAGTAACTTGAAAGTAACTGGGTAGTTGTACTTTCTACTTGACTTAACACTTCTCCAAAATGTAATGATAGTAGTTTATTTAAAAAAACCAAAACAAACAGAGGTACTGTGAGAACCCCTTTTCTCCTTCAGTGAAAATTTTATTTTCAGTTTATAAATGTCTGCTCATGAATTTTTTCTTATATTTGGTCTTCAAATATAAAATTATGTCACGATCATTAGTACCTGAGAACAGAGCAAGCTGAAACAGTTGAATTTGCCTGCTTTATACATTGCTTCTTTGAGACAGTAATCTAAATACATTTCTGCAGGAAATTAATGGAAAAAAATCCAAGCCGTGTTATACTTCAATAAGTTTGATAAAGTAATGTATCTGTATGAAGCAAGGTAAAAAATTCTGAACATACTTTTATTTAAATTAAATACATCTACAGTTGTATTTAAGTACTGATGTTAAGTTTTCATTTATTTCATGTGTGAGAGGGAAAAAAAATTAGTGAAAACTGCTGAGTACTGCAAAACCTGCCTTTTTTGCTTTACCAATAGATAAAAGTACGTTGTAAATGAAGAGCATGTATTGGTCACGGTGGTTGTGGGGAGTGGGTCTCACCTGTTGGCTGTCTTCAGCTAATACTTTGGAGGGCTCTGAAGGATTGGTTGGAGTCTTTCTGGGGGGTTCTTTATTTTAAGGAAATTGGAAGAGAATCTTGATCGTACAGGTCAGTGCTTTTGGGTAGGGTAAGTGCAAGACACTGGCATAAATAAAACTTGGACTTCGGTGTTTCTGGATCTACAGGATTTGTCTCGGTGTGATAGGAAGCAGTACATATGATACCAACATATTTGAAGGGTTTTAGAAATACTCAAATGCTCAAAAACAAATCAGAGAATAGATGCATCTCTGGAATTGTTAGCACAAGTCTTTGGCACAACATTTTCTTTGATAAATAAGCATCCTGCATATGAGTATTTATGAGGAATAAATAATTCTGAGTTTTTCTACTCAAGCTACTTTTTGTTCCCTGTGCCACTGAGTGTTGGCTTTTAAATGGCTTTCTGTGATGATAACGGTATGGACATCTGATTTGTTTGGTGGAATGGTATCATTAGCTTCTGGATATGAAAATTTTGTAATGAGCAAGCCTATGTAACTTGTATTCTATTCTGAACTTAGCCCTTTTTTTGTTATATATGATGTGAGTTTCTCTTTTTTTGCTTATATGAAAATGAAATCAGTCATCTGTGCTTTTATTTAAAAGTCTTCTTTATTCATAGAAACCAATAATAATCACTTCTGCCAAAGATGGAGATTCTTCTATTTTCCTTCCAAAGCCTCCTGCTGCTGCTGCGGAGGTTAGAAAAGCCAGCAGTGCTCGGGCATGCTTATTCAGAACAGCTTCTCTGGGAAATTTATTTTCTGCTCAAGTGGTTCCTCCAGATCAGAGTAAGAACACTTTGATATGTATTATTTGCTAGAAAAATAACTGCATAGTGGGGTTTAATATTGTTCATTACATTAATTATTATGTTATAAGAGACCTGCATGCCCTGTCAGTGTAAATTTTGAGAGTCTTTAAATGGCTTTAAGGCAGTTTTGAAACTGTGGTTTCCAAAAATGATGTTGATTTTCACTTCTGAAAGTGAGTTGAAAGCTACTCAGGTGTATCTTTTTCCTATAGGTTTCCAAGTAAGGGAATTTTACTGAAAGTTTTCTTCAATGGGTAAAATTAACATTAACTACTGACATGTTTAAAGAGATAATGAGATGCTGTCATTAAGGAAGTTCCCTGATGGATTTTATTGAGCATTAAAAGAGGAATAAAAAGGAATGATATGTCTTGACAGGCCTCCAACTACATCATATTTGTTGTTAAGAGTTTCATTAGTGGAGACTTAAGGTCGCTAAATGTGGGATTTAGATGCAATTTTTTCGCAGATTGGAAATGGCATCTTGGCTTCCTGCATATTAGCTCATAATGAGACATGCTGGGACTCTCTCTTTAATGAAGAATCATTTGTAATAATTATAATTCTTAGTTGTCTGGGGTTGTTACTTTATATGATAAACTGAATATCTTACTTTTTACCTTATTGCAAAATAAGTCTTATACAAAAAGTTCTAAACTTTACCTTATGTACTAATTGTGTAAACGTATTGTTATATAATGTACCTCTACGTGTAGTTTAATCCATTAGTAAGTTGATGTTGCTAATTGAAGAAGCTGAGAACCTAACAGGGTTATAGCCTGGGCTGATCTGTTCTCCCCGTTGGGGATCATGCAAATAACTACTTGAAGGGGTTTTCTTGAAGATTCAGATGATGTTTACATACAAAGGTATAAGATAAATAGCGACCTTTTTCTTGAGTTCCTTCATAATATTATAATATATAATATTTCAGATCCTGAAATACAATCAGTTTTTTCACAAGGTACACTCCACCTGTCTGTAAAAGGGAAATAAAAAAAGATGAAATATTAAAATGTTAAAACACAAACCCAAAAGATTTTTAAAAATGCTGTCTGTAAGAAGACATTGACTGCTTTATTCTTAATAGACTTAAGCTTTTTTATCTTTTAAATTGATAAAAGCAAATTTTGATAATGTAACATGACAAGCAGTAATTAATTTTGAGCTCTGCTGTGTGTGTGTATTGTGTAAGAACCCTTCTGCGAAGTGTATTCTCTTTGACTGTTTCAGATGGAGAGCAGCTAGATTCTGAAGAACCAGCTGTGATGATGAATAATCTTGACAGAAGTAATAATAACTGCTTAGCAGAGCAAAGGTTGTACACACCATATAAGGATGAAAGCAGACCATTAATTTGTAATGAGCGTATCAGCAGATCGGGGAGCAAAGACTTCATGAAGGAGACAACAAGAACATTTTTATTTCGGCTGAGAGGAGAAAGGTTAGTATTGGTCCAGTGTGGTAAATATGGATTTTCTGCACAACTCTCTTCTTAGATAGGAATTGTGCAAGTATCAAAATAGTTAAAACTGATGTAATTTGAAGGTAGTGATGTGTATGCTTTAAAATGAAACTGTTAAGATTACTAAAAAGTTTAAATTTTTTAGGGAGTGTCTACACTCAGAAGACCAACTTGTAAAACGTTGTTGATAGAAATTTGTTTGATATGCAATAACTTTTATTTGATCATTAACATTTCAAAACTAAGTCTTCTAATCATTGCATGTAGAATACTCAAGTTTAAATTCAATGTGCTTGCTTTTGTTTTAAGGTGCTATACATTCTTCCCTTAGCTCAAGAGATGGGTAGAGCCGTTTTCAGCTCTGGCATTGGGGAAATCTGAGATCATACACCAAGACCGGGCTTAAACTCATTGGCAGTAGAGACAGAATTTTTTATGGCTTCGAATTTTTAGTTCTTTTTTTATCTTAAGTGACTGAACAGGCATAAGAGATTAATGAGATTTTACGTGCATTCAGTCTGTTCTTACTGAACCTATAATATTGTATCCATTCTTTAATTCACAGTTGAGTAACTTGTTTTTCTTTTGATTCAGACCTAAATTCTTGTACAGGGAAGATCAGTCCTGTGGCACTGTGTTCAGTAGGTGTATCAGTTGCTGCATTAGTAGCTGGATGAACAACCATTTTGTGCCAATAACATTGATGGATCTGACAATCTCAACAACAAAGAATGAAAAACACTTTATTTTCAAAACACATCCTTGTAAATACTTGTTCACTCTGACAAATAAGTATTTGCTGGTAGATATCTTCTTTCTAACATGTTTGTATGCTTAGGAAAAAACTGTTTCCTTGGATATTCTTGAGGACTTTTCATATTAGAGATTATATTCCTAATTTTATAAAATGGGAGGTGTTCTGTTTACTAACTTGGTGATAGAACTGAATAGTTTAGAGAATGTTGCCCATTGAGGCTGTTACAGCAAGTGATACATAGAGCTATTGTAGCACTCTTTTATATTAAACTGTAAGCCAGATTTAAAAAAAAAGACAGTCTGAAAGACTGAAGACTTGTGTTAGAAAAGAAAAAGCTTTGTAAGAATGGAAGGAAGGAGAATGAGAAAATAAACTCAGCAATGAAAAATGCAGGTGAAAGAGAGGAAAGTCCCAAGGAAAATGCTTCAGTGCAAAATAATTTTGTCTCATTAAATCAATGACTCAAAAATTTCTTGGATAAACAAATGTGGATTATTATACTACATAAATTAGGGTAGTTTGACTTCTCTTTAGTAAGGGTGTGGTGTGAAGTAGTTCAGTATTGCAGTTGAAATGGGGAGTTCATTTTGTGGAGTATGCATCTTGCTGTTTCCAGTCCTGCTTTCAGTTTGGGTTCCGGTTTTAATTGATGGTATCTAAGTGTCTCTAATAGAAAAAGGTCAGTTGATACTTTCATTAATTGGAAAGAATGACCTTCCTTCTGAGTTGTAATTTTGAAACTTGCAGGTATAATTGAACAGTTAACCCATTAGACATGCTTGCTGTCTGTTCAACATTCTCTTTATAAGCTTGAAAGCTCTGCAAGTTTCGATTTTGGGTTTTTCTTACCAGTGCTTTTCACAGTCATGAATCTCATGCATCACTTAAATTAGATCTCAAATTACTGGCCTTAAGGTAATTGTTTTCCAGTATGATCTTCTGACTAATTTTCTCCAAAATAGAAGAATAATATCATATTCCTCCATCATTCTTTGTTGTGTGCAGGATCTGTATTTTTGAATGGTTCATTTTTGCCTCTCGTGTGGATTGTACATGCTTTCTGTATCCTTGAGTCAGAGATGACTTTTGCCAATGCTGCCTAAGTGATGTTACCTGGCGCCATTTAGGTGCCGTTATGGCTTAGGGTACCAGACATACCTGCAGTGCTGCAATATGCACAAGAATAATACAAAATGCTTTCCTTTTGGCAAAGAACAAAGATCTTTCATCTATATCAGCCCAAGCAGTTCATGCCATAGTATGATGGAATGGAAAATCCCAGAAATTCTCAGCTGTAGAAAATCTCAGCTGCTCTCATGTGTTCTAACTCATTGCTAAGACTTGAGCCAATGAAGACGTTGGTCCAGTATTTGTGTATGATACCACAAGAGTCAGGCAGGCCTCGATCTGTGTCCTTGTCTTAGTTCAGGGCTGTCATTCCTCATCTGACAAGGCAGTTGGAAGGAACCACAAACCTAGCCTTCTGTATAGTTTGTTGATGTTTTTTATGGTCTTCATAGTAGTTGTATATAAAAGGCTCCAGAACCACAGATGTAGAGGTGTCATTTCAGTAAGGGAGAGAGTTTTGGCATTCTTTTTCAATAGAACATGTTTACAGGTAATAGATAATTGCTGTGATTAGATGGCGTGTGGTCCCATGTCATAAAGACTTGAAGTGTCTTGTATGAAGTTACAAGATACTTTCTATTTGAAGTACATTGTATTTGGGAGTAATAGGATGAAGGCTTAAAGGAATGTGAAATCTTTTATTGCCTAGAGTCCTGACATTCTCTATATGAAGCAGTTGTGTCAGCCTCAATTCTGTATCCCAGTGATTTAAAATCCTTGCTGGTATTAAGCAAGAGAATTGTAGAAATAGTACTGTTCATACAGAAGAACGTGTGTGAGACTCCTTAATCCCCTTTCTTCACAGTTCCTGTATGTGCACTGAAGTAGCTTTTCTAATAAAGATTGTTTTCTGCTAATGGTGGAACAGTAGAGCGTGCCAAAATAGCATGGCAGATTCCTAGCATTAGTGCTATCATGTTTATTTCAAAGAGAACAGAAGGGAATTATTTTATTCCAGCAAGAGACTTGCTCACTTCCCATGTCATGTTCTTTTGTTGTCGCAAGGACAGATGCAAAGAATGAGCAATGCTAATGAAATCACTACTACTTTATAAAGGTACTGAGGAGAAAAACCAGAAAAGGACCTTTTGAGGGGAAAAGTTATTTGTCGTTTTGTTTGCAGTTCTGTTTTGCAGATAACCATCTAGTTGTAATAGATAAGGTATATTAATTGAAGCAGATTGAATTTATTGGCATGTAGCCTCAGGAAACCAAGGAACAATTTCTGGTAATCATAAAGAAGCTGAAGTTTTGTTTACATCTTCTTCCAGCCACTGTGTATTGCCATCTATTGTGATTGCTATAGAAATGAAACTTCTAAAATGTTTTCTGCATTCATATATTTCAACAGAAGTGTCAACGATGGTGGCAGACCTGCTGATGAAGAGCAACAGTTTCCCTGGTGAGAAAAGATGGGGTTTTTTTCCTACTTCAGTTTCTCCATATATTCTGAAAGCCTCAATGTCATTCCAGGACTCCTTAGAAGCATAGGTGCCTTCAATGAGGAAAAGTTTGGTGGCAAACAGTTCATTCCCAAGTGGCCCGTTCTACCCTTTTTTTAAGTGATTTTTGTAAATAGCTACAAAATTTTTTATAAATAGCTACAAAAGGATTAGCAGGTGCTATAAAGAAGATATACTTTATCCTGTTTTCTCTCACCATTGCACTCCTTATAAAATGCCTATCTGTCAGTATCCTTGGCATTTATTCATCAACTGCTTCCATAACACTACTTTCTCTTTCTTGTGCTTTTTAGAGTTTTGGATCATTTCAATGAAAATAATAAAAGCAAGGGACAAATAAATCATAGATTCATAGAATAGAGTGTGTTGGAGGGGACCACTAGAAATCACTTCTGTTTGGTTGCTTAAAATACCTCCACACCCGTGCCCAAAATTTACATTCTTTTTCTCTTCAAAGATTCCTACAGAGAAGAGAAATTTCTTTATGGAAAGGCACACCCTTTTTTTTTCTGCTCTGGATGATATTTTTAAATGAATGACATGGTGTAGATATTAGTTTCTCGTATGGTTTAGCTGATCCTTTGGATTTTTTTCAGCATTTGTCTTTTTATTCTGTATATCGACAACTTCTGAAGTTCTCATAAAGACAGAGAAATACAAAATGAATCTACTCCCCAGTAATGTTTCTCTATTTCTGTCTCGCTTCTACTTGCTATTTGAACCACTAATTCAAGAAAGAAACAATTGAATGGTGGGAAATCTTTCACAGGTAGAGGTTTCTGCAGTGTTTTCCAAAGACCTTTCCAAGGAGGTGCCTGGTTTTATGTAGGGTTAAGGAATAGTGGGGGAACATTGGGAATGAAGAATTCTTTTCTTCAGAACTTTTTATAGACTTCTGAAGAAAAGAGTAACAGGTAGTGGTTATCTCTGGTCTCTGAGCTCATGAAAGTGACAGTGGAGTTTAGGCTCATTCTTACTACTTACTCCAAAGTGACTGTTTCCACTGTAGTCATAAGTTTCAGTCATTGGTCTCCAAATCTGGGAGATCTAGGTCTTCTGAGTTCTTATTACTAATTGAATTGTAACTCTAGATTGGGAAAGTATGCCACACAAAGGGTGAAGAAGGAATGCCAATTCTGTGTAGGTAGAACTATAGTGACAATGGATTTAAATTTATTTCTCTTTAAAATCGCAATGGTTATGCAAGATTCAAGTTAAGAAGATGAAGATGGTGTGGTTTTTAGACTCGCATGTATTTAGACTAGTGTTTTAGGTAATTTTCATGATTAGAATTAAGCAACCAGACAACTGATAGCTTAAGGATGCCCTGCCACAAATAGATGTTGTTGCATTTTCTGTATTAGGCAGAAGATACGAAGACTGTAAAAGAGTAAAAAGGATAAGGATAGAGACTTTTCATCAACTTTGATAATTCTTTTAAGCCATACTGTTTAACATGTGCATGACTTCTTCATCAACAGCCTGTATAAATAAGAATACTATAATCTTTTTATCCCTGGGGTTGTCATAAAAAATGGGCTATACAGGAAATAGTATTTATAGAAGAATTTTTATTTGGTCATCTTTAGAATGACTCAGAGTGTAATTGGCCTATTTGTCAAGACATTTTTGGAAATTATGTTGCCTTTCTACTAGTTACCTTTTCTCATATCAGCGATATCAGTTATATTCTTGATTATAGTTTTCACTCCCTTTGTTTTTGTATTTTCTTATGGTGTTCCTTATGATATAATCCTCTACAATTACTGAAATAATTGCAGGACAACTATATTACTAGTTTTTCAGTTATTTACATGTTTTTGAAAAGTTTTGCAGTTGAGGAACAGGACCGACCAGAGGTTTATGTAATTGGCTTAATACATTATTTTGTATCTCTTTTAGCTGTCTGCAAGTAATTTACTGTCTCCATTATTTTCTCTAAAACAGAAATAGTCTTTAAAAATTGACTTTGTTATGCTAGTTCTTTTTGCTTCGAGGCACTCCTATTGCTTATTTCCAGATTCTGTTTGTGTCTGTCTTGTTTATCCCTCATATGACACCACAGAATGGAAGGTTCTCTTGTAGCTGAGCAAAACAGGGACACGTTCTCTTAAGTGGCTCAGTGAAGGTCAAGTCTTCGTGTAAAAAGATAAGAATGCCTTTCAAGTTATGGGCCAGGAAGAAATCACTTGCTTTAAGACAAAAACCACAGAAACATATTCTCTACTATTTAACTAATGAAAGACAATACAAAAGTGAATTCTGATGTCCTTCTGGCAACATAAAAGGTCTGGATAATATAATGAAATAGAAATAAAGGGATTAATGAGAAAGACAAATGTTGATTGGCATGTGGAAAAATTAATTTCTGTGAGAGTAAATGACAAAATACTGATTTTGCCCATTTTGCCAAAAGCTAAAACCAATTCCTGTTAGTTGCTTGGGCAAAAATACTGAGACATTTATTCTTCCTTTCAAAGTCTGCAGAGCAATATCTTGTTGTTAACATTAGTAGTTACGGTTTAGAGTTAGAACTCTTATTTCCTGATCACTAAACACTTACAGAGGAAGAATCACACAGGAGGGGCTTGTGTTCTGAAGCAGTGGCTCCTAGGCATTGTGTAAATGAACCACTCTGAGGAGATCCGTTGCAGTTTTTCTCATTTGCAGCAGCTCTACATCTGACCCCCCTTCTTTGCCTTGTGCCGCCTTAGCCCTTGCTGCTGACTCAAGTGTCTGCTGCATCGTCTTCAGTGGCCTAACTCCCAGGGTCGCCCTGAGTTCCCATAACTTTCCCTGGAGCTGCTATCCTTCTTTTTGAGACAAAGCTGCTGAGTCTGGCTGTGCCCTGCTAAACTTGGTCTAGAGCCCTGTGTATCTTCGGATGGTGCTCCTACCAAGAGACCTGATGTGGAGTTCATGAAACCACAGTTCTGAATAGTTTAGAAAAAATGGTAGCTGGCGGTCAGTGTATAAACAACCCATTGGCTGATACACCAGAGGGCTGTCCTGAGGAACCTCAACAGTCTGGAGAAACAGCTTGTCAGGAGCCTGGTGCAGTTTAACAAAGACAAGTGCAAAGTCCTGCAACAGAGGAGGAGCAACTCCAGGCACCATTATGTACTGGAGGCTGTCCAGCTGGGAGGCAACTTTTCAGAAAAAGACCTAGCGGTCCTGGTGGACACCAAGTTCATAGAAAAGCTCGGGATGGGAGAGACCTTTTGTGTAAAAGGGAGCCTAGATGAGATTATTTAGCCCCCTCTTCATTCATGTCATGAAAACATCCACCATACCTGGACTTCTACGGCCAGTTCTGGGGTCCCCAGTGCAATAGAAATATGAAACAGCAGGAGAGACTCCAGCTACTAAGATATGAAAGGAGTGCTATGTATGAAGAATGGCTGAGAGAACTGGGGGTGTTTAGCCTGGAGAAGAGAAGGCTTGCAGCAGGGATCTTACAGCGTGTATCAATGCCTGAAGGGAGAGTATATGGTGACATGGTCATTGATTGTGTGACGAGAACTCTTTCTTCTCCCTATGGCAGGCACTCAAAACAGGATAAACTATTTACCCATGACCAACTATTCTCTTTAAGGATTTACTGGTGGTATATTTTTTATTGGTATATACTTTCACAACCTCCTTGCAGCTTTTCTCTTTGTAGTCCATATAGAATTTGTAAATCTTTGATTGAAATGAAAGTACCAACTGCTTAAGTAGCCAAGTGATCCTTATCAATAGAAAGCATACTATCTTGGATATCTCTAGCAATAAAAATAAACCCAGATTACAGCATAGAGGTAGTCATACTCTGAATATACATGCCAGTAACTTCTCAAAGATCAGTCTTTCTAAATGGCATATCTGTTTAAGGATTATCCACAATCACTGTTGACTGAACTCTGATCTAGTCTGAAAGCTAGTAGTCCTTTTGATACTTCATCTGGCTTGCCTGCATAGGCCCCCAGGATCTGCTTAGCATTCCTGTGAATCTGTTCTTCTTAACACTTAGTGAAATGTCTGAAATTTTGGGTGTAGATGCATTATGTCTGTCATTCCAATGCAGACAACGTATGTTTGTAAAATCAGATGTTCAGTGCTGGTATTTATGTATAAACAGTCTGCATCTTTTACTTACTGCAGTGCCTAAAATGTTTTCAGAGCTTTGTGAAAAGTTAGAAATTGCTCTCCCAGACTTTTGCAGACTTGAAAGCATGGATATATCAAGGATCCAAAACAAAATTTATAAAAAATTGGAGTTATGTTTTTGTGTTCTAAATAAACCAGAAAAAGGAAGTTTGTGGGGGCTGAAGGGGGTGGAATGAGGGAAAATACATTGGGGAAAAATCAAATGACTATGGAGGCAAAATGGAAGAAAAGAGAAGGTGAGCTGGGGAATGCATCTAGAAGAAAAACATGAAGGCAGAAACTGAGGAGAAGTGTAGGCAGGGTACCCCAACAACACCTTCAGTTTGCTGCAGGCATCTGAGAAGCTTTTTGGTCACTGTTAGACACTGGGCAAGGTAGACTTTGAGTGTGACCTATTATGACTTCAGTACATATTCATTGCATGAATAACTAGTGTACTTCTAGATTAAGCAGGACAGGGTTTGTTTACCTCACCAAATAAGGACCAAGGGATAAAACAATGAAACTGCCCAGGGCTTGGATTTCCTTAAGAAGAAGGAACTTAGAAGATGAGAATTGTGATTCTGTAGGCATAAAAAAGGCTCTGCAGATATAGATGTATAGAAATTGTGCACTCATTTTTTTCCGATTGAAATAGAAACAGCATCAAAGAATAGAAATTGAGAAGCAATAAACTGAATTGCCATAGAAATTTATTTAAAATAAACAGAATCCAAACTAATTATTACTTTACATTAGAACATACTACGTAGCAGAGAACATGGACAATCTTTCATGTGACAGCAGCACAGACTAAAGCTTCTTATCAGGAAGGAGGTTCTGAAAAGGTTTTTCTGTGAGTGCTTATACTTACCAGTTTTATGTCTTCTACTTATACACTATAAAGACAAGCTTTTGGACTAACTAGAGCATGTTCTGTTCATAGTTTTATTAACTGTATGTAAATGTATGTTCTGTAATTGTCAGTACTGTTGTAGTTTGTGCAGGTGCTGTCTTTAGAAGGCAGTGTGCTGTGTGTCTTTCCAAATATCTTCCAAGGTATCTTTTCTTGTTTGAATGTTGCTAATGATCAGATTTATGACTATTTGGAAAATTTTGCATGGAGCTGACTGAGAGAAAATAGTGGTCAATCTCCAGGATGTCCTCAGATGTTAAGCCTAGTATTTGTTCTATTTCTGTTAATGGAAGCCAGTTTGGTGGATTTGGTGTCTTCAGCACCCCTCCTGCCCCAAAGAAGTTGCCTTAAGCACTCATACAGCATTCCCAACAAAATACACACCCATAAATACAAAGTTAAGGGTGCTCTGCAGAATCATGTTATTTTCTGGATCAAAAAGTCAGCAATTCATTTTCATTTTATTGTTAAAAAAATGGAAATCTGTTTCCAGACACCACATAGTGTCTTCTGTGTATGGCTTCCTCACAGCATTTGGGGCATGATGCACAGTCTGCATGTGTAGTAGCTCTCTGCCTTTTTTAAGAGTCTGTTCAGATTCCAGTTTCCATAGGATAGTCCCAGTTCCTGTCTTTACTTCAAGAGAGTCCGCAGTTTCGGTTTATGTGGATGCAAAAGAAGAGGCTCAGAACCTCTGGACAAGCAAAGTTGTGCGAGGCCTTGGCAGAAGCAGATGGTACAGAGCTTACGACCTTCTCCATCCCCATTCCTCTTGTCTTTTGCTCATTCCCCATTATTCCTACTCTTCTCTTTGAATACTAGCCCAAATATTCTTCATCCTTTATTGCAGTATTTCAATTACTGTATTTCTCTGTTCATTCTCCCACTTCCATGTCATCTAGCTTTGCCTCTCAGAGCTGTAAGGATAGGTAAAGTATTACAGGAACCTTACCATGAGGAGAGGGTAGTGTTGAGAGGAAATGCCTTGAAGTTGGACAATTCATAAAAGGTGATCACGTTCTCTTTTCGTTCTAGTTAAGCTTTGCTATCTCACTGATCGTAGGTGTTTGATACAGCCAATTCTACAGAGAAGCATTAATTTGTTAGTATTAGGCCACGTGTTCCTCCTAACTGATAACTAAATAATTGGGGGCACTGGTGATACTTCTGTACTAATAATTAATAAAAATTAAGCAAAGGATTTAGTCTCTGGCTTGGTGGCTAACTGCTATGTCATTTGTTATGTTAATACAATGAAAGTATTTTTAATTCCCTCTCTCCCACACACAAAGTACTGGCTGGGAATGTCCCTTCCTCTGCTTATCTGTGTCCCGTGCACAGGTATCTGTCAAGAAAAGTGCCACCTTTCTTGGGACAAAACTGTAGTGGGGATGATGCTAAGGTAAGGGTCTAAGTCTAGGGAACAGTGTGGCCCAAAATTCAGGCCTATTACCAGACTCTGTTCTGCAAGTAAAGAGATAGATTGATTCTCAGATGTTTAAGGCTCAGTATGAGTAAGGAGCCCAAGAACCGTTCCTCCGTTGGAATCTTACATTCCAGTTTGTGATTCAAAACTTGCTGTTGTGTGCAGCTTCTTTGGAGATTACTAGTTCAATTCCTTGTCTCTGGAATGTAGTTTGTAGAAACATAGTTTTCCCTGGAATACCATTGAAGGGTGAAAGTTTGCAGATTTGACAATAAGAGGCTCATGGCAAGAACAAGCAAGTAAATGTCTGAACATGCAGAATTTCTGGATAAATGCTGCTTTCATGTAATTATCCATTCTTTCACCAGGGGAAAATACTGTACACATGCAGCCCCTCACAGTGCTGTGCTTTGCGTTGCTAGCTGGAAAGGTGTTGATAACACACCAGCATCTTAGCTGCTGCTGGGCAGTGCTCCACAGCATCAGCACTGTCTCTCCAACATTCACCCATCCCCAGTCGGCTCAGAGTGGGCAAGATTTTGGAGGGGTCATAACCAGGACAGCTGGCACAAACTGACCAGGAGGATATTCCATACTGTGTGATGTCTGCTCAGCGATAAAACCTAAGAGAAAGGAAAAGGGTGGACATTCGTTTTTATGAGGTTTGCCCTCCGGAGCAACCACTATGTATAGTCAAGCCCTACTTCCTTGGAAATGACTGGACATTGTGTGCTGGTAGGAAGCTGAGAATAAATCTTTCGGTTTTCTTTGCTTCTGCACTCAGCATTTGCTTTTACTTTATTGAACTGCCTTCATTTTGACCCATGAGCTTTTCTCCATCTGAGGGAGGGGTATGATAGGGAGGTGTGATTAAGTATCTGGCATCTGTCCAAGGTCACCCCACCACCCTACTGCAGTCCTGGCTCACTTTCCTTTTCGAAGTCCTCATACTCTGTGTACATTCAAGAAAGCAGTGTTCTTCATAGAGGCTACTATGATTTCTTTTGCATGAGAAGGATAGAGATGATCCAGTTGCCAAATTCTTCTGTAAATCATCAGAATCTCTGTCAGTTGATTTCTTGATGAGCCCCTTATCAGATGATCGGATTTCTGCAAATTGACTTTGTTTCCCAGGCAACCACTGTCTTGACAAGCCAGTTCCCTTCAATAGTAAGTCACTTATTTTTTAGAATAGGATGATTACATTTTAACTGCATTATTCTTAATAAGATACTGAAGTTTCAGTAAAAAAAATGTAAAGATATGTAAAGGTAACAAAGTGAAAGTCTCTCTAACTAAAACCAAGTTGACAGATTGGTAAAGATATATAGAGGGACTTTATAATCTCTCACAAAATTCATTATTTGTACATACTCCTTAAAGATAAGCCTGTCTACCAGTCATTCTCATTTATGTACATATTCAGTGTATTCTTTTTCTGAAAATAATGAGAGTTCCAGTAACTTCCAAGGATGTTTCCCAAAAACGCGGATAGTTCTGTGAATACCAGCAGTCCAGCAGTCTGCTTTCCAACTCATTAAGTCTCTAAACTGGCTGATACTGGTGTTTAAGAAACGAAGGTTCCAACCAAACTCTTATTTTGTGCAGTTGTCTTTGGTCTTGCCCTCCATCTCACATATATGGTGTTTCTGTCTAGTAAGTTACTACATCCTTTGCTTCAGTGTCTTTTTCTATTAATCCGCTTTTGCTTCCAACAAAAAGGATTGTCTTTGTTGAAGTTTCTTGGATTCATCCTGTGGATTTACATTTTCAGGGAAGAGGCACAAATGTGATATAGTTACAAAACCCTTTTTCCGAGGAAAGCAAACTTGAACATCCATATTCTTGTAGGCATGCAGTGTCATCATGCTTACATACAATTCTGAAGGTACTGATTTCTGAATGTAGCTGTGTTAGTGTTAGGTGACTGAAATTGTTCTCTTGCTTATCCAGTGTTCTTTCAGGTTGTAGTCTTGATTTCAGGGATGGTTCAAAACTCGTAGAAACATTTCTGAAACTGAAATAGGACAAGGTATTCACATAAATGGGACCAAATTTTAATTTCTATGAATACACTGAAATGTATTTAATGTGTGCTGTAAAACCTTTCTTTCTTAGACGTATCAGAGAGTTTTAGAGATGCAAGCACTTGTCTCTTTATTATTTTTTAAAGCATTGCTACTCCTCATTGTTTAGGGGAGTAGAAATTGCCATATATGAGCTGAAATAATTTCAGGATAGTTTGTGTAAGTATTTGGATTTTGGAGGACTTAAATCCACATGCTGTAAAAAGAAAGCATTATTCACTCTTAAGCCATAATGAAGCAACTGTTCCTCTGTAATGTGATTGCTTGGGAAATTTTTGACTGATCACAGTGAGCTATCCAGTCTCTTTTGTAGGGAACTGATCTTGCAAGCGCTTTGTCTTTTATTCTGTCTCCATCTGTTGATAGGATGACTTACATCTTCTGTCTGGACTGACAGACAGGATTTAGGCGCCAATCCAGCAAACCACTTAAAGAACAGTTCAGTTTCAAGCCTTATAGTAACTAAATTAACAGGTTAAAAAAAATTGAAATAACATTGCAAACACGCTATCGTCATCTTTAGAAGGAAACTCAGGAAATCAGGTTACAACCTACCTCCAGGTACATGAACTTGAAATGGAATAAGAAGTGTTAAATTAAAGAGACACTGAGAATAGAAAACATTGATTAAGACCTTTGTTTTTAGTACAAAATTTAAGGGAGGAAGGATTCCAGTTTAATAGCAGAGAGTCTATGTCTTGTATATTACTTTTAGATCAGTGCTGCTTGAGTGCACAGCTAGGTAAACAGAATTAACAGATGTACTACAAATGTAGGTATTAGTTTCCTCTAGCCAAAGAAAGACTGACCATAGAATCAATCAGCAGGAGTTACAGCATTATTTACTGTTGTTCTACAAAGAAATGGCAACATACCTGTGTCTTGTACTAACAGAGCTAATGACCTCTGTGCAGTTAACAATAGTTCACTGGCAGACCTGGAAATTCTAATATATTCTTTAAAGGTTATTAAGGTTCCTTTGAAAAGTCTTTGCGTTAAATCTTTTAAAAATGTTACTTCTGTCCTTATGAATGGATGAAGTTCCAGTTTTAAGCTAGTTGAGTTTATATTCACTTAATGAAGTTGATGATAAAACAAAAATTGACTCTTCCTGAATTTATTTTGGTTCATCTTTCAGTTTTATTGTACAAATGAGATGCTTTAGGTTTTGTGTTCCATAATGGTGACCTCTTGTGGTGTGAATATGCCATTCTTTCTGAAGGAGCTTTCTGTAATATATATACTGGAGGAAGTTCTATTTACATGTAACTTTTAATGCGCAGATAACTTGCTAACTTAGGAAAATAACATAGTCTTTTCCAATTAGTTATTAAGATGCAGAACTCACACTGCATGTATATGAAGAAACAAGCATTTTGAACATTGTATTCTGGTAATACTTTTGTGTGTCTGTGTTGTATCATTTAGTGACCAGATGAAAAAGCCTGGTACAAATTCGTCGTGGCCAAGGATTTCAGGCTGGAAGAGAACAGTAACAGGTATTCATAAGGCATTTCAATCTCCATTCAAAAAATGTGAAGTCAAATGGAAATAATCTAATTTTTGTGATTTAAAGATCTCTTTATTATTCACTGAACAATGGGATTTTTTTGTTTTCTATATACATTGGGTGTTTTTTTTGCTGTTGTTGGTAAAGCAAACCAATATTCAAGAGATCTTCGGTCTAAAAATCTGTTAATATTTTCTATCTTGCTTTTCCCATATGTAGGCTTAAGAGTTTTCCAGTCCATTAACACCTTGTTTGCCCGTCACGTTTTGTAATCTGTCCTACTTGTACAGAAGCTAATAAAGTTATGTCAGGCCGTGTCACCTGAAGAAACAGTCTGGATTGCCATGAAGGGATGCATTTTGCTAATTTTACTTAACAGATTTTAATTAATATTTCCTCATAGCTGGCATGTTTCACGCATTGCAAGTGCATATTTGAGAGTCTAGTGTAGAAGCCTGAAGTTTCTACTGTGCTATTACTATGCTTTATTGCTTTTTCTCTAGAACTGAGAAGTTGGGTTGTTCCAGATCATTCTGGCAGAGGCTGTAATGAGCTCTGCTTTCATTTCCTTCAGAGGAGCTGAAAGTATTTATCATGTCATGGGAGTTAGTATACTTATAAGGCTCTTAATTTATTTGTGCTGTGGTACTTGTATAATTGAAAAAAATCGTATGTGCTATTAGAATTGTTTCTTTTTATTTTTCTTAACATGATGTAGCTTCCTTAGTCTACGCATGGTTTAATCCTAGAATAAACATTTGGATAGCAGTTGGAATTCTCCATCATTTCTTCTCTGTAGTGGGGTCCTGGGTGGAGTGTTCATTTACTTCTGTATTCTGATGTGATTTGTGGGTTTGGTTTTACATTTTAGAGGGGAAGTGGACTGTTTTAATACTGATCTATTCGTAGCCACTCAGCATTCAGTGAAAAGGCTAAACATTTTAAGTCAGGCAGTACACGGCTTTTGAAAGCTCAGTGTTGCTAAGGCTCTTGTATTTACATGCTAAAAACAGCAACCAATAAATGTAGACTGATTAGTGATTTTTTTTTTTTTTGACCAGAATGCAAAGCAGTGGTTAAGACCTATGAAAAACTGAGACAACCAACTTCAACTTGCTTGCATTCTTTTGCTTGAGTATTTTAGCTGTTGAATTCTGATTTGCTCAATCAGGTAGTTCAGGACAGTTTCTGTAATATTTTAAATATTTTAAATGCAGCTAGTACCTTAAATTCAGCAGCATCTTAAAAATTCTCCCAGGATTGAGACACATACAATTTTACAATTTATTAATATTACTTTTCTTTATAATCATGTATTTTCTGTTCATTCTTATTGCTAGAATTAATAACTGTTTGGCAAAATCTGATTATCTTCTTTTTGTCCTAGTTGAAAGAGATACTTGTTTTAAAAAATTGTATCATTTATGACTTTCAGGTTGCTATATTTTTCTGATAAATGTTAAACAAGTAAAGCAGATTGGTACCAAAAAATCAGTTCTTCTTGTTCTGAACTAAAAATTAAATGGCTTTGTTAAATGCTTTGTTTAAGTGAGAGTTTTGGTCCTATCTGCAAATGCATGCCTGAACTATTCTATGTCTTGCTTAATGAAGTTAAGCATGTGTGTAGTTAGAAGGTCAGTCCCATCTTTCAGTTTAAGAGAGGTAGCTACAAATCAGAAAGAAAAGAAATCGTAGAGTCAATATGTGGGTTTTGTGGCAGGAAGGAACAGTGCAAACTATTCTAGTGTCTCATTTCAGCTGTGCTTTTACATTTTCCAGGGCAGAACTTTCACTTCATTGCAAATGCTGCACAGTGTTTTATTAATTAAGCTAGTTGTCAATCTAAATAAGATTATCAACTCAATTGTGCTAGAAAATGGTCTGCAAAATAAATAATAATATTAGCTAATAACATGCACTAATATCTATATATGCAATCACCAACAATATATAGTTATTGAAATAACAAATATACTTACCAGTGCATTACTTTTGAAACAGCAGCATTGTTCTATAATCTGTTGAAATGGATACCTTTGATAGATTCATTGTGTGTGAAATGTGGGTAAACAGTTAAAGTTAATAGAGATGAGAAAAAGAGTCTCGATTATTTTCTAAAGAACAAGCTTTTAAAATAGGAAGTTTTTGGTTGTTTTACTGTTCCAAGTAATCCTTAGTAGACACTCATTTTAAGGTCCAAGATACTGCTGACATGATGCAAAGCTCTCCTTATCACTGTTCCCATGTAGTATGGTATTTTTTGTGTTTGGAAATGATTATGTTAAGAATTTATATTGTAATTTAAGTGCAAGAGCTAGTAATGAACAGCAGGAGACACTTTCAGACAAATCTGTCACTTAAAAAAAATGGATATATGCTAGTCTTAATGGTTTTCTTCATGTTATTTAGGGGTGTTGTGTGACTTTTATTTTCCTATTTAAAAAAAACCACAAAACAAACACAACACAGCAAACCAGACCCTGTTGTTAAAACAACAACTTTGGTTACCTGCAAGATGAAGAGCTTAACCCAACCTTGAACTCCAAACGTATGCCTATATGCACCTGGTAAGCAACTGTTAGATCCTCTAAGTCTCAAGTTGTGCAGAAACTCTGGGTCTCCATCTGTAGTGAGCCGATGGTCAAAGCCAGAATTTGTCACTTCACACAGTGCTAGGTGAACATGAAAAGGATGCTCAGCAAGTCAAAATAATTCCCAGTGATACTGCATTCATAGGAAAGTCAGTTCTAGAAACCAAGTTTTAATAAACCATCTTTAACCAACTCCTTTGCCCAATCTGAAAACAGATCCATGCTCCCAAGTCTTGTTTTGAGGAGAACTCTAGTCTACCAATATTTAGATTGATGTTTCTTTTTGAAACAAAGTAAAAAAACCAGAAATACTTTTAAATGCTTCTCTTTTTGAAGTGGACAGGGTTTCTGATAATGGACAGTAGCTTTTTCTCAGTCACAGAAAATTGTTTGAGGGTAACCAAGAAAACAGGGAGTTGGTTGCCTTCAAGATTTTTGACATGTTTACTGAAGGCAAAATATTTGCTATTAATTCCCAAGTTGCTGTGTGAAAAATTGTTGAACTTAATAAAGAATAGGAGGGAAACATGCGTTTTACAAAAAGTTGCAAAATTCTCAAAACTAATTGCATGAAATATTTAGAATGGCTGGACTGTTTTCACCAACTGACCAATAATATGACTGTGTTCTAGATGAAATTGTACAATTTACAAATGTAGGATTATCTGTAGTATGGATTTTTTTTAGCACAGAATAAGCTGTCATGTGGACACAGAGCAGAAAAATAGTAGGATATGTTGATAAGTAGTCATTACCTTCCAATGCAGGGATCAAATGAAACATTAATATCAGCAAACAAAAGCTTAACAGTACAGCTTTACATATCAAAACACTTATGCATCTAGTTTTGTTGGAATCTTTTTGAGAAAATATAAATAAAAGCAAAAGCTTGAGCAGGTAAAGTAACTCTGAATATAGCAAAATGTGACATTTAGGGTGTTTTTTCTGACTGGCAAATACGGTATTTGTAGCTATTTATTTGTGTAGAGGTTGAAACCTTCACTGAATGTGTGCTTTTATTTTGAATGTGTTTTGAAGGCTTAGAGGATGAAACAAGAAGAATAAATGATTGGGAAGAAGAAGTCTTTTGGCACGTAAGAATTGTACCAATTCTGCATGAACTGGAGAAAGGCGAGTAACACTGTGCTTGAAAGGGTTTATTTTCTGTACTGTTTCCTACAGGAAGCATGGGACTCATTTTTGTTTACCACAAAATAATAACAGTACGTGGCCTTTTGTGCTTTCATACGTTCAGTGATTTTGCAGTGTAAAACTGGTGTGGGCATTCTACATGTCACCTGTCTCTAGGTGGCCCTGCTTGAGCAGCTGGGTTGTACCAGATGACCTTCAGAGGTCTCTTCCTACCTTATAATTTTGTGATTCTGTAGCAAACCCCCCCCCCCAAAAAACAACAAAACACAACGAAAAAAGGGTTTAGGGAAGACCTTGTCTCAATAAATTACCTTGTTTCAGACCACAAAGCTCTGCCAGCTTAGCAGTCAGTGATGGGCTAATAATTTTAAGAATAAAGTACTGCACATATTCACTGCTTTAACCATGGACTGTACTGAAGTTTCAATTCATTTTAGAAAACTAGGGAAATCTTAATGAAAATTTTTATTTTTTTTTTTGCTTAGAATATTAGATGTATCAGCAAAGTATGTAATGACCCAGAATATTGAAGCAAAATGGAGTAAATTAAGTATGGCTTGAAAGATTAAACTCTGAAATCCATTTTAATGTTTCATTCAAAAGATTGTTGAGTTGCCTTATGTGGACACTATATTTATTTGAATGGTGGGAATATAGAAAGCAGATTTGTTTTCACAAGTGGTTCTGTTTTACAGGATCTTTGGCAGTGTTTGCTATAGCATGGTACAGATTAGAAAATTTTTTGCAGGTGTTGATAAGTATGAAACACTGCAACAGTAGTAAATGATTCCCAAAATATACAATTATTTTAAAAAGATGGTGGAGGGGATTCTCATTCCCGGGTCTGTCACTGATGTGTAGAAAAGTAGTGATCAGTAAGTTTGAAAACAGCTATGCAACTTCACATTTTCCTTGCTTAAAGCTAAGATTGTCAAATATGAGCCACTGAGTTACAGTTTTGCATAGTGAGATGTTCTTTATTGGTAAGCAAAATAAAATTTAGAGGCAAAATCTAATCATGTCTTTCCCTTGTCATGAATACAGCTAAGACAAATCAGTTTTCATGCCCCTTCCCTCAGCCTTTACTTGATTTGGTTAGTGTGTTGGGGGTTTTTTTTAGCTTTTTAAAAAACTTGATTATGGTTTAGTTTTTCTAATAATAGGTGACATTATCTAATGATACTTTTTCACCAGTTGATTGAATGCAGTGTTACAAAAACCTTCAAAGTTGCGTTTTGCTGCTTCTTGAATATTCACACAAATTGTAAGTGAATTGCATCATTGCCTCTTGCAGCTGCATGATATATTGCTTTCTTTAGGCTGTTTGCTGCACAATTGCAGTTTTTCTTATAAAAGTAAATATTAGCATTCCATACTTTTAATGCTTTGAGTGTGTCTGTTAGTAATTTAATGGGGTTTTATTTCATGTGCAATTATTTGCATCATACCTTTCAGCTAATTCCCTGCACATGCATTTAGGCCACATTTAGTTTTTCAAATATGAATAGAAAAGCCTTTTTCTTCCCCTTTCTCCCTCAAAAATTTTTGTGGAAAACTCTCCATTCAAAAACAAATACGAAGTTTAACCTGGAACTTAATTACTGTCTAAAATCTTCTGAATATGATAGGCTTTTGCTAGAGGAACAAATAATTTATTTTGTTACATTCCAGTACTTGGGAGGATAAGCTTCAAAAACACCCCATGGGATGAGTGATGAATAATTTTTTGTTAATTTTGATGGAGTGTAAGACCTGTCAGTTTTGGTTCCTTGCCGCTCCTGTTTCACAGCTTACTGAAGCAGAGGGTTTAGAATCATGCTAAATTTTGTTAAATTTTCTGTCATGATGGGAGTAGAAATGAAATAGTCATTGTTGTTCCCTGAGTGTGATGATTGCAAACTGAGAGCTTCCAGGCGCTACTCAGCATGAGAGATGGGTCCTTGAATCTGCCAACAGGTTTGGTGCCTCAGACATGTTTTTTTGTTGTAATTTCCTGACCATACATATTTCATCACAAGTGCTTTGCCTCCTTGAGTATTACTCTTTTTTTAGCTGTGAAGTACATCCAGAGTAAATGCACAGTTTATACAGGCAGCTTAAGTGAATTTAGATGGTGCTTTATGAGGATCACCTGATTGACAAAAGCAAATGTAAGAAAAGAATAAAAAATCTCACTACTGAATTTTAAAAATAGACAAGACTTTTCTTTTTCTCTCTAAAGTAAATGTGTACATGATTCCATCGTGCTGAGGTGCGGTTTTTGTGATAATCTACTGGTTTTGTATATTTTAAATACAGTTTGAGGGACACGGATGAGGAAGTAGATGACTTTTTTTGTCAATAGGCCAACATTTCACTCAAATATGCTCTACTATACATTGCAGTTTTTACACAAGTAAACAAATTTTTATATTCAGTTGTTCTTAGTCCCAGCAAGGTTTGATAATTATGTATATAGGGAGAAAAATATTCTGTAACTATCTCTTTTTCCCGTGTAATGTTTGATGGTGAATATATTCAGAGACACAGTTTCCTGGTCAATCTGATTATTAAGCATTAAAGGTGAGTTTCATTTTAGCTCTCAGTATTACTTTGGCTCTGTGATTTCTTGGCTTGAGCCTTGTCTCCTTGAAAAAGCAGAATAGAACATATTATCATTTTAAGAGCTTTATTTGGTGCCTTTTATTGTTGTGCAACCCATTCTTTATTTCATTCTCCTGTGTTTATCTATTGAGATGCTCTGGATAGGGTGGCACTGATAATTATTTTTTTTATTTTTCTCTCCCTTCCTACACCCTTCAAGTAGAAGACAATATAGAAAATCTTTGTTTGGCTTGCACCAAGCTCTATCAAGCATTGAAAGAAGGAAATATGCTTGGAAAAAGATTTAAAAGAAGAAGCGAGCTTCTGAAGACATTATATAAACTTGTAGACATTGATTCAGATCCACTTTGCCTGAAGCTGGCAAAGATTATTCTGGCTGTAAGTGTTTTGAAATGCTGTTTGATAGAATGTGAAGCTCAAAATCACAATGTGAATTACAACTTGCATTTAATCTTCTATTTCATATTTTTAGACTGTGTCTAAACTAACCCTTGCCTAAGTACAGTTTACTACCACGGGGATACCAGTCTCCTCTTCATCTAGATCAGCACTTGCTGGAGCTTATTTTTTGCAGAGAAATTGCATCTTGGGAGGAAGAAGGGGCGCAAAATAGGATAGCTGTTGCATGGTGACAGGAATATCGTATAGGCATGGAAAAGAGGCAGTATCCTATGCTAGGATACACATGCAGGGATTTAAACAAAACAGTAATTAAAAAATGTGCACATTGGAAATGAAGCTTTGTTATTGGATAGTATCTTGACCTTATTAAACACCTTTATCTGAAAATACCAAAACAGAGTTGTTGGGGTTTTTTTTGAAAGTAAGTGTAATTAGTCTCTTTCTTTAGTATTTCTGGTTGAACCTCTCAATTAAGTTTGTGCTTTTGAACCTCTTGATTCATGTTCTGCAAAGTATGTGTGGACAGTCACTGGTGAAAGGATGCCAGCTGGGTTGTGTTGTAGGCATTTTAGTAATTTGTGCATGTGTGTTGTGGGAAGTGTGTGTGCTCCTTTAAGGGAGTGTAAGTTATTTTAATCAGAAGATACAGTTCTATACTCGGATGCTACACAGATGTTAAGTGCTGCTTATTCAAAAAAAGGTTCCCTTACAGACATTTTTCTGTAGAATCTTTTAAAAATCATGAACGTAGAAGAAATTGCCTTTGGAATGCAGAAAAAAGGGAGAGATACGTCATTGTATTTTTACCACTTTTACTTCCCTTTCATGATCTCTCAGTGACCATTGGTACATCATGAGGTCTTTTCTGATGTCTGAGGATAACTTTCATTATGACATGTACTGTTGTACTGGAGTTCTTTGTGGTATGGCCACAGATGCCAAACCTGTGATTTCTGTACAACCAGAATTTCTCTGTAAGAGTGAATTAGAGAAAAAACCCTGCAAGTCAGTGATATACTACCTGCAATTTTATGTCATTAAAATTTATATATCGCCTCTTATTTTAAAGTCAGTCAGCACAGTTTGCTAACTAGAGCTTAAACTGTCTGTGTTTCAGAGCCCTTTAATTCTACAGACTTTTTCAGTCTGATATAGTGAATTCTTAGGATTTCAGCTGAAATTTGTTAGTTCTCTAAGAATAAAAGTTTGCCACGGTGTCTGAAATTGTAGAATGTTATGGTAGGTGCATTTTTGTGTGTAGATTTTAGTTGTGATTTTTATGTCTTTACTTTCTTTGCAGATGAAAGTGGATGGAAAAAACCTCCTTAGTGTTTGCAAGCTAGCATTTAAAATTTGCAGGAGCGAAAAAAATGATTACATCGTTCACAATGATGGATTATTGGGTATGTATTCTCCTCTTGTCTGTAAGTTAGATGGTGAAATTCAGCAGTTAGGTTGTTTGTCTTTCAAGAAACGTTCTCAGAGTTAACTTAGTCAGAGATTAAAAATCGCCTGCTTGGTCAAACTAACAGTTGGTCTAATCCGGTATTCTGTGTCTAGCTAACGATGGTGACAGGGGATGCTGTTTAGGGAGAGCATGGAAGCCCACTTTTTTTTTCTGTGGTGTTTCTCCTGTACTCCCCCAACATCCAGAACTGTTACATTCTGTTAGGGACATGAGATGATGCATCCCTCTTAATCCCTTTTTAGTCTCTGTTTACAGATCTTTTGTTCATTAATTTTTCTAATTCCTGTTTGAAATTTCTGATTCTGTCTGCTTCTGCAATTTCATAGAAAAATTTCCCGAAATTCTCTGTCTGCTGTGTTAAATCTATGTACTTTTCATTCTCTCCTTGTAGTTTTTGCAGGATTTTTGGGAGTTTCTACAGTCAGCTTACCCTTCACCTTCATGATCTTTTAAACCTCTGTCATGTCTCATATCTCTGCCTTCTCTCATGACTGAGGCATCTCAGCCTTTTAGCTTTCTCTTTGAAAGGATGTTGTGTCATTCAGTTGTTTTATAAGCCCTTCCCTGTACCTTCACAAACCCCAGTAGATCCTTATTGGGATTTACAGAATAAGATTGTCTGTGGAATTCAAGCTGTGTCTGCACCAAATTTTATGGAAATGAAGTAATGCTGACTGTGTTGTTGGCCATTACCAGGGAGGATCTTGAGAACAATCACTGTCTTTTTTTTCTTGATGAACATTATGTGCAGTGGTTTTGGAGAATTGTCAGAAATAGGCTCTAAGATCTCTTTTGTGATTTTAAAGGTGTTTGTGTCGTGCACACACCCCCCCCTTGCAAACGTGTGAAATATGGAGAAAATGAAAGTGTATGAATGATACTCAGTATTGATTGATGGTCATTCCTTTCATTAAAACTTCAGTGTGTTTTATTACTGCAGGCCTTGATCTTGCAAGCCTTTATTGCATATGCGTAAGTTAAGACGTGCGTATATCTGCTTAAATAGATGAGAGTATTCATGGTCTTGATGTTTAGTGCACAGCTGTTGTCAGAAATAAAGAAAAGATAAGCCTTTCTAGTAGTCAAGAAAGGACTCACAGAAAAGGGAATAGCTCAGGTTGCTCAGTTGACTTTGGACTGACAACTGCAGTTTTATAGAGGTTAGCATCATACATAGCATCTAGGCAAGTCATGTGGCTGTGTCTATGTAAGCACTGCTTTTTTGCCTTCATTTTGCTCTCATTTCCAGCTTCATTCACTTTTCTGTCATTTGGTCTTCTCTCCCTGTGTTTTGAAAACTAGTAAAGGAAAGAACATTCTTGGTAGGGGTTTGTTTGCATATTCACTCTTTGTCTTAGACTCAACTTGTCCAGGCAGAAAATCTCTGTTGCTGCCACTGGGTTATAGATTCGGTTTCTTTTTTCCTCCTCTGGCCCTGTGAACTATTTATGTGCAGTGGAGCAGCTTCAGTAAGAAATAAGTTAATTGTTCATCTCAAAATAGACAACTACTGTTCAGGATCCTGTTTGATACTGAGCAGAGTAGGAGCCTGAAACTGATTTCTCACATTGCCACAACCCAAATGATTAAGTTGGTGAGGGGAAGAGCCTGGAGTGAGTGTACATCATTCGTGTACACTCATATACTTGGAGAGAGTTTCAACTTTAGCTGAGACAGAAAACATGTTAAAAATCTCTTCAGTTTATTCAACTGGAACTTGATGGAACATAGTAAGCCGAAATAAATATCTATTTCAATCAGTTACTAGAAATTCAAAAGTATAAAGTTGGTTAGGATTACTCACTTGTTTAAGATGCTCCCACCAAATTCAGAATGTCTCAGCTGGACTGCAAAAAATACACTGGGCTTGTACTTGCTAGCAGCTGTTAATTTTAACATTTCAGATATCTGACAGTGGTAGTGTAAAACAAGACTTTTTCATTAACTTTACCTACATAAAAAGTAAATCTAAAGAGGCTATGAAGAGATTTCAAATGTGAGATTTGACTTAGGACCTTGTGCTTTAATGCTCTGTTTGACATGCTCTAAGACTTTTGATTTTTAAGGAAGTAGTGAGAATAAACCTCTTTAGAATGTGTCGAGTTTAGTACACAAAATTCCGGGTACCCAGAATCACTTTTGCAAATCTTGATTGAGGATTTCAATGATTCCTGCTGTATGTTTACAGCTTATACTGGTTCTTGAAGACTGGGAGAACAAAAGTCAGGACCAATCTCTTTTTTTCATCAATAAATGTTTCTTGGTTTCAACTCAAATACCCAATTTTTCTGAGTTCAATCTGAGGAGTTTTCTCCCAGTTGTTAATCTCTTCAATAACTGGACTGTATCAAAAATAGATATTAATATTAGACTTGCTGAATAATGATTTTCCTTTTAGATTGTTTGTTGGAAGTTCTGAGAAGTGAAGATCTACAAAAAAACAACGAAGCTCTCCTCTATTGCATGGGAGCTGTAAAATTCATGTCTGGAAATGCAATATTCCTTAGTGAAATGGTCAACAAAGGAGCTGTTGAGATGTTGCTGCAATTAATGAAGCAGATTAATAACATAAAAGAAAATGACACACATTTCTCCAGCTTGGGCCACTTATTAGTCCAGGTTAGCATTTACTTTTATTTCTAAAAGTACACACTTCAAGAGCAAATTAAAAATTTAATTAGAGGAGATAAGATAACCCTGTGTGCCACTGATGGAGTTGTAGCTGTATTTCAATAGACTTATTTTTAAGAAGTTTAATTAAGTTGTTCAGGATCTAAACTTAATTGCCATACATATTTTTGTGTAGTCAATTTTAGAAGACTTTAGGAATTCTGAAGGTAATAGAAATATGTTTAGTACCTAATAAATCAGTTTCTCATTATTACTTTATGTTGCTCACAGTGTCCTGGATATTATACTAAATAGATAAAAATGTGTTCCCTATCTAAATTCCTTAAACTGAAATAATAAATACAGACTGGTTCTGCAGTAACCTAGGAGATTACAAAAAGCTTTTTATTACATAAATAATGCATTTTTAAAAATGCATAGACAAATGTAACTATGTTTCTTTGACAAAGTACTTTTGAAGAACTGTAGTGTAAGGAAAAAGTAGTTGCAAAAGCAGACACTTTTTGAATCTTTTGAAGGTAGCAGGCTCAAAACTCCTTTCACAAATGGGGCACCTTGATGACTGGTGGCTGTGAAATCTAATCCTTTGCCCTAAAACTTTGTAAACCTTTGTGTTTTAAAAATGTTGTAGGGTTTTTTTTTATTTATAAAAGATTTGCCAGGTGGATTAACAGCATTTGTCTTGGAAGTTCATGATGTAATTGTAAACCTTTGGAGACTTCATAGGAAAATACATTGAAAAATTTTCTGAGGTAGCATTTGCACTAAGTTTGTCTGCTAATATGCCAGATTTCTTTAATTCTCTAATAACTTTTAAAAGCAAGGAATTTTTTTACTTCTGGAATTATATGAGAAAACAGATAGCTTACATCATCACATCACTATTACTGATTTTTGTCTGTTTTTTTAGTGGTGCTACAAGGTATGTCTCGCTAGAATTGTGTGTATGAAATTCAACAGATTGGGAGATGCTACTAAGGACTGAATGAAATGATGTAGCTTAATACTTACATTTTGCTAAGGAAGTGGCAAATCACTACAGACTGGCAGAATATATGATGACACTGGAAATTTTGTGCTTGTCGTGTTCTTATTTCCTTCCTTCCTGGCCCCATCATCATTAAATTCCTGTATGAATCACAAAAATCTCTTTTATACACACCTACCTTTAGAATTGGCATGTTAACTCTCTTGTGGCCTTATGAATTCTCCAAACAATTCTAAAATAATCTGCCATTTTGTTGGTATCACACCTTTTATTCTATGTAGAAATTGTATATGGGATTTCCAAGACTTTTTCCAGAGGAGATACACAAACTTCAGGGTTCTGCTCGTAGTCAAGGTTTTAATGACCATATTTTTCTTGAATGATGCTGGTTAGACTTTGTAAATCCCAGCACTATTGGCAATGCCACATTAAGCAATCTGTTTAGGTAGAAAGCCCCTATTGAGGGATCCAGAATAAATTCTGTTCTCAATGTAATTTGTAAGATGGCATTGACTTAAAATACCTAAACTATGAGGAAAGTAAGCTTAGATGAAGGAAGCAGAGTGTGATGCCTCACATTTCAGTGGGTGCATGATCATGTTGTATTTTTGGTAGGCATTTTAAAACCTCAATTAGAGGCACGTATCCTGTATCTTTTTTCACGTCTATGTAGTTGAAAAAGATCCTTCTGAGAGCAAGAAGGGAATGGTTAAAAGCAAAGCATGTTGCTTACTGATGTTTGATGGCTGCTGTTGGCATTAATCGTATAATACATATAATGGGAGTTTTGTTGAGTAGAAAGAGATGGAAATTTATGTTAGTTAGGTATAAAAGGAAGTCTTTGCCAGTTGGGGCATTTAAAAATAATAGATGATGTCTAAGAAATAAAACTAATGAATCTGTTTGTTGTCAGGTTTTTGACTAGCTGTCTGAACTTCCTCAAAACTTTGCAGAAATGTTTTTCTTCCATTATTTGCCTGTGGATAATTTTTTTTAGATCAAGGGTTTAATTTGTAAATGTGTGAAAGCAAAATGTTACAATTTACCCTTTTTTTGATCTCTCATTCTGTCTGCTGTTGTCGGTACAATTGGAAGTGTAGCAAAACTATTTTGTGCAGTTTGAATAGACTGACTGTTTCTAAGAAGTCTGTGAGTATCTTGTGGAGAAGTCATACTGACAACTGTCTCTTACTTGTTTGTGTTCTCTTCTGTAGTACTTCAGATAGTTTTTGTTCCTCTTGTGAGAATAGTAGTTATTCCTACTGCTATGGAATTCCTGTGCAGCTTTCCCGTATCAGTTCTTTCAACACATCTCTGTGCAGCACCCCTTCCATGTGAGTTAATTGTTCAGTCGCCATAGACAGATGAAGGTACAGTTCTGTTTCCAGGGATAGAGGCTCAAAGGAAGTTTCTTCTGTGATTTCTGTCTTCAGAATAATAAACTTGGTTTTTGGAGCATACTGTAACTTCTAGCAACAGATCAAGTATCCAGTGACAGACAGAAATAATGAATAAATACAAGTCTTCAGGGCTAGAGAGCAAACTATATTGGAGGAGAAAAGCGCCTTAAATAGTCACAGTGGTCTCTGAAGGAGGCTCTGCTGTGTTTTAATCTGATAACTGAAGTATCTCAATTAACTGGGACCAACTCTTCATTCTTTAAATGTATAATTGCACGATCACCAGATGGCAGTATTATACATAATTTTGCTAGATCCTTTTTGTGGGAATAAAGTCCTTATCTGATTTCTTCATTCTTACACAATGGATTTTTGCAGAAGTCCCACAGTACAAGAATAAGAATGTTTTCAATAATTGTTTCTTTTTCCTTAACAGAGGATGTGAAACCAAGGTCATCTTTGCCTCATTTTATGTTACTTAACCTAATAGTCTGATTATTTTTGCACAAAATATGGTAATACTTACTTAAAAGCCAGGATTTCTGAAGTGTCACTGACACGATTTAACAAGTACTCCATGTTCCTTAACTGAAAAGCACTTAAATGTCTTCTTTTTGCAAAATAGCATTTGTCTGCAGTTAAATTTTCTGTTTGGGTGGATTTGATCTTTCATATGGCAACATAAGGATTAGGGCCGATGGGGATTGCTGGGGCCAATTGTTACCCATTTCTCCCTGAATCATGATGTCTGCTTGAAGTAATCAAAATATCTCTGGAATTCATCTGCTGTCTGTCTAGCTTCCATTATTTTTTAAATTGTGTTCTGCAATTTTCAGTTGCGTATTAACTGTTCTTTTGTGGGTACATACTTCTATGAACTTCTGAATGTCATTGTCTTGCCACATTTAAGTCTATATATTGTTTAGCATGTTTTTTCCTTCCCAACTCGTCTTTGTCTGAGAATGGCCCTTGGTAAAATTTACTGCTGGAGGGTTTTGAACCATTTAACTGTCTCAGGCAGTGAAAAATTTACTCTCTTTTTGGAGACCTCTGCACCATTATCTATTAATAAAGATTTTGGGTTTTTTCATCATCTAATTTGTAAGTCTCCTTGATGCAGTGAAAGCTCTGGCCTATGTTTGAACAACACTTAATATGTGGTTAATCCTTCATGTTCTTTGTTCTGAGGCTTAGCTAGAATTCAATAAATACTATCCTAGGCTGACTGTGAACATCTTGTATGTGAGCACTGAATGGAGTTTTCTGTGTCTAGTACATTTGATGGGAGTTTTTCCACCAAAACTTTAGAAAATCAAAGTATTCCATCATAGTATTTTCATTGAAATTTGTCTCCAGTATCGTGTTAATTTTTGCAGCATCATGACTTAAGAAGGGATGCACGTCTGGAAATACCTTCTCTTGCAGTTGTTTAGTTAAAATACCAAAAGATTCCAAGTGTCTTCTTAAAATTTGAGCAATATGATGCAAATGGCTTCTGTCGGTTCACTTTCTGTGTATTCTGAATATAGTATAGATTTCAGTGTAGATCTCATATTTAGTGCTGGAGCTAAATCCATGTAGCATATTGCATTCACATTATCAGGTAATTTTTTTCCCTGTGCCTTGCTTCTCCATTTTGACACATTGTTGCTTCTCCTGTTACAGAACATCTGTAGCGACTGAAGGAAAACGTTCACTTGTGTCAAATTTGTTGAAATAGGACAGCAAATTTGAAGGCTGCTGGAGAATGGACAGAATAGTGCATAGAATCCCATGTGCCAAAGCTGAAACACAACAACTTAACCTGCTCCTTGTCAGAGTTTATCTTTAAAATTAGCAATTACATATCACTGGGCAAGCAGGACAATTTAGTGATAAAAATCTTAATTTCCAAAGCTTTTTGTGATAACAGAGAATTTGAACAGACAGTCTTTGTGACTTACCAAACTACATTTAAAACCAAATTGGAGTTAATAACTTCACTCTTTGAATAAGGGAAATTTGAAGAATTCCCAACTTCATGTAAGATTGAATGACTTCACATTCATTTTATAGTAAGTCCTGAATTAGATCAAGATTAACTTACGTGTCATTGCCTGTCTGGCCTTGACATTTGAGTACCCTTACCTTGGAATATTTCAAAACATGAAATAGCTTATTCATTTTGCCTATCTACGAGTGTTAGATATTTTATGCTTAAAGCTCCTTGAAATTGAACAATATCATCTGAAAATACTTTGATTTCTCCAAAATAAACTTGAGCACTTAAGCTTTTCATTTTTATATTGTTCAAATAATAGATTTCTCTTGATCTTGATTATCTTTTAATTTTTTTAATTGGAATTAATTTTATTGTATCTTAAAATCAGTTCATCTTAGTTTGCAACTTAGAGTTATTATCAAAATACATATCGTATATAAGTATTAATTTGCAATACTTAAATATAAATTTGCAAAATCAAACATTATACAAAAATTACTTTAACCATCCACAGCATATCACCTATTTTCCAATCGGTGTGGGGTTGTATGCATGCACAAAAGATTTTAAAATGTATGAAAGATCACGTGTAAGCAAAACCAGTATCAGTCTTTCATTTTCAAACGTTTTCAAACAGCTATCTCGAATACACAATCTTGTTGCTGACACGTTTCCTCACTTGCAGAATGTTAGCAGGACATTCAGACTGCCTTGGATGTTATGAGACGTGAGCTTTACTGAATTTCTAAGACAGTGCGTATTCTGTTGTAAAAAGCTGTGATTAACAAATGTTTGCACATTCTGTGTGCAGCTGACAGCTACTCTGCGAAACCTGGCTGACTTGGCTGCGGCGAGGTGCCAGCTCGTCTGCAGCGGCGCCGTCTCTGAGCTCTGTGTGGCGCTGGAGCAGCGTGTGAGCGACAAGGACCTGTGCACCTACATCGTCAGGACACTGAGGTACCTGCACAACACACTGCCAGCCCTGCCTGCGGTCAGGCCCCTCTTACTGCTCTGAGTGACTTTAAAGGAGGCAGGATCGAGCACTAAACCCACAAGATTTCGTTTGAATTGTGTTTTTCAAAAACCTCTGTGTAGCTTTTGGTGATTTTTTTTAATGGTAATTGTGTCTTTATTAATACTTACGTGATAATTTAGCTGTAGCCATACAAACTTGGATTCACTGTGCCTTTGAGAAGTGTTCTGTGTTGTGTCATTCTCCGGTCCCACAGATTCCGGTTGAGATGTATCATTTCTTGTATTTTAAAGCTGCATAAATTATTAGGTATTTATTGATCCTATTATAGTCCATATTTTAAAACAATGAATGACAGGAATTACACAAACTTAAGTTATAGCAAGGGCCGTGTATTGTGAAAAAAATACAGAAGAGAGAAAATGGGACCAGTGTTCATTGTTCTGAGCTGTCACAGAGTGTTTGAGGAGATTAATCTCTGGGATCAGGGCCTGAATGTGCAGATGGAAGTGCTGAAAGAATCTCAGTTTTATGAGGAGCTCAGCGACTGCTTCCCAAGTTGTGCTTTTGAGAGGGAGATCAACGTGAGTGAGTCACCAAGAAGATCATTTTGTAGTCTGAATAGTTTCTTAGTCAGAAATTACCAAGTGCAGTTACCGAGCTTGCAATATCCAGTGTTAATGGACTTGCAGACAATTTAAGGACTTAGAAGAAATTTTAAAATCAGCTGTTGGTAATTTCAGGAGTCAGTTGGGTTGCAAGCACAGTTTATGAATGATGTTCTGGGTGAAGTATTTACCATTACTGCTGTGTTATTGTATTGAGTCACATTGCCTATGGGTCCATATTCATTCTGCTATGGACTTTTTCCTGTTCAGCCCATCCAAATCATCCCTCACATTCTCCTTCCTGGATGAGATTGGGTTGTTCTTTGAAGAGTAGCTACATAAGGGGCTGTCATTCCTTCCTCTCCACAGCTAAAAACAGGCAAATCTGGTCCTTTGCTAGCTGTAAAGCATGTGAATTGCATCCCCAATTCCCAAATGCCCCCTTGTCCACATCTGTTTCTAATTTTATTCCTAAAAATGAGTTCTAGCAATGATTATAGCACTTGGAGCGTATTTACTTCTCCTAAGGAGAGAGCATTTCTTTTACTTGGAAAATGCCGTGAAAAGTAGGGTTTGTAATTAAGTGTAATCAATACTTGCACTGTAATTCTGATAAGGACATTAAGGACATTGAATCCAGAATTCAATATGGCATAAAAATAATCTGTCTTATTTAAAGTTTCCTACTGCATCAGGTTTTTTTTAATAAGTTTAGAACTGCGTGCCCCAAGGACACGAATTAGCCATAAAATCAATTTGATTAGCTTTCTGGAAATTGCAGTCACAAAAAAACCCCATACTGGCAGTACAGAGCTCAGACTTGAATTTTGTTTTGTCTTCTAGTAATACAAGAATGACTATTCTTTTCTCTCAGTAATTTTAGGCAGCTTCTTTGTAGAGAATATGTTCATAATAACTCCGTGTGCCTGTGCTAGAAGTCACAGTATGGGCATTCCCTTCGTTTGTAGGAAAATACAACTCTGAGAACCAAAAGCAGAGTGATCTTGTGTGAGAAAAGTCATGTTCATTTGTGTTTTATTTTATCTCTTTGTAGCAAACTTTCTTCCTACAATGACTTCTGTGCAGCTTTAGCAGACTGCTCCAGATGTTACATCTTATTTTTAGCCCTACTAAACAAACACCAGAAGCAGCAGGTCAGTTTTTTCATCTCTCGATTTTTATATATTAATCCTCTGATGTGTCTGTGTATGATTGTGTATAAGCTTGTTTTCAGTGACCTACTTTTATGCATTTTCCAAATAAAAATTTCAAATGGTCAACAGCATTTCTAAGTAAATAATTGAAATTAAATAATTTAGATTAAAAATTCAAAGCAATACAGAGGACAGTTGATTAACTTATCTATCCTTTGCAAGCATAGAAGCAGTCCTTTTAGTATTTTTTCCTTAGTTTCAAGAAATACTTTCAAAAGAAAATAGTTTATGAGTGTATTTAATAATAGGAAATCATTGGGATTTCTCCTGCCCTCCTTTCCTGACAAAGAAGTGTAAATTTTCTAGAGTTAAGCAATGTGAAAGCAGAGAAAAATATGTTCCTTGTTAACTACACAAGGTATCAAAATGTATCTCCCCTCTACCAGAGAAAAAGGTAGAGTGCTGCATTTGGCACATTCATGTAGAAATAAGTATGCTTTCTCAAAATAATATCACAAAGTAAAATTCTGAGTATAATTGCTACCAAGTTCATTAGAACTTCAAGGCCCAGGTGTTGCTGTATTGTCCTGCTATATCAAAGTGATCTTTCCTGCGTTTACTGGAGCGCTGGGCTCTTGGAGTTTGGTGCAGGATCACAGTCTTAACAGATTGACATGCTGGTAAGAGTGGAGAGCAGATTACTCAGCTCCATTGCCAGGTAAGAGTTGTAAGATTAAGATAATTTTTATGTAAGACATAGATGTTCAAAGGTAGAACAAGATTTCAGGACATAAACTCACATTAAGATTATTAAAAGTAAGGAACTTTCTTGGCCACACCAGATTCTAAACTAGTTTGAGGACATTTGGTTATTCTGTGCAATTTATCCCTGAGCTAGTAATTCCTGGTGATTCGTTGGAAGGAGGTCTTTTGTGCTGCTATTGTTAAAATGAGTTAATGAAGGTAGCCAGATTGGCTATGCCGAACAATCTGTTCTTTCTCCTGCCAAATGCAAAAATAATTTCTCCCTTTCCTGTTTACGTGGATCCCTGTTTTCTGTGATAATACACATCAAAGAGGGACAAAGATTCAGTCGTTTTCTGTTCTGAATGTCTTCTGATTAACACTTGTGCAGCATATCTGAGTATTTCTACATTCAGGTTGCTCTTGCATTGTATAGTCTTCGAAGACACTTTAGTAAAATGCTGTGTAAATGCAATTAAATAACGTGAGAAATATCAAAGGTGTGATATTTTCCTAGATTTTTAGTTATTGTTCCTTGTGAGCACTGTATTAAAAACTCAAAAAATTATGGAACTGGGAATACAGATCTTAAGTAAACCATCTCCCAGTCTTAATCTGTAATTTTAAGGGGAACTTTTTTAGGCTCCTGAGTTAATGTCATAATGTATTGTAGGCTCATATATACCTTCAAATAGTTTGTTGTTAGCTGATGTTCAGAATTTAGGTTCTTTCTTGTCTAAAGTAGTCCTAAAACATGTATTTCTTCCCTAGATGTACATTTCTTTTTGTGTTAAATTGTCAGTTATTTTATCAAAATACAAATTAATAAATACCTTGAATATTAAAAAGCAGCTTTTATTTTGTGATGATTATATGTGCAGCACCTTCAGAATAATTATTTCTTACTGCAGTTTTGAAACAAGCATGCAGTTGTCAGTTGTCAGTTTAATGAAGCCCTGCAGGAACAAGAAGAGGGACGTAGATAATGTAATGCACGACTTTTTTCTGTAGTCTGTAATAAACACTTGAACTGTCAGGAGTGCAAATGTTTTTCCTGAGGTGTAGTTGGCACTGCTCATCTTTGTTGCAATATGCTGAGAGCTGGTGACTTACAGCATGAGTTGGTATGTGTGGAAAAGAAATCAAGTAACAGCAGTGTGAGTTACATTGTTTGCTGTGGGAAAAAGCAAAGAAGAGGATAAATTGCCATTATTAACTCAAAGCATTACAAATCCTCAAGGCTAAGAACTGATATGTTAAGAAAGGAAGTATGTGTGTGTTTCCTGAATTTTCAGGTTGCAAAGTTTATGGGATTAGGTTTTTTACTGGCTGTCATGGCAGCTACGAACATATAGGGGAAAAAATAGAAGAAAAATAGCATTCAGACATTCTCGAGTGCTCTCATAATTGTGACTTTAAAAATAAATATTAAATATCGTGAAAGTAAAAATGTGAGCACTAGAAATAGGATTAATGACTTGGACCTACACCACACACTGAATTGCACAGATGTCACCCAAATACTCACTGTTCTTCTCACCACACTGCAGTTTCAGCTCTGTTTTTTCTCAGCTTGTTTTCTCTCTCGGGTGAAAGAGTCAGAAAGAATGGAAGAGTAGTGATTTAACTCTATGAGAAAGACTTCTGGGGAATTTTAGTTGGCAAGACTTGCTAAGTTTCATGTGTCATAGTCTTAGGTAAGGAATACAAAAACTTGGAAAGCTGGATCTGCAGTGTAGGACTGGGAATTCAGCAGTGCTTTTATACACGTTCATGGTTGATTTTGGAGCTTACTTTTGTGGAGTAACAAAAAAATCCTTGATGGCTGCCACATGCTGTGTAAGCTGTTCTAAGTGTTCTTGTGGAGCCTCTGTCTTGCAGGATGAGCTTTCATGCTTCTGTTTCTGGTCATCTTTGCCAACTTTTGCCCATCTTGAGAAATCTTTTACAAGATGCCATTCCCCTTTCCTACATCATTACAATCACTAAACTTGACAGATGAACTATGTAAATGGTGAGTTTCTCAGGACATGGTTAATGTCATGAGTCACAAGGAGGCCATGCTTTTGGAACATGGACAATTGCCTGAGTAGGGCAGTAGCTTCTGTCAGTAATTCAGGCACTACCTGAGCTTTGGTGGCGTTTTGAGGCCCTGCCAGCTCTTGCATAATGTTTTATCAATTAAGAATGTATTTTCAATCCTAAATGCACAGCCACGGAGTGTGATACTAACATTGGTATAGAAGTAATCTTGTCCCTGTTGGGTAGAAAAGTCCCTTTATACTTTATTGTAACCTACTTTTTAAATTAGGAAACGTTTGTTTAAGAATCTAACATCACTGAATGCGGTAATTGCCTGTTCAGCAAAATAATAATCACATTGGATCACTTGAATGGTTCATCAGTAAGTCTGCTGTTCATACTCTGCAATGGTGAAGGTCAGATGTCTAGAGAGCAGTAAAAACAGGGCAGGCGTGTATGATACCTCCTATGTATATTTACCAAACCTCCATCTCTTTCCAGTTTGGAAACATCCTCAGCCAGCTGTGTGTGAAATAAACCTCGGTTGACTTCTAGTCTGTGAAATTCCACAGTCTCTCCTCTATTCCATATAAATATGTTAAAGATTTGTTGGCAAGGAATTGTCATAGCAAATAATTCCTTTTGCTTGTTTGAATTTGGCCTTTGCTATCTTTATTTGATACCTTCTGGTTCTTGAAAAAGTGGTGAGCATTTAAGCCTACTGTTTAGCCTCTCTGCAAAGACATTTTCTTCTCTGAATGCTCCTGTTTTATCCTGATCATCAATTAATTCCGCAAATTCTGGCAGACTTCCTGGTCCTGATATGTTTGAAAAGATTTGTTACTGTTTTTGAATCTCTTGCATCAGTTAGAAGAACTGCACTAATTTTCAATTGTAATTTGCACATTGCTTTACCTGTTTGATTTACCAATCAATTTGTCAGAAACAATTTATTAAATGAAGAGTAGGCTGATGTTGCCTTGTCATCCTGTCTAAGGACATGTCTGCATTTATCAGGTTCACTGTGCTTGGATCTGCCCAGCTTTCTTCCCAAATGCATCTTCCAGGCAGTGGGTCCCAAATCAGCTTACAGCCTTTTATGAGAAAGCAGGCTTCTGCTTGTGACATGTGTTCTTGTCTTCCCCCCCACTCCCAAAAAAACCCCAAACCAAACCCAAACCTCACTTCAGGGCTGTTGAATGCCCTTTTTGCTCTTAGGATGGATTGCTGCAGTGGGGAAAGTTGTCACAGATGAGGCCTGTAACTGCAGGGAATTTTTCCACTTTGTTTCTGGCTTATATTTGTTAGGCCAAGGCTTATCTGCATGCAGTGACTGGCCTTTCTGGCTGATACTGTGGCTAGTTTATGGAGAATTCAGTGGTGAGCTCCCGGAACCCATTTCAGTCAGTCCTATAACCTAAGTCATGTAATACCCAAAGGTAGTCACAGGCTCTTCACAATGTAATGTAATGTTGCCGCTGTGTCTAGTTCAGATATACATGTTTGTCTTCTATATTCCTTGAGAGTGTTAATGGTACTCTGCTGAGTGACATCACGGTCTTATGAGATGCCAAAGGTTTATTTATTTTTATTATAATAGGGGTGGTGGTGTGTTTCTTTATCTATTGCTTGCTTCTAAAGAAACAGTCATTAGTGCTGACCTGAGTGTTGTTTGTTTTGGTTACTCACTTTTTCCCTCTATGCCATCCCTCATTTGGGCTGAGGACAATTGTTTGTGTGACAGCATAGTACATTTTATCAGATAACTGACCCAGCTTCCAATAACCTTACAACCAGGAAAAAAAGATTTCCAGTCCTTTCCTGGATTATCACCTTTATTGCTTTCCAGTCTAGTTTGTTGAACAGCAACACAGATACTTCCTTGAGCACAAATACTGAGGAAAAGAATGTGGGAGAGAAAACAAATTGTGAATGGAGATTGAATGCTGTTTATGTCATCACTTCTGCTGAAATGTTTGTCAAAGTAACCCTACCAAGAACTTGCATTGATAATGTGGGTCTTTTCACCTGCATTTACAAATACATATTTTCAGTTTTATTCCCCTCTGTCCAGCCCAAAATCATATAGTGCCTAGGACAGTTAAAAAAGAAAATATCATAATTGACCATTAAAGAGTAAAAATACAAGATTTTCTCCTGTGTTTTGTGTGTGCTCATGCATATTCCTAACTGACCATTCTCTCTGAATTAGCTTTTTTTTCAAGAAGGAAGAATCAACTTTAGGATAAATATTCTGACAACTCTGAAGGAATTTCACAGCTGACAAATGTGAATAACCATAGAAGGTCACTCTTTCCCTACAGTATGATTTCTGACAGTATGCTGATAATGTAATTTGCATCTTCTTAATCCTGTAGTTGTGATTTTTTTTTCCCCCTTTTGCTTTTTTTTTGTCTGAAAGAAGAAGCGAAAGTGGTAAGAAAAATGCAGAATATATGATATGTACTCTGAGTGTAAAATTACCAGGAATGTACAGCTCAGAGTTTTTCTAGTCAGCCAGCCTTCATTGGCATGTATCATACAGAAACCTGCTGTTCTGATGTGTCAAAAGATGTAAGTGAATGTATGTAATTACTAGATAGGTAAATGTTAGAATATCAAATAAGAATAATAAGAATATATTACTGCTGAGCGAGAGAGACGCTGTCACTAAAATATGTTGCCTTAGTTTTTGGTATTAATTTTTGCAAAAGTTGCTGAAAGCTTGAGAACTCCTCTGAAAAGAGCAAAAGGAATGATTAGAGTTAAAAAAACCCTGACAAATTAATTTGCCCGTAGCAAAGGTCAGACCGTTGCAAGCTGCCTATTGATAGAATCTGCACAAGGAAGACATTTCTGTTAGTAGACCAGTCTTTAATCTAGAAAAAAAAAAGAGCTAATAAGACAAAGTGGCTAAAGCTTTACAAATTTAAGCTAGTAATAAGAATAAAGTTTTTAACCGGAGGGATCAGTAGTCATTGGAGTGATACTGTAGGAGATACGGTTTTCAACTTTTTTTTCCCATGAGTTTAATTCCTGAAGTATTTTTTAAGAGAGCATACAGTGCTTTTCATCAAATGTTCTTGTGGCAACATGCTTGCTTTTCTCTGTTACCTTTCCCAGATCTCCAGGTGTCCACATGCAAACCTAAGAACATGAATTCATGATTGCTTAAAGTCAGTAAGTGCAAGTGAATCCTTTTCTGAAAAGTTTAGCTAAACAGATCAGATTTTGGGGATGTAGAAATTAACTGGTTAGGGTCCTGTGATGTGGATATACAGAAGTATGATTACATTCTTCTAATGGCCTCTCCTTCTCAGATATACATCCATATATTCATATCTGGGGGAGAGAGAATTTCCCTTTTTACTGACAAAGTGCTCCCTTCTATCACTGGGGCAAAGCATCTCTTCTCTGCTCCTTATTTCATGTTCCTTAGTCAAGGACTTCTTAATTTACTTTCAATAATTCCAGGTTATTCTACACCACTGCCTGCCCCTTCCCTCGTCCCTTCCCCTCTTTTTTTTTTGAATTCTTTAAATTGAGATTCATTTTGTGCCAGTTATTATTTCTGGGTTTGAACAGGAATTTTCACAGCTAGAAGGTCATTTCAAGATGAATCCTTATTGTGTTGGCAAGAGATTAGCTCCAGGATGGTATAACTACTGTAATTTTGTCTACAAGTAAACCATCAGACTCTGCGAAGAAAACTCCCAAATTTTCTTTCCAAGGTGCATAATAAAGCAGAAATACAAATTTGGAAGTGAAGTGTAAATTAGATTTGAATGAGAAGCAGGGCAGGTGGTAGAATTTTGACTTAATTCCATTTAAGTTTGTGTAACGTGGAAAGCACATTTCATTTACAGCTGATGATTCATTAGGAACTCAGCTGCTGGCATCTGACCTTTTGTTTTTTACTGTCCCTCCCCTTCTGAAGGCCCAGACACCAAATAAAGTAACAACAGGTACTTGGCCAGCATGCACAAACTCTGGAATGGACTCTCTGTCCTTATTTATCTTATTTTAGTTTGAAACTATTGACCTAATTTGCTTTCCTTTCCTACTGATAAGTAATCCTGTACTGTTTGTACCTCTATTCATCATGCTTTACACTGAAAGGCAGGTATACTTTAATTGCCAGGATAAACTGTTGTCAGGTTTTGTGACTCAGCAAGTACATGAGGTACCTTTGCTACTGGGGCAGTAAAAGGAATAGATTTTTAGAAGTAGATATGCAAAGAAATCTTTCCTATCCCTGATCAAATGTGTATATTCCAGTTGCCAGAAGAGTTAAATGCTAATGGAGTATGTGATGCCATTACCACCTTAAACCCAAAAATACCACATTTTCTTCACAAATAGGAAGCAAAGAAAAAGACCATCTTCTCAAGTTTTTCTTGATTTGTTTCTTCAAATTTGTTTGTATAAGTGAAGCTGTGTGGTCTCATATATAGCCTTCCAGTCAGGTTTTGGTACACTCTGTGGAAGCATGTCTCACATGAATGCCTCACTGCAAAGAGATTAAATAATTGAGTGTAATTCCTATCTTTAATTTATCTTTAGTGTGATACATGTTATATATTATATAAATTGCTCTGATAAATGTAGTGTTTCTGTAAGTGAGCGAGAATGTCTGAAATTCCATATGCGGTTAATATTACAAATATTTGGAGATGCATCATAATCTCATTTATTATATTGAATTTTTGCTACAAAAGGGGTGAGTCTTACACAGGTTTAGTCTTGGAAGCAGTTTGAAAATGCCATTCAACTTTCCATATATTTTTTTACACAGCAGTTCTGAGATGGTGTTTCTTCATCTTGCAGTGTTTACCCATAAGCATTTTAAGAAATATAGCCAAAAGTAATACAAACCCTTGAGCATTGTGCCACTCTGGAGAAGTCATACCAGCTTTTCTCTCTGACTCTGCTAGTTAAATTTTCACTGGAAGATAATGAATCTGTGGTACTATTCTATTAACACCGGATGTGCTTAGCTAAAAAAGAAGTGTTTTATAAGTTTGTTTTGCTAGGCTGTAGGTGGAAAGCACAGTTGAGGTCACACTTCTCAAAATATCAGTTGATTGCTGTGTGGTACCTGTTTGTCTGTTTCCTGATTGGGTAGAGCTGTTGCTGGGCTGATACCACTTTGACCAAAATTAGAAAGTCGATATAAACGAGTCAAACTAGACTGCCTGCTTTTTTCAGTTCTCTCTTCTGATTCATCAGTTGTTTGTTTCAATTTTTTACAGCCTTTGTGAATTGGGTGTTGTGCCAGCAAAGGTGAAAGCTCTTAGTGGTTAGTCAGGAAGAATGTTCATAAAAATTTGTTTTGGTGACATTTAATTGCTAGCAAAAAATATGATGCCTGGTTAAAAGTGGAAGCAGGTCCTGCAAAGTGATGTTCAAATTAAATACATGGATGCTAGAACCTTCTCCTCTCTTAGAAGACCGCTGCTTCTCATGTACGATAATAGGACTTGTGTTCTTGCGAGGATGTTACTGCCAGTGTCTTCTGGCAGAGGCTTAAAACTTGAAACTTATTGGTGAAGGCCTGTATGAAAGGACTTACTGCTTACACATCTTTTTGTTCCTTCAGTACTAGTATGCATATTTTAACAAAGTCAAACTGTGCCTGGTTAACTTACATTATTATACAAAGGATGGTTAGAATATGTGCAAATGTAATGAAATTTTAAGAAGAACAGCATATAAATTGTTTAGGAAAATTCTAGGTTAGTGCAAGTACAGCAGTTTAGCTGCTAAAGGTAGATGGCCCTGATGTACTTAAAGAAATACTGTTACTTTACCTGAACCATTAAGACAAAGCTATAGACTTCTGTTTTTGGAAATAAGTAGGTTTTGATACAAGTGACAGAGGCATATCTTTTATTCAGTTTAAACTTGTGTCACTTCAGACTTTCAGAATTTATTTTTCCCTTGTCAGTCTTGGTGAGTAAGAAAAAGATGAGAATTTTGTTGGGTAAAGTCTTGCCACAGAAAAGCTTTATCTCAGTATGTACAAAATGAAGCAGCAATAGATTTAATTCTGTATCCCTCTGAAGGTCAGGCTAGAAAGCTTTAAGAGAGCAACTTGTTTAAATCATGAGATCTCAAGATGCCTTATAAAAATACAAAGTAGGCCTCACTTAGCAATGATAAGAATAAAAGGGTAGGAAGAGCATATAAAATCAAAATCAAAAAAAAAAAAAAGGCACAAAATGAGATGTAACCACAAGGTGATATAAAAAGAAACAAGAAAACTTTTTATAGTACAGTGAGAAGACAATAAGGAAATAATGTTCTAGTGTTCAGAAGGTGGTGAGCATTATTGAGAGATGCCACTGTGAATCGTCAATTGCCTTTTTTTATGGAATGCCTTTTTTTGATTCTTTTTCTGAAAGGGTTAAGTATGACCAAATGAATAATCTCTACTTCAGCCTGAGTTCTTTTATCACTAAAAAATGAACTGAAGCATATTTAAATGACTTCAAAACAACTAGGTCTGATGAAATTTACCTTTGGTGTTTATAAAAGAACTGAAAGAGGATCCCAATCACTGGGATTCAGTTATATAGAATTACAAGGTTGTAGGGTGCCTGTTTTTAAAAGGAGAAGGAGAAGGACCTGGAGAAAAACAGACCAGTCAATTTAGATTACATTTCTGGTTAAAATCTGGAACAAATAATTTGGCTTTGTACAAGCAATTGAAATTAATAACGAAGAGCTAGCATGGCTTTGACAGTAAGAAATCAAGGGGCCAGAGTTTAACCTCTGCAGTGATCTCCAGGCCTGGAAGAGGAAAGGTTATGGTCTTTGCTCATCACAGCTGACACTTACTTACTTGAAAGATTAGTAAGCTCTGGCCCATATGATTATTCTAGTTATATAAAGTGCTGTTTTAAGACGTTTTAAGATTACTGTGGGCTTGGTAAAAATAGATGACCTATACTAAGTATATCCCATTAGTAATTACCCCAATGCTATACCAGTTCTGTCAGATGTTTTTTATTTCTTCTGTGAATTGGGTTATGAAAATTGGTTGCATAAAAAATTATTTCTAATTGCTGTATCTGGAATTCCTTCGGTTCTGGATGTGCTATTTTACCTTAATTGTGAAGTAAATGAAGTATTACCTTTTTTTTTAAGCAGCTAATACCTTCTGATGTTTTCCATGTAATATGGTTTGTTTATTTATTTTATTGCAGGATTTGGTTGTCCGCATCTTCTTCATTCTTGGTAATTTAACAGCAAAGAATAACCAGGCCCGTGAGCGGTTTTTTAAAGAAAAAGGAAGCGTTAACACCTTGACATCATTATTCCAAACCTACTATGAACTTGATTTGAATGCACAAACATGGTACCGTGATAGAGAAGGAAAAGATAAAAACCACCTAAAGCATCCTTCAGAAGCAGAAGATGTTCTGATAAAACTGATAAGAGTGCTGGCCAATCTCTCCATTCATCCCAGTGTAGGAGCTGCTCTGGCAGCTGAACATCACATTGTTGAATTACTGGTTGCAGTACTAGGTAATAAAACCTATGTTGTGTTTGTTATCTTTGTTCAGCCTGTAAGAAGTGTTTAGGATTTTTCATTGCAAAAAAATCCAAATTCCGTTTGCTGATATTTATAAACTGTTTTATGTAAAAGGCCAGTTTGAGGTAGTGGATGCATTGCTGCTTTGGTTCTGACTTTTCGGTATCTGGGAAGGTTGTTGTGGACTTACTTAATTCAGCATTTAGATTTTGCAGATAAGATCATCACACAGAGAGTTCATATATAAGGAAAATTTGTTCTCACCAGGTGCTACATAGATGTGTTTGGTGGTGTTTGTTGGGGTTTTTTCAGTGATTGTTATGGACTAAGTATTCTTTTTATTCTCTGCACCTATAACTTTCAGACTTCTCGAAGAATGTTCTCTTGTTTCTTTCCTTCTTTTTCCAATGTTTTACCTCTTTCAGATGGAAGTGTCCCTCTCCCTCCAAATGGAGGCTTAGGAATTTAGTTCCTTTACCACTTACTGATCCCTTTGTAAATCTAATGACAGATTAGGACTCAGTTTGTTCTTCCTGTAGCAGAGTTTAGCAGTGACAAGATACATCTCAAACAACTCACTATATTTTTCTGTGTGATGAGAACATTAAATATTGTGTTAAGACAATCATACCCTGATCATACCCTGTCTTATCAGTCACAAGGGATTAGAGAAGGCAGACTCAAACTTCCTTCTGTCTCGTGGATTGAAACTGACTTAATGTCTTAATCATTGTGTAAGTGCTTTTGAGCTTCACAGCTTCTCTGCCACCCTCCCCTCGAGTGCTCTATCAGTCAGTTTCCTACCGAATAGTCTCTCTCCCCATGAAGTTACCACTCTTTAATTTCCTTCACTCTCGGTTTCTGAGACCAAAAACCTCAGATAAATTGGTATACACAACTTTCAGACTTACTGGTGGGATTTTACACTGATTAACATTCTGTCGGGAACTCTTAGGATAGAGAATCTTTCAAATACTGTTAAAAGATATTTTTTTCAAGGTACCTGACATTTCAGAATAATAGTCCTTATTATTTCTCTGTGTCTGTCACACAGCACTATTTCTGCATGTGGATTCTTCTCAATGCCACTTAAAATAGCAAATAGGATCTGTAAAATGGCTTAACTAACTAGATTTTAAACTGTGTTTCCTTAGTCGCAATGACTTCTGTAAATTAATGGTTGGAAAGAGGGACTTTATGCTACCATTTATGGATTGGATGTTCCTGTTGGCTTCTGCCATGCTACTGGAAAATGTAATAGTTGACTGTAATAGTGGCCGTGTAAACTGTTACTCACTTTGCTTCTGAGATCTAATGCACTGCTAAGTTAGGCTTATGTGCACTTGCACCTACATATGCGCATGTTTTGGTTTTCTTTTGGTCTCAGAAAACAAGTCCATCGATGACTGTGAAGAGCTGGTCATCAATACTGCGACAGCAATCAACAATTTGTCCTACTACCAAGTGAAGAGTTCTGCAGTTCAAGACAAGAAGCTGCACATTGCTGAAAGTAAGGACTTTTAAAATTGCACTTTTTGTATAGCTTTTAGGAAGTGAAAGTATTTTGACACCACAGAAAGTAAAGGCACTGATAGCATATTGTGTTGTCATATTGCGGTAATATAAAACTCCTAGTGCTAAATTCTTCTCATAATGATTCCTCATTCTTTTGGAAAATAATTCTATGACTTAGAGCAGTTGCGTTGCTGACAAAACCCCTTCTTTTGCTCCCCAAAGGAATTTGCCATGTTGTCTTCTGTTTGGCAATTTTTGCTAGATTTGTTCCAAATCCATATACCTGAGCCAAAATAATCATGTTTTTTTTTACTTCTAATCAGAGTATGGTAAGAGTTTTTTTCTTCTGAAAATCTGATTTCTGCCTGTTTCTGGCTTATAAATCCATTAGCAGTATTGTATTAGGTATTTCTGTCCCCTGTAACAGTATGGACAACAGTGTAATCATTTAGTGATGTGTGGGAACTGCAACAGAGTTCATTGTACTAATGTTGTACAAAAGGTAGAGATGTCTTGCATTCTTTCTGTCTAAATAGACAAGACATGGGGGAGGGACAGAGCCCAAAGTTTGCACAACAGGTAGAATGGGGAGTAGGAAGAAATATTCTGACTGTCAACCCAGTGCCCTGACTGGTAGACACCCTGTTCTTTCTAGGTAACTGCTGTTCTGTCACTACTCATTTTGTCACCTGTAAGCCAGCTGCCTCTCACTGCTGGTTGGAAAAGTGTGGAAGCAAATGACTTCTCAGCCGGTCCCATTTGCTCTCCCTCTTCCGTTTTTATTGTTAGCATGTGGAATATGGTCACATCACCTTTCCTCTGCCTTTTGATGGAAGACCAGCAGGCTTCCTCCTCCAGGAGATATTTTGAGAATACGTGCTGTTTCATATAAGTGATGGCTCCCAAAGACAAAAAATAATCGTTTCAGATGCCTCTTTAAGACAAGTTCAAGGCATGTTCACTGTTGTAACATTTAGAGACAGAAGTAATGGGAAAAAAGCCAACCCCTTTTCTGTATTTTTCCCTTGCTTTTCTGTGGTAGAAGGGTGAAGGGTTCACTTATTTAAATCCTCTGTATGATGGAGTGATTTCAGTTGTTTGCTTCATACTCACAGACGACTGATAAATATAACACCTGTAACATCACTCCTTTGCCATGCAACAAAAACCCCTGTGATGGTAGCTCTTCCTAGGAAATGCTGAAGGTCTCATTCTGTTTGCTGAAGTTACACACTAATCATATGTGAAACTGCTAAGCAGGAAAGCAGCAAGGAAGTGAATGCTTCAGATTGGGACAATATTAAGTAACTGTTCAGAGAAAATGTGTTTGCTTGTTAAAGCGGCACTGAGAGAAAACAGAGCTTGTGTCAGAAAATAATTTGACTATTAGGAGATATCCCACCAAAAGACCATCTGTTCAGAATCTGAATTGAGTCTCTTATATGTTGCAGCATTTTTTTTTTGTTATATCTGCCTTGATTTTCACGTGAGCCCTCTCAAAACTGCATGGAAGAACTGGCTTCCATTATTACAACTGTGCATAGTTTATTCCTCATTTATTCCTATGCATTTAGTCCCATATTGGGGCTCTTTGTCCCATCTTCAAAGCCCTGCATGATTTAGTTCTCTCTCTACCATCAGTTCACCTCCTTCACTGCCACCAGACAAGACAGCTGTTCCCGTTTCTTACATTTGTTGCTTTTGCTGCTTGCATTGTGATATCCATTGATAAGAAGCCAAGCACGTGTTTGTGATATACAATTGTTTGTACTGAATTTCTCTCTGCAAACCAAAAGTGCTTTTGAAGCTGTTAATGAGCGACAATACGGATGGAGTTGTGGAGGCTGTCAGAGTCTTTGGCAATCTTTCCCAGGATCATGAGATCTGTGACTTCATCATGCAGAAAAAGAGTGAGTTACTTTTCCATTTGCAGGAGTCTTGTTTTTAAATGGCCATGGCTCTGAAAAGATCATTAATAAGCTGTCTCAGTTAAAGGGTAGAAGCAGTCTTCCCTGATGTTTTGCAAATTGGGCAAGCATTAGAATCCAATAGTAGTCATTATAAACACTATTTTATTTCAGTTTCATTAAAATGGAAATATTGAAGTAGAAAAAATATGCCATGGTGCCTTCACAAAGGTAAATACTACAAAACCTCTGTTTTTCCTAAAGATTCAAATTTTGAAATTTCCCTTCACTCATAAAGCTTTCCAAATCCTACAGGTTAGTAGCGATACAATATAAAATGAAAATCCAACTAAATTCTCATTTAGGTTCATAATCACAGAGTTTTGATTCCCGTCTTCAACAGTTTGTTAGCACTTTGTAACATGAAGTTAAGATGTTTCACTGCCTCAACAAAGAGACCTCCTATTTGCCTCTGGGTGAAGAAGGATGCAAGTTTTCTCAAGTCCTTTTGTTTTGGGTATCTAATGAGCTTTGGGAAAAATGACAACTCCTTACTATCCACAGAAGGTGTGTCATCAGTTTAATTAGACGCCAGTTCACTGTAAATTTTTTTTATATCTGCCTGTCAGTGCTGGAATTGCAGAGATCTGCCATGATATGCAATCCTTTGTGTCAAGTGTGGACATCTCACCAGTTTTTGGAGGAAAAGGGAGAGCTGACGCTTAGCAGCTGGTTGCTGGGGAACTGTCTCAGTCAAAGGACTGAATTTGGGAGCTGGGAGAGACTGTGGTGTTGGTGTGCCAAGCTCAGGAAGAGGAGAGACACGACTGACTCCTTCACTGGGGTTGCCTTCCACAGCATACTCGGGGTCAGCAAGTGCTGTGAGACCCTGCACTTCCAGCCTCTGCTTCTTGCCTGTCTCCTGCAGGAGCCCAGGCTGCAGCAGTTCCAGCTGGACTCAGTGCAGTCTGGGGCAACCCAGTGCCAGATGCCAAATAACAGCAGCTTCTGCTGACAATGCAATTGAAAGGAGGGTCATACTTCTAAGAAATAAGCTGCAATTAATTTTGTCAAGTTGACCTCTTCTGAATTGGATTTTCGCATTTCTTTGGTCTATTTTTTATAACTAGAATTTTATGTGTGTTGTTTGGAAGAAAACTGGTGTTCTGCGTGATGTTATACTCTCAGTCGTGCACCTGCTCTACAAGTGTCACAGTAATATTCTACAAGGTTAAAATTTTGGGTAGGATATCTTGCATTTGACTGCTTTCTAAGTAGACATTTTTAATAAGTATGTTGTAATACCACTTGTATGATAAGTTCATCTTCCAGTAATATTGTTTCCTTCTTTACAATCCAGTATACAAGTTCATGATTGCTTTGCTTGATTCCAAGAACCAAGATGTCTGTTTTTCTGCCTGTGGAGTTCTGCTCAATCTCACAGTAGATAAGAACAAAGGAGCTTTTCTGATGGAAGAAGGAGTAATTGGAAAGTAAGTTCCTGATTGTGCTTATGAAAAAGGCAATTTTGAGTAGTTTGGCCTAAAAGTTCCAATCGGATTCTTTTTTTACTGGGGCTGATAACTTGTAATAAAGATGCCAACATAGAAGATAGTCAACACCTAATATTCATCAGGAAAGAGCCTTTCATATGGGTTTTCCAAAGCATTACACAGTGGTTTAGCCTATGGTAGAGCCAAAACCCATAGATTAATCTCACAAAGATCCTGCTGTTCTGTAGAGGAGAGGAGAGCACCACAGGGAGCAGTGAAGGCATGGCTTTGCAGTAGCTGGTTGTGCTCAACTCATCTGGATCCTACGTGGGCTACAGTTAATAGTCTCCTTTAATGTGTATCTGGTGTAAATGTGAAGATTACTTCAGGGACTACATTCTCCCACATGATCTCCTGAAAGTTTTGTAACTGCTTAGTACTGTAGGGAAAACTACCTGATTGTAGCCATACTTGGCAGAGGACAGCTCGTGAGTCCTCTCTGGGAGTTAAATTTTAAGGCACTTATATTGTAAGGGATATTAAACCTTGAAAAACCACTGTGGATGCAACACTTGTTGATGTTCAGATAATAGCAGATCCAGCTTAATTGGAGGAACATGAAAGATCATGTTCCTGTGCTTGTAAAGCAGTTGGTCCAGCCCACATTTATGAAACAATATGCCCGACTTTGAAATGCTTTCCTGTTCATACATCATAGAATTACTTTTTTATACAGTGTAAACAATGCATGGTCTTCTCATCCTTCCTTCCCATGTTCTGGTTAACTTACAATATAAAGCTGAAAAAGGAGAATAAAAGCAAGTTACAGGAAATTTGAATAATAATTGTGAGAAATTTCTATTATATAGAATATTCTGTAGCATATAGGATCATATAAATTTGGAATTTTATATCCCGTGTCTGGAAATTTGTGAATGAAGGAAAAACAGTAACTTGTGAACACTTCAATTTGGAAATGAGAACTCTGAATAGGTACTGTATGTAAGATGGTGCAGGCAGAAAATTTACAGGTTAATTTCAGAGTACTGCTTATGGTCTAGCCTGCATTTGGCATCTGCAAGGAAGTGAGATTGGGAGAAATATCTAGAACCTAATGGTTCTTAATAAAACTGGTGTTTTTTAAATTAATAAAACTGAGAGGAGTCTCTTGGGAGTGCAGGCTGAGGAAATGCAAGAAGAGGTGAGATCTGCAAAATAGTCAGACTTCACTGATTGTAAAATGTAATTCTATGAGTCCTGAAAGCAGCAAATTCCTTTACATTTGTTTTTTTAGGAGATATCTGATGTGTAATAAGATGGATATTCTGACTGAAGCTTTTCTGCACTCACATCACCTTTTCCAGATGAATTCTTGGTGCCTGATAAAGTCTGGCTTGCATTGCAATCTCTGCATTAGTGTCAGCCACAGATTTGGGACAGTCACAGATTGTAATGAAATTTGATGGCATTTCAGTGTCTTTGAAATGGTTATATTTATGATATATGTCAGTGAAATTGGCCATTTGGGTTAAAAAGTTATAGGGCATGGACAGATGCAGCCAGAAACATGCACATGTGTTTAGACAAAAGGCATGTTCACATCCTTAGGGAACTACCCTGGATGAAAAGGGGGAAGTCACCGAGGAAGAAAGCAGCTTCTGAAGTTTATTAACATAGAATTTTCCTGCGAACTTTAATGGAGTTTGCTTACATCTCTAGACTACCAGATTTTGAAGGGCTCAGGAGAAAATTAGATGGAGCAAACCACTGTTTGTGTTTGGTACTGACAGGTTATTTGACTGTTTGCAAGACTTCGGGCCAGCAGACTGGCAGCTGGCTTGTTTGATATGCAAAACCCTGTGGAACTGCAGCGAAAACATCACAAGCGCGGCCTCACACTTCGGAGGAGGTACCGACGTGTTGCTGATGCTGCTCACATCACTCTTAGGTGAGATTCATAATCTTGGCCTCTTTTCCTCCACAAAAGAAATGGAAAGAGCAAAATCAAAGCAGTATTAGTTTGGTTGTCATGCAGCTTTAAGTGGGTGACTGGTACAAACTGTCCAGCAACACACTGGTCTATTGGCATTCAGCACATTCCCTCACATCTTACAGATTGCCAAGGTGGAATTGGCCTCTGTCACTCCCCACTCTAGTTTGCCTAGTTGGCATGCTCCTAATGCTGTTCACCAGCTGCCTTTTTGCCTGCTTAGACCTTCAGTGTAAAACATACTTTTCACTGGGTATGGGCCCTTCTGGCCTCACAGGTTGTTGCAGGCATTGTGAGGAGCAGGGGCTCAGCTGTGATGCTCCTGGTTACTGCACACACCCGACACCACACGCTGGGGAATGTGGCTTTGAGGGGTGGAGCAGGCTGAGCTTGCTGCTTGGCCACCCTTCTTGTCTCAGCATAGTCTTCTTGTGGGCAAGGATGCCATCCTGACAATTTCTCGTCTACTTCCTAAAGCTAGGGAGGATGTGCTTGCTCCTCCACAAGTACAGGGTGGAAGGTGAATGTTAGGACCTTGGTTAGCTTACCCAGTTGGATCTTTACAACTGGACACTTACTTTTACTTCAGATTCTATAGAGTTTAGTCTCTGTGTGGTAGTCCTATAGTAAATATATGTAATTTTCTGTCTTAATATTCTTTGAGTACTGCTTTGCTTATGATTTTATTTTGGGTAGGTAATTTGCAATTATCTTTTAAAAAAATGTTTCTTCTTTAAAATGTCAGTGACATTGAAGGAAACAAACTAATTTGGATATGGCTTTAATTGGGAATTGACTAAAGATGTATGCCTGCTGTCAGACCCAGGCAGAATGTGAGATCCCCATGGTCTCTTTTGTTTTTAGACAATCAGAAAAGTGGGTGAATTCGTGAGACTTTTTTTCCCAGTTACAGCAGAATTACCGATTCGCTGTTGTAACAGTACCTTGTATTACATTCCTTGCTATAATAGACCTTATCTTAATTTGAGCAGTGATTCCAACTAATTATTTGTAAATATTGGTGTTTCAAGGTTATTAGAGCACTTTTTAACATTCTGCAATGGAAAGGCAAACTTTACAGACACAATCATGCTTGAATTTTCTGGCATGCAGTAAGGAATATATATCTTTGTCCTAGAAAGTCTGTACTTACTTTTCCCCCTGCATTTAACGTTGCTTGTTCCAGCAATTGATTTGACTGGAGTCCGGTAATTGTAACTCTCATTAACAGGTATGACTTTCACGAACTGGAAGTTCGTGTGCAATTATAATGATAATTATTAACAGTAAGTTAGAATGAAATCAGAAGGCTGTCTTTCTTCACACAGTATTCCATAAGAGTAGCTGTAGGAGAGGCACAGCTTATCTATTGGATCTGATTCCTCTGTGTGCAAGGAGCCAACAAATCTTAGTAATAGCAGCTGGTTAATGCTGTCCTACATCTTCCTCCTCCCATTGTATCCAGTAACAGCCTTGAACTGTCATTGCTCTGATTCTATCATTCAGGAAGCAGGAGGCAACTGCTGACAGCCAGTGAACTGTACTTCAGCGTCAGCACACCCTCGGGAAGCGGAAAAAGTGGGGCATGGCACAGCGGACACCTCACTTCACCTGCTGTGCTTGGCCTCCTCCCTTTTATTTTTCCCTCCCTGTCTGGCACAAGATGACAAGAGAGGTGAGGGAGCCAAAAGGGAGTGGAAATAGCCTGAAAAGATGTTGGGCCCAGAGAAAGGCTGAACAAACGGCACCATTTGTTTTTCTTTTTCCCTGCCCGTTCCCAGGAGCCCAAGATGAGTGGCACTGTTTTCCAATGGCACTTGTCATTTGTCTTCTTTCAGCTGCTCTCAAGTTTCATGTCACTTTACTGGCTCAGAGCTTCTGGAGGCTGATATTCCCAGGACCCTGGCAGCAGTTTTGCCTTTCTCTGGGCCCTCAAGAGGAGCAGTGGAGATGAGCCTCTGTCTTAAGAACATTCTTCTGTTTGGTCATTCAGTGAAATCTCTCTTCTCCCTCACTCTTCACAGACTTTTTCTTCTGCTCCCTTTTACCTCCACTCTCAATTTGAGGAGGTTATTTTGGAATCTCGGTACATATTTACTCTTACATGACACGTTAGTAGCTTCCAGGGCTCTTGGCCTCTGTCTTGCAAGTGTTATAAGGATGGGTAGCCCTTGAAAACTACTGAAGTCTGCACTCTAGTCTTCAGCTTCCCCCACAGTGTGCAGACCCAGTGTGCTTGTCTTTTTCCTGGGCTTGCAGCCAGTTCATATGCTGTTTGGCCAGAACCCAATCTTGCTAGTTTTTTAGGAGAGCCGTGGGAAAATTAAATTATCTGAGGATGCACAGCTTGCATGTGGAACACTGATCCTTGCTGATCCACTCACGTTCTGTTCTGGGAAATTTACTGTTTCAGTTCGACACTTCAGCTTTGAACTGGTTGTGACCCTTGTTCTTGTAGGGTGGAATTCTCGACCTCAGTGATTCCATAAACATTTAATCAACTTCTGGGGACCACAGCTAGCTAATAAAAAGGAGAAATTTTTCTTGCTCTGTGTTAGAGGATAGTTAATTTGGGTAGAAAAATGAGGAGTAGGGAAAAAGCAATTCTCCCTGAAAACAAACCCCAGAATTCCTGATCTTCCACTTCAGAGTCTCTCACTTCTCTGCTGCTAAGAGTCATGTTAGGTTATGTTGGGTTATTGTGCCATTGATAGGACAAGAGGTAACTGGCAAAAGTTGCAATGAGATGAAATTCTAATTAAAGATTAGGAAAAGAAATTTCCATCATGGCAGGGGTCAAGCACTGGAAACAGCCTGCCCAGAAAGGCTGTGGAATCTCCATCCTTCAAGATGTGCAGTACTTAACAGCACATGAAGCAAACAGCCTTATAGGTGGTGGCTCTGCTCCAGAAGTCTTGTCCAACCTAAATTATCCTATAACATCATCAAATACAGATCTGATGTTTGAGGCTGGATTTTATCTCTGATTGCAGGTTTTCTTCCTGCAGGGATATGACCTCATTCTTGAAAGAATGGGGGAAGGTTTCTTCTCATTTTATTACAGGGAGGCTTTAAATGGCATCTCCTTATGCAGAACCCCTTTTGGAATCTACCTCACAATTAATTTTGGTAGTTTAGAAGCTGTGTGGTGGCACAGAAGTCCATCACTGTTTGCAGTTGCTGGTAACTCTGTGTGAACTGTAGCCCATCTCCACACAGAAATAATGTTGCTTCTTCCTTTATAGCTGTTACAGCTCAGGCTGTCTGGTCTGCACAGACACCTTGGCATGCTTTTGGATGGGAACGCTTGCTGCTTGAGCATCTCTTTCCTACTCAAAATCTTTTCTTACTCAAAATGTGGGTAACTGAAGTTTCTCTTCAGCCCCAAGTTACCTGCTGTGACTGTGCAGTAAGCGCCCTGACAGAGTTCTTAATTTGGTGCTCTTTCATGGTCCAGGCCAAAGGTAAGTCACACTGCCCATTTGGAGCAGGATTCCACCTTCATTTTAGGTCCATTTTAGGCCTGAAGGCTGTCAAATGTCCTCTTGTTAAACTGTGTGGAAACATTTGTTCAGCATTATGAGTTGAGTTTGCAGATTCTTGATGCAGGAGAACACTTCTGGTTGTAGACTGCTTTCTTTTTTCTGTGAGAGTTTGTCTCTTTGTCACATCCAATGCCAGGCAAAATGGAGGGGGAATAATGAATGATGACTTCCTTTAATTGCTAACATTGCTTGCCTTTATAAAAGAGTGTCCTGTTGTTTTATTTCTGAAATTTACGACGAAGGGAGGACATCCGTAATACAGTGACTAGCATGCTTCACGATCCCTCTGGATAGTCTGAAAGACTCTCTGTGGACCAGACCAGAAGAACAATTTGTAACAGGAGAAACACAGTTGCAGTTAGATGAATCAATTCCTTACCTTAGCAAAATTACTGTGGGTAAGGTTAAACCCTGGGTATTTTCCAGACTGGCAGTCACAGTAAATGCTTGGTCTTGGAGACACAGTTTAGCTACACCTGTGAGGGGTGAGACTAAAAGAACCTGCAGTACCTTTTTCAGTTTTACTGACAGTTATTTTCAATTCAATCTAATTCTCTCAGTGATGCTTAGCTTACCTCAAGTGCAGAGATATTTTTAAGACATCAACATACACAACTGGTGAGCTGTATGCCGTAGTCATAAAATACATAGTTGGGTATATTTTTATCCAGAACTGATGACAATATTTTCCTTGATTACAGATGAAAAACTAGTGTTGGACTGCAGCCTCAACAGAGATGTAAGGGAGTGCCACAGACTACTTTGGGAAAGAGAGTTCAAACCTGTGGCAGAAAAACTTCTTGATAGAATTCAAAGCCATCACTCCTTTCTTCCAGCTGTGCCTATTACTCCGTTTTAGTCACTTTTTTTTCTTGTGTAAATTGTATAGCTTTATATTGTAATATACCTGTACATTGCCATTGGTAAGCATGTTGGAGGGCGTGGCTATTTAAAAAAAAAAAAGTCAGAGAAGCCTGGCATTTATATACTGGTTGCTGTCTTTTGAAGAGCTTTTATGAAATTTTTGCATGTGTAATTAATTTTTACAATACACTTGGGCTGTTCATGTGATTTATCTATTAATTGTACAGTTTCTTGGCTGGGAAAATGAAAAAAAATGTAGTTGGTGAACTTCTAAATTTTAAAAGATGTATTACCACTTTGGTGCCCTCTGTGGAACCAAAAATGCTGTGCAGTACAGAAGGACATTACATGACAGAAGCCACATCTTACCTATAGACTTTGTCACAGAATTTTATATAAAGTGAAAGTGTGTCAGAGTAACCCAAATGCTACCGGGCCATTGTGCTGTGTTCCTTCATGAGCTTCACTCTTCAGATTAAACGCTGTCAGTGGTTGGGGGAAAGTCAATTCCTGTTCCTTTGGAGATCCCCCTTTCTTCTAACCCAGCTCCTGCTTTGGCACTTAGGGGATATAGGTCCAGCTGTGCTGGTCTTTCCTGAGTTGGCACTTCACGTCTTAAAGCAAAACACTCATATCCCTGATATCAGAGAAGATTTTAGCTGGTCTTTTGTGTTCTTCTTTCAGTTGTTCCCATACCCCCAGGAGCCACCTGTGTGCCTCTACTTCTGACTTTTTTGCCAGCTGTCTCCCCTGAATCCATGTGTCCTTCCATGGGGAATAAAGAGGCCCGTTCCTTCTGACTGCTGCTGGCTTGTTTATTGCTCAGCTTTCATCCTTTCAGCATGTAGAAGTCCCTGCTTGTAGCCCGTGGATTAACTCAGCAGCGCATTGCTGGCCTCAAGCATTAACAGCCCAGTTGGCTACAGTGAGCTTTACAGACCTGACCTATTTCTCTCTTTTCTGACCTCAGATTGCTAAGAATAAACTGCTGTGCAGGGACTGCTGGGCTTCTGCTCCTCTGGGTCAACAGCATCACACTGTGCTGTGTGCAGCAGGAGAGGCTCCAGCCCGGCAAACCCTGCAGAGCCTGGAGGAATTTGTTGTTCTGGGGCACTGATTCAGAGCTCCCTCAGTGGCACTGCTGTAGCTGTGCCCAGGTCTCTGCTTCCAGGTGAGGAGAGGAAGCAAGGAGGCTGGGAAGTAGAGCCATAGTAAAGGAGCAGGGAAACTTTTTTTTCTAGTTTAGGCCCCAGCTTCTGTGGGGCAGAGGCAGGGGAGATTTAGTGGTCCAGATTTTGGGAATGGTGAGGAAGAAACTGCAGTGAAAGTAATTAAATTTGCTACATTCTTTGTATCTCTGCAGCTTCATTATTTCTTGTGCCCAGCAAGGCTCAGCCCTCCAGTGAGTCACTTTGTGAGCGTTTGTGGAAACCAACTTCCATCCCTGCAGTCCACAGGCGAGGACTGCTCAGCAGTTTAGTGTGGTTTGGCTCCAATAACAGCTCTGCTTCTTTTGCCATTTTAATTTTAGCTGAAGTCGAAGGGAAGATAAATGGCTCTGTTCCTTTTTTGGAGAAAAGAATGGATTTGCTTTTGGGGAGTATTAAAGAAGGGATGGTGGGTAAGGACTCCCTGTGGGGAGGGAGCTGGAGGCATTTGTTCTTGGCACTTGCCTCATGGCAAGGCAGGCAAACACGGGGCTGTGTGCAGGGCAGGGGAGGGGGCAGTGGAACAGGCCTCGTGGCCAAGCCCTGTCAGCAGGTCCTGTCAGAACTGACAAGTGCTGAGTGTCTGTCAGAGGCAGTCCAAAACTGGTGGCTGGCTCAGGTCAAGGTGATGTTTAGGTGATTGAGATTTGTTCAGATAAGACTCTGATCATGTAAAGTCACTGCCAATCAAACTGTAGCCAAGGGCCTGGAGCGCTGTGTCCTGTAGCAGAGGGCTGGTGTGGAGATACCATGGCAGGGAGTGAAGCTGGGGCAGCCACTGTGTGTGAAGTCTGACTTCTGTTTCAGGCAGAGGCACCTTCAGAAGGGATAGGTTGAGCGAAGAGGGCAGAACAGGCCTCCAAACACTTACTGGCAAAGTCCAGCAACTCCATGGGCCCACATCTTTCTCTGGAGTAAAAACTTGTCACAGAACGCTCAATTTCTTTTTTAAAGACTCACCCCACTGTCTTTGGTTCACACTCTACTTAAACACCTTCACGTGTTCTCTTCAACTTAAGACCACAAACTCTTCTGCATTTTCAAATGGGAAAATGGCCCAAAGCTTCTCAGGGCTCTAAATAGTAGCTTAGCAACTGTGACCATATGCAGCCCCTCACACACACATGCTGCAGTGCTTAGTGCTTGAAAAGAGAGAGGACATTTGGATGTGTCTGGAGAACACTGTATGGAAACAGCCAGGTTAGATTTCTTGGAAAAATTCATGTCTACCTTGGACCCCAAAAAGCAGCAGGAGACTGAAGTCCTGCAGAAACTCCATTTGCAGGCTGTAAAGGCACAGCTCAGCTGAGTGAGATGCCCTTAGACAGGAAAGCTCTGCTCTGTTTTTTGGAACATTAAAAATCCTGTATTTTCGGTTAAGAGGAAGCACCAGATGCTTCCTGTTAGTCACAATTTTTGACAGTTTATTAATCTTTCTCCCCTAGATCTTTTTAGGTATTTTAGCTTCTTGAACTGTAAACTTAAAACTGTACTCAGAAAGTCCTGCAGTAAGAGAAACCAGTCTGAGCTGAGACCCAGGCCAGTGGGCAGAAAGCAGATTGATGCTAAGTGAGGGCTTGGGAAGATCCATTTCATAGAATCATAGAACGTGCTGAGCTAGAAAGGCTCCATTCAACTCTTGGCCCTGCACGGGACACCCCGGGAGTCACACTGTGTGCCTGAGAGCACTGTCCAAACAATTCTTGAACTGAGGTGCACTCTCCTGCCTTACAAATAAGGCTCCTATCTTCCTCTAAGCAGGTGGGAGTTTCTACATTTGACCTATAACCAGCTGTAGGAGTATCCAAAAACGTTTGTCACTCCCTTGTAGCAACCCCCCCCGCCTTCCTTTCACCTCTTGCCATAAAGTTCCTCCATCTGACTGCACTGACCTGACCATGCTTCTGGCAGTAGCTAATGATAATTAGCAGCCTAATCTGGAACAACGTTCCAGAAGGATTTTAAAATCAATTTAACTCTAGAAGCTATAATTAGAGCTAGTTATTGAAAATAAGTGATTGCATTAACATAAAATTGGAATCTCTGATCACACCATGTCCATTACCTGTGAGGAAAGAGAAAACCTTATTTGGCAGAGTATTCCTGAATGGAGTGTGGAGAACCATGGGAAGGGTGGAAACATCAGGGCCATAGGAGAGAGGTTCCTACTGCTGTATCAATGACATCTCTCATCATTTTAGACTCATATGAAAAATTCATGGCTTGACATTTAAATATGTTTCCTTAATTACTGTTTCAAACACTTTAAAATAAATGGTCTTTGAACCAGGAAGAACAGAAGTTTAAAGTCAAACGACACAGAAACAGCAAGAGAAAAAGTTGTTACCTTTATTTCAAAAATACCATTAATACTGACAAATTTAAAAAGCAATTCACACGCATACAAAAGTATTCATGTGTTCTCCAAAACCACTGTATATTAAACGTCAGCATTTTAATCATGTTTTGATTTACTAAAAATAGATGGTTTTTTAGCCTAGTTATTTAAGCAACTGCAAAAATCAGTAAGACCAGCATTGGGCATGTAATACAGTAGGACTGTTTGGCAGTCTAGAACAACATTCCCACACCTTGTCCTAGCTCCTTCTTGGTACATCCATGAAAAAGAGGACAAGAAGCTACTCAACACTTTGTGTAGGTAGATCTCGAAAAAAAGCTCTGAGGACTCCAGTCCCCTTCTTTCCATAGGAAGACCATTGCACTTTGGAGCTCACAAAATAATGCTGAACAAACATCCTGTAGCATTTTAAGGCTAAACTAGTTGAGAAAATTGACTGCTATCTTTCAGATTATCAGTGTGGACAGAGGAGGTTTAGTTCTGATTAAAAAGGGAATCTAAATAACAAGGCTTTTTTGAAACCACACACAGTAAAGGCTCAGACAATAGCAGTGCTCACTTTCACTTCTAGCTTAACTGGAACAGCCTGGATCTGTTCACTCCACCTGCACAAATAGCAGCATCAAGATTTTCTAAAATTATTCTCGTAGGGAAAGCAAATGCCATCAAGTCCCACTCCTTTTCGCGCTCCAACTCCCACAGTATTTGCCTTAACACAAGATCTATATATCTATCGTTTGCTATATTGTCACAAGTTCACAGAATGTCCCGTGCTGTCTAAAGCCAAAATACCATGAGCAGGCAGCACTTCCACACAACCCTGTCTTTTCAACTGCCAAGCGTTCACTGCCGGGTGGCAGCAATGATATTCCGAACATGGAAATAGCTGAAACTAAAGGAGTTATGGCACAATGGGCATCTTAACTTATAGCTACTGTTGGTCCTGAGGCTTCATTATCTTCCTCTGCCACACTGCAGCTGCAGAACATTCCAACGTCGACAGGCAGCCGGAGACATCAGGTCATATAGCGAGTAATAGCTCTCAGAGCATAAAGTAGTTCGGCTTGCATCCGAGCTTCTACCAGAAGCAAATTTACATGGACCTTCAGGAGAGAGAAGAAATCAGGCTTTAGCAGCAGTGGGGAAGCACTGCCCGCATCAGCCACCCAGGTCCTCGCTGGTGGGGGGACGTGGAGCGGAGCGAGCGGCACAGCACGGCAGGGGGGTCACACGGACACCAAAGCACAGCCAGGTTCATAGGAAGAGGCAGTCAACCTTTACTAGACCGGCTGGTTTAGCTGGAAAAAACAGACAAGCTTTCAAGCACACAAGCCCTTCTTCAGCAGCACAGTATGCACGGGCTGTTCAAATCTATCTTAGTGAGGTTAACCGATTAAAGGCAAAAGGGCAGCTGGCACCTGCAGAGCAGAGGGGGCTGTTAGCAAAGGCAGAGGTGATAAGGTCAGTTTGTCCCTGCAGGACTGAGAGAGAAACACATAGGTAGTTATCACCTGAGCAACATGGAGTGGTTGGCTAAGACAAAGCCCAAGAAAAACTCTTAAAGTGCCACAAAACCGCACTCTTTACTGAGACACAGGTGATCAGCAGCAACCAGAGGTTAAGAATTTTAGTTCCCTAGCTCAATCTCCTTAAGGTCTTTAACATCTTTATTGTATGTTTTGGGTGATGAGATCAGAAACACTGTGGGGGAGGTCGTGAAAAGTACTTTCTCACTGACAGCAGGTGGTTGTGAGTTTGCTCTGGCATGTGAGAGTTGTGTGTGGTTTCATTTGCATGATTTCCATAGGGATGGACAGTGACTGTGTTCAGTGACACATGCATGCACGATCCTTGGACTCTGATGGCTATGGAAATGCAAAATTTTGGACTTCAAAGATGGATTTTTGTGCTTGAAAAGCTCATCTTAAAAAGCCATTTAGTCTAACCAAACATAGGTAGTATTTTACTTGAACAACCTCAAATAATTGTATTTACAGGACCCCGTTCTAAGGGGTTTGGCGAGGACTGGGGTCTCTGATGACCTCTACACTCACGACTTAAGGCATCTTTGTGTTTCAGCATTGATTTTAAGTGAGGCTGAGAAGTATTTTTCCAGAAAACTGGAGAATGTAAACTTCATGGAGTAGATATTTCTTGCAGTTTACAGCAAGAAATATGACTGGGAGGTGCAATTCAGATTGCAACCCAGCACCAGAGCTTCACGCTTTGCCACAGAGGAACTGCTTTGGGCCGTCTGTGCTTACTGGGACAAGGGGACTGGAAAGACCTTGGGCCAGCCAGCAGCTGCTCTGGATCTGAGGCCAAGGGATGGATGGATGGATCTCACATCACCTCCCTGCCCCTCTGGGATACAAGCAGTACCAACTGCAGCTGAGGTGAAGCTGTACCATTCTCGTGTCTAACCCCTCCCCACACCTCTCAGAGTTTGCACAGTCCATGTCAGCTGTTAGCTAGAAAACATGCAGTAGCAAACAGAAAAATACTCTAGCCTGGGAATACCGTGCTTCCCAACAAATTTACTGAGTGTGAGCAGAATGCCAGTAACAGCAGCTAAAGCTTCAGTGCTGGCTGGGCAGCTGTGGCTGTTAGGGTCTGGGGCCCTCGTCTGTCCCTGAGCACGCACGCAAACTGTACCTTCTCAGAGTGTTCAAACTGCCTCCAGAAGCTATCATACATTCTTTTTGTGGTCTTTTCAGGAGTGCAAACCACAGTCTTGATATAAACTTTAAAGCTGCGGTCCAACAACTGATTAATTTCACCATAGTCATAATCATCGTATCTGTTCAGAATTGGAAGAAAAACACTTTCATTTTCAAGAAGCATTTATTTCACTTGCATTGCTTCTAAGTTCCCGTGGCAAAATCAGTTATTGGGTAGTTTGTACCACTATTGGTCCTTCCCCATAAACACAAATGTGTTAAAACAATACACACGTTTGCTTAAATAATGGCTCTGATTCAGTCTGAGAAATTAAAACCAATGCATTTAGAACAAAAATAGTAAAACTGACCTTATTCCAAACATACAATGAATATAGTTCCAAATAGCTCGTCTTAGCATTGAGGTATCCACATCTTTGTGCATGGCCATTGTGTTGTAAGTCAGATTATAAGCAATATGAAACTTCTCATCAAGTAGTTGTCCTACATCCGGGTAAAGACGATTAACCAAGGAATAGCCATGGTCTTCCCAGGAATAATCCTTAGAATAAGGAAAAATGCAGAATGGAGAATGTCAGAAATGCAAAGACCCGGCGCTTTAATGTAATTGTTCTCGGAGCAGATAATCCACTGTTGGGTGAGGGTTGTTCATTTGTTGGCTTTAAGCCTCATCCATAGAGCAGTAAAATGGCAGCACAGCAATTTCCAGGCTTGGAATTGGACACAACAGACAGACTGTGCACTGAGGCTCCCAACAGCAGCCCCCATTCTTGTTACCTGAACACGAAAGGTGGGCACGTGCATTCCATGTCTAGAGAAGTCCTTGTAACCATAGCTGGTGTCCTCAAAGTGACGAGACACGTCTCTTGTTGCTGCAGATTCTTCATCTTCTGTTAATGTCAAACAGAATTTCACACAATTTTGGGAAGAACAAATTGGACATGTACTAGCAGAACTCTTGCAGAAGAATGGGGGTCTCTGCTTTTTCAACACACAGTTTCACTGAACTACCCATATTAAAATGCTTTAGTACAGCTCAGTGTGACGGCAGCTATGGTGCTCAGAGGCAACTCCATGAAAGACACTCAAGATTCTTACAGACAAACATCTTTTTCTTCCTTCTTCTGTGCACCAGTCTTCACCCTATCTCCTAACTTAAGGGGTCTGTAAAAATGTCAGGGGAAAAGCCCATTTTGGAACAGATAGCCTATTAGACAAGAGACTTCTGAGACTTCCAGAGGAAAATCTGTTGAAGAGCCCACAGCAGTCCTAAACCTGTAGGTTTAAGTATTGTCTCTCAGTCATCTGAAAAGCATTGTTTCATATGCTTAAATAGAAAAGTGTGTTGCAGCCTTTTTACAGTGTCTTGCAAGATGCTTAAATCTCCAGTGAAGCTTTTAAATCTCTCAAGAAAAGAGATCCTATTTCTGCTGGAGATTGCTATTAAGCATAATAGTGTTATGGTGTGTTTGAGAGAAGCCACAAATTTTAGCACCGCTTTGCTTTTATGTGAAGAAAACAAGGCATCCCTAATCTTAATCCCTTCAAAGAAATGGTGAAGTTTCTAATAACATCTAATAACACCTTTTCCCTCCCCCTTTTGCAATAGTATTTCTTCAAATAATTTGGAAAATTCTAATTAAATAGATATACACTCCACATCTGTTCTACCTGAAGAGTACACGAACATGCTTTCTCTCTTCTCTTTTTCAAAGCGTGTAGCCATCTCTTCCTGGCTGGCTTCCTCTTCATCTCTGCACTCCTGTAGCTGCTTCATTTTCTCCATAAGAGCTTCAACTTCACAGACAGACTCTGTAGACTTAAAATGAAGAGAAAGAAATTAATTTTCATGCAACGAGAAGTGACAATCATGGCAGAAATTGTCAAAAAATTAAATTAAATTAAACAACTTACATCCTTCATTTACATCTTCAAATATGGATTTTTCAAGGAAAACAATTTTTGAAAGAAACCTCTACTGACCCAATGGTTCACATTTAGTCATTGTCTCTGTTCAATTAGATCCCTGGTATTTTTAGCATGATTTAAAAAACACAGCATTTTGGGACAAAAAAAAAAAAATTAGTTTCTCTTACTTAATCTAAATTAACAACTGAAAAACAAGGAGCTCTAACAGAAATTCTGATAGAGGAAGTAACCACAATTTACTACCCAACTGTATTTTTCCTCTTCACTGTTGATGGAGGAGAAACATTGAAGGAAAAAGGAAGAGTGAATGTAAATGCAGATTTAATGAAGCCTCAAAAGAAAGCTAGTTCAAGATAATCATATTTCACAGGAGCTGTTTTAACACCACAAGACTATTAATTCAGTATTCAGTCTTGTAAAAATCCATCAGCACCAAGGGTAATAAAATTATCTTTAATTTATGCAGTTCTGCCCCTTTCCTCTATGCCTTTGCAATTCTGCTCCTTCAGAGAGCCAGCAAGCTCCATCAAACAAAATTTTACTGCAACAGTGTGGGTGGCTTTTAAGTCTCACAGGTAAGGAACCTGCAGTGAAAATATCCTCATGGCTGCTCTGAAACCAACACGCAGCTCACACCGTGCTTTTCACTAAGTGGAAGTAAGTACAGATCAGTGAAACTGCTGCTGTTTTTTAAAGACAGTCAGAACATTGTGAATGATCTGTTAAAATAATCTGTTGTATCATTTTAAGATCACATCTCATCATGAGGTGTCATCATCACAAACATCTCAAGCCAACAAAGTTAGAGGCCAGAATAAAAAGAACAGCAAACTTTCCACTGCACTAATGAAAAAACATTCCTGGTTACTGATGCTCAGGACACATGTCATGAACTGGCTGAGATCTGGAGTCATCTCAGTTTGCCTTTATGAATGACAAAGAGACCCAAAAAAATAAACAACAGAGATTGTATCTGTGTCTCCTGTTGGTAGCTTCCTCCAGCTTACCAGTGTCATTTCATCTCCTTCTAAATACACATTTTCAAGTGGTTAGCCTACATCTGGATTTGGCTCATCAATCCCCCTCTCAATGAAAAGACACACCCGTCCCACATATTAAGTTTACAAACAAATTCAAACATATACTTACTGGAATATTTCCAGTTGGGCTGGCATGGATTTCATCCACCCCATGGTAACCATTTGTAATATCACATATGCAATAGTTACTGACAGAAGGGGGCCTGAAGGTGTGACCCCCTTCACAGTCGATCTCTGGGCTGATCCCACAGCCAAACGTGAAGGAAGCCAGGGAGTGGTAGTGTGTAAGGAGAACGACTGCATGGATCAGCTCTGCCAGGGACCAGCTGTTCTCTTCAGTCTTCAAAAGTTGCTTTAAAAATAACGCAAGACAAAAGTATTAAAGTCATTCATATGACCCTACCTTAATGCAGTTTATCAACATATTTCTTTACCAGGTTAAACTGTTTTTCCAACATACAAACTTACTTCCTAACTCTCTGGTGCCATTAGTGTGCTCAGTGTCCTGTTACCAGGGGACCTGCTGGGGTTAAGCCACAAAGGAGATGGCTTCTCTCCCCTGTCTGGCCCTCAGTGACTGAATCAGTTTGGGTTTCTCCTTTGTACCATGTGGTTTGTATCAAGGCCAGACCGACTTGCATTGAAATTTCACACCTCAAATGAAGCTGAAACCACAACTGTCACATGTTTCTTCAAATAGCCTTTACAGCATCAGAAAACCCTGGCAACTCCTTGCAGATTAGCTGTGTAAAAACTGGGCATCAGGGCTGGGCTCCCTCCATCTTGTCCCTGTGGGTGGAATGCTCTAGATTTGACAAGAAGCTTCAAACCCCCAACTTCCCCTTCAGGCAGGAAAGTGTGGGAGGTTTGGGGCCTTCTGGCAGAGCATGCGCCCTCCCAGCCAGTGCCCTGCCTCCCAGCAGGACCTGCCACTGCTCTCCACCAGGCAAGGCAGCACAGAGAAAGCAAGTGGGACATGGGTGCTGGGACTAAGGGCACAGAGGAGAGCAGAGGAGGTGCTGCAGTAACCAGGGCCCAGCCCGGGGCAGGTCTGACCCTGCACACACGTTGCACGTGCCCTCGGCGCCACTGATCCAGGTGGCCCTAAGGAGGGGGCAGCAGAAGCAACCCCTTGGTGGCTTGGTGCTGTAATCCTGGCTGACTGCTACCACCTCTGCTCCCCTGGGTAGCTCGGCCACCCCCTTCCCTCCAACCCAGCCTGGAAAAACAGCACTAGAGCCAGCAGCAATCCAGACAAAAACGTGGTGGGCAGTGTTCTGCCTAACCTCTGTCAGCATCTCAAACACCTAGGGGTTCTGGCTACTGAAAGCACATGACCTGAGCACGCAGTCATCGCACCAACATGACACTCTGGAATGTCAAATTACAAATGATTGTATATTAAATCTAGTCACTGAAGAGCAGTTACGATGTTAAGTTTTACAGTGGCACAAGTGATACTATATCATGTAGTATCACAGTGATGTAGTGCTGAAGTCAAAGTCATTAACACGGAACATCTTTAACCCAGTCTGGCTCTTAAGCCTAGGAATCTGCAAAAAAGGGTACAGTCACATTACTCCAGGAAAGACCTACCTCGATATGTTCCTTGGTGATAAGCCAGGGTCGGTGAGCCAACATTTTGTTCAGTTCTCCTAAGTTTTGCAGTTTTTGAGGTGCATTTTCCAGACCATTCAGCCACTTAGGGTCTCCACCGACATGAAGGAAGTCATTCACATGGAGGTTAACAAGGTAAGAGCATTGATGTCGTGCTGCAGCCTAGAAAGGAAAACACAATGTGATACAGAAAACAATAACAGAAAGCCAGTGCTTTATGACAAATACTGTAAGTCATCATTTCCTCAAAATATTCAAGAATAACACTTGGAGTCATCAAAGACTGAAGTAAAAAAAAAATTTCTGAGATTAACACATCAGCCTGTTTTGATTATTGTTCTCACAACATAAATAGCCCTTATTCATATACACCATAACTATGCTGGCTACAGGTGCAACATGCCTACATCCAGGGGGAAGTAGAGGCATGGGTTCATTACACTTCCTGAAGCAAGTAATCCATGATGCACTGTACCCCCTGGGGGAAGAAGCTGTCTCTAGGTGAATTTTTACCAGCAGAAGCAGGTTCTAGAACACATATAGTGAAAGAGACTACAGGCAGCTTTTCAGCAAAGACAGACCAGACCCATTATCATTTATTCAAACACTAATTCTTTCTGCATCAACTGAAGACACAGCCCAAAGCTTTAATTCAACTTCAGCAGGCAAAGATCATTGAACTGGCAGATTGGAAATTATGAAATCAACCCCTTCTGGCAGAAAACTCGCTTAGAATTTAGATACTCAGAAACAGATGATGGGCCAGACTACTGAGTTAGAGGGAGGTGTACTTAACAGGACACACAAAAATCAAGATTTCGTGAAAAACAGTTTCTGAGATACTAAAGAAACCAGTAACAAACAACTGTCTAATTTTTATAACAGATTCCTCCCCCCCCTTTTCTCACAGTCATACTGGAACATTAAGTGATTGTTATCCATGAACCAGACACACAAACCTACTCTGCTCTTCCCCTTAGCTCCTGATGAAATGCCTTTCCAACTAGAAACTGCAAAACACAGTAACAACTGCTGCTAAACCAGAGCAGAGGCTGCTGCCAAAGCGGCTGTTTGCGCTTGCCGCATACCATTATCCCGATGTAGTGTCGGTAATGAAGCGGGAGCGGACCGTCCATTTGCAGTAGATAGTGCTGAGTTTTTAGAAAGCTTTCAAGATACTGCGGGTGGAAAACCATCACCAAGGTAACGTTGTCCAGTCGGCCCAGCGTGGCAAAAGAATCTGCAAACAGCGCGTGCATCGCGGCGTCTTCGCTTCCCACCTGAATCGTCTGATTGAACGGAAAGAGCAATGAGCAATATTGTCCAAGTACCAAGTACAAATAAAGCAAATGTATCACCGCAGCGCTCAGAGGCTCCAAGTATAAGGAAGTATATTATAAATCTATTAATGGCATTAGTGCACATAAGGCACATAAAATCCCCCTTAATACTTCTCATTTAGGAGATCACAAATGGTTCTATCAGCAAAAGAAGATTTTTTGGCTTTGGTCTTTCTCTAATACAACACTGAATTGTAATTTTTAACTGTCTTGCTTTCTTGAACACTCAAGCTTGATCTAACTTAGTTTATTGTAAGTAAAAGCTAATTCAATAATCGCTTTTACTAAGGAAAAAAGAGGAAAATAAGTAAAAAGAAATAGAAGGAAATTGAAACTTAAGGCTCTAAAATTCCTGGCAAACCACAGGCATATTATTAACTTTCCTCTGCTCCAAATTCTCTTACCAGATGATCAAGAGAGAAGCACCAGAAATGCTCGGCCACAGCACTCTGAAGCTTCTCAGGTTCCTCAGAATGGTAGCAGCAGCTCAGGAAAAATCAATCCCAGAGCAGGGGGGGCAGGTACCTTGTGGACCAGTAGGAAATTACATCCGATGTTCACAAGGAAACAGGATTGGGTTTCTCTCATGCTAGATAGCAGTACGGGAGGGCTCATAACTATTCTGAAGTTCCCCAAGGCTTTCACTGTTCTGTACACTGGAATTGTGGCCAAAGTCTCCTCAGGACTGAATGTGATCAGTACTGAAAATGTTTTGCAGCTCAGCAACTGTCCTGAAACTAAATGTGGGCTACTAAAAGTATGTTCCTTAAAAGCATAAAGTTCACTATGTACTTGAAAACACTACCACACCTCCTTCTCGGGGATGAATCTGCTTGGTCCGTGTCCCAGTGGTCTAGGAATTCTTATTCCAAGTTCCTAGAAGAGAAAATTACACCACCTCAGCATTGAGTTATAAACAGCTTTTTAGCTGTGGTTGCAAGACAGAAGAGAGTTCTCCATTCAGAGCTGGGCTTATTTGGGTACTTGTGGTACTCTTACACAGGCACTTTTACTTGAACTGTTTGTACAAATGCAAATCATTTTTTTTATACAAGAGCTTATAATTAGCTGTGCTTGTTTACCGCACACCGCCCCACTCCAGCAACAAAAAAGTTCACAAGAAAGGCCCTGTCAACCGAAGGAAACACGCACAAATTTATATGCACACATACACACACACACTACAGCCTGGTTCACAGAAAATTCTGCATAAAGCATATTTTGGCAGGGTGTCCAGGACAAGGAGTTCAGAACATGCCGGCTGCTGTGTGGTTATGCCACCGATACAAAACGAGGCTGCTGTGTGTGTGCACATCCGCAGTACACCAGCACAGAGCACTCTGTGCATCTGTCAGGAAATGAAACAGCTGTAACCCTAATCAGATTTCTTTTTCCCAACCTCAAAGAGCACTTAAACTGCTGAAAGTACCTGATCTACATTTGCATCTGCTTTCTTTTCAAGACAGGATAAAAAGCTACTCATGTTTAGAAGGAAGGAAGGAGGGAGGGGATTTTGCTCAATCAGAACTGCAGCAGCCACATCCTTGCACACACTTCTGTGGATGTGTTACCTTGCAGGTAAGGGGGAGGCTGGATTCCCCACAGCAGTTCACTCCTTGCCCTCTCCCTCAGCTAGATGAAGCTTTCAGACAGGCCTACAGCACCCCAGGCCTTTCACACAGCCAAGGAGCAAATGCTCAAAAGACTTGGATTCATTTTTGTCCTGCCTGTTACACCATTCCCTTTGCAATGATGACAGCCCTATATGTTTGAGGGCAGTCTCTGTGTTTGGCACAGAGCAGCGCTCAGAGAAGGCACAGCAGCGCCCACGGTCACGTCCCAAAGCAGGGCATGGCCTCACCTCACACATGCCCACCTCCCCACCACTGCAGAGGCTCTCTCTGTCATGTTGGCAGCACTTGCTGCAAACCAGCTCTCCTGAGGGGGTTACAGCAGCTTGGCTTCCTCAGGAAAGGTGGGAGTCCTGCCACCCAGACCAACTCCAGGCACTTACAGATCGCGGGAGATAGGGGATTAAAGCTGAGGATGGAGACGAGTGCTAAAGGCTAGGCTATGTATCAACTAACGGTTTGGGCTCCTGATCTGTTCCCTCTTTCCCAACTGTCTTTTAGAACATATCCATTGCCTCTGTTCTATAGCCCAAACCATCCATTTTGTGACAATACCAGCTCCAGCCAGGTTCTCAACTGGGTTTGGACAAATAAATAGCATGCAATGAGCCAGTGCAGGCCACACAGAGCAGAGGGGCATCTTCAGCTGGTTTAGGCCTCAAGAGCAGATGAAACCCCAAAACCTTCCTGCCAAATGCAGCTTTTAACTTTGCTACATTTCCCCCACATAGATAAAGGCTGTTATGAGACACTGGTTGCACTCACTGCTGCACTTTTTCTGTCTTTAGCTGAGGTTTCTATTTGCACGAGTTCATTGTACGAGAAGCAATTTTATTAATCAGTTACTGTTCCCTGAACTTTCCCCTAAGATTAAAAACCAACTTCAGAAAGCTGAAACAATCAGTGCAGGTCTATGTGGCAACTACCAAACCCTTTAGACTCTGATAGTCTCCTTAAATCCTAAATCAGATGCCTTCATTTCTCAAGTCTTATTTGGATAAAGTAAGATCAAAGGGCAGCTCTTTACTACTAGTCTTTTCACTTCTTCTCTGTGATACAGTTATTTTCCTGCTGAGGGTCCCAACATTAGCAAGCAAATTTTGCCTGTTAGCCAAGTAATGTCACTCATAGGATGGAATTTATTCCCACTTCTACTCAAAGCTCTAGCACAGCTTCTTATCTTGGCTACAACTACACCAGCAAATTAGAGAAACATGTTACATCCAAATGACAGCAAGCATCATTTAAATTAGCAGCCTGTAAGCAGCATTTCACGTAGCAGAGGTCTGCAGTTGTCTGCCAAATCAAGCACTCCAAGTTTAATTCTTGAACGACTATGTTTCAGTCTTTCCCTGAACAGTCAGAGGAAGAAAAATGTTCCAAGATTTAAAAACCTGAGATAAGCAGGCCGGTATTTTGCCTCTCAGTCTAAAATACAGCACTATAGATACACCTCCATTTTTTAAAGCATGCAGAGGTCAAAATGACAATTACACTGCATAAAAGGTTACATAACTCACCATACAGTCTGTACAAAGTGACTTGAGAATTTTTAAGGATTAAACAAGTTGCTTTGTTTTACCTCAGGGGAGGGAGAATCCCCCTGATATAGCACCAACCCTGTACTTGAAAAGCCTGGGTTCAAGTCTCCATTCTGACAGAGACATTGCAAAGGATTTGTGAGGATGAACCTGTTTCCTATTTGCAAAATGAGAGTTTCTCCCAGAGAACAGAAGCAGTTTGTTATGGAGGTGCATGCTTAATTTTTGTAAAATCTGACCCCTTAGAAGTCTTTTGAATACTCTTTATTTTTCAGTTACAAGCTACGGCAAACCTTTTATACTGTGCTCTCCTCTTTTTCAGAAGCAGCATTTAATGAAGTTCTCTCAGTACTTCAGAAATAGCAGGTGCTCCCAGTATCCCAACATTTCAAATAATCTATTGGTAACACTATAATAATTCTCGAAACAGTTCTAGTGAATCTTCCCTTCACTTTGAACAAATTTCTATGCTCCACAATTCCTTTCACTAAGCCTTCATCTTCCAAACACACTCACAGAGAACCACTCTTCTTCTCTCTCAAAGACAAGACCTGCATCCTGACCAGGCACACTGTATCTCTCTCCTGCACCTTCCTCTTAAAGCACCACCTCACCTGGAGCATCAATGAGCACTTGGTGAAGCAGTTGCGGCCAGAATGAGCAGCAGTTGGAAAAAAGCTGTAATTATTTTGGCTATTACAAAAGTACAAGCAACTTTCATGCATTCCAGACCACTGAGCTGCACACCAAAGTGACCTACTGAGTGACGTGTTCTCTGCATCAAACTTCCCCTGGCTCCCTTCCTCCTGTTTGTCAACCTCACCACACCACTTTCATTCAGTCAAGAAACTCTGCAGCTGAATACAGCTCCAAGCCCAGCAGAAAGCCAACCACAACTGAGGCTTCAGCTGCAAATAAATAACAATAATAGTAAATAATAATGATGATGCTGCATCAGAGGCACTCCATCTTCAAAGCCAGAAAGTAAAACTCGGGTAGCTGCAAAGCTGAGCACCAAGGGTGGAACAGATTTCACCTTCAACACCAAGAAGCTCAAGGTGATGGAGGGAGGTGGGCCTTCCCTGGTGGCAATCCACACCTCTGCTCACCTGCTATGTAAATGCTATGTTGGCAGAGACAACCCTGAAATCCCAGAAAAGCCTCGTCTTTCCCCCCCTGCAATGTAACTCGTATTTCTGTACAGCCACTGCTATTATCTCCGTGTTCACCAGGAACTTACCATTTCTGAATCTACGCACCCCTCCTCTCTGCCGTATCATCCGAGCATCTCATGTATTGAGATAATGCAAGATTCCTGTGAAGTAGGACAAGTGTATTATCTCCCACTGAGGAAAAAGAAGCCCTGAGAAACAGAAAAGCTACACATCTTACAGAAGTCTGCTGGCTTAAGCTGAATCTCTCAAGTCACGGGGTAATGCTGTAACTATCAGACTGTGTGCCTTTTCAGAGACTTCTCAACCAGGAAATGTTTTATGCAAATTTACACCACGAAACAGCTCTTCAGAGTTGAAACAGAAAAGTTAATGAGACAAGTCTGCAAACTTAATTATACACTTCCTGGTTATCACACTCTCTCATCAGTCTGGCCCACTTAGCACATCCAACTCTACAAGGACAACCAGACCAAAAGTCTGTACTGCATGCACAAACATACATGCTCAGAAAAGACCACTCTAAACTCACAAAACTTACAGCTTTTCTGTATCTTACAACTGTCAGTCCAGCTCACTTTTTCGGTAACTTTTGAAAGCGTCTTGACAGGAACAGCATTCCTATCACATTTAAGTAGAAGCTTGAGATGGAAAATTGAACTGCAAATGCATAGAAGAACTTTGCAAATATTTAAAAGTGCAACAAGCATCACCTCTGCCAGTAATACAAATCATCTGCTTTTGGTCTTAAAAATGTAGGTGAAAATAATAAAAAGTCACAGCCTGAACAGACATCCAGTATCAGAAGTTTCACCTAGAAACACTGAAGCAGAGCTAAGCTACAAGCCAAGTGGCAAGGCCTCTGGAACAGGAAGAGTTGTCTAAGCTTAGCTGCAGCTCTTCCTCCACACAGTGTGCCTAAAATGCTTTTTCAGATCCCTGCTGCTCCCTCAACAGTGGCTCCTTGCAGCTAGAGGTCTGTCTTTTATCACAAAACCTCTCCCAAAACTCAGTGATAGTTTTGTCTGATGGGTTTGGGGACTGTTACCAAACTGCTAATTCCCAGTCATTCAGGATTCATGAGCTGAGCACCAGCTATGACCCACAATGCTCAGACTGCTTCCCTGGTGTTAGCACAGTGAGTCATTTTGCTCCCCTCATGTACGGACAGTAACACTATCAAATGTTGTACCTCCCAGAGAGACTTATTTACATACTTACTTAGGCCTCCTTTAAATGGCAAAAAGAACATTTTATCTTAGACAAGCCACAGGCAAAGTAAAATCATAATGGTAATTTACTTCAGTAAACCACATTTGGATTAACATTTTTATCTGAATCATCTGTGTCCTGATTAAGCACTAAGTGCTGCTAGATTCAAACAAAATTATATGAAAATCACATCCCATAACACAATATAAAACAATTTAAAGTAAGGAACCAGAGAAGGGAAATGAGTTTGAAGTGAATTTTTTGGAGGTCTATTTTCCTAGACGACCAGTCATCATTTTACATAATGTAAGTGCATTCCTGCCCAAGCTTAGGGTTAAGAAAGGTACAATGAGCTGTGGGTTAAAAACTCTGCAATGCAATCTCCTAGTAGAATTAACTCCTCCAACATGCCAGTGCTGAAAATTCAGCTTAGTACACTACAATGCATATTTGAGGCATGGGCATTAAAAATACCCATTTAGGGCTTTATAAGCTTATAGGATAAAATGCCCCTAAGCATCTAAGTGCCCAAGAAGGTTGTGCTGCATTTCCAAGGGAGACTTTGGCACTTACCAGTCTTAAGAGGCTCGCTGCTGCTGCTGCTTCACTCATTGTCTGGTTCCTACTTTCCCTTTAATCGTCACTGACATCAAAACCTCACTGGTTCTGACAGTGACAAGCTAAAATGGAGTTTCCTTGTTTAGGACCTTAACAACAAGGACTGGCACAACTGGCCCCACAGGACAAGTTGTCATCATGCTTAGCTTGAGAGCTGTATTTTCAGTTCTGCAAAATGCAGTAGCTACTGTAGTTTCCCTATCAGATGGAGAGCTTTTGTAAAGGAAGGGATAAAGGAACAAAGAGTAGTAATTAAATATGTCTTTTCCTACAAACAAACACACACAAACCCCTCCACAAATCTTACACCTTTTCTAAATGCGAGGCTATGTAGAACTGGCAGTTTTTCCTATTTCATTCATTTACCTAATCCTGAAGCAGCTGCATTTCATGTGGCTTTCTCAAAGAAAACACAATTCACATTTAAATAACAGAAAAAAAAATGACCCCAAAAATGCTCACGTACTCTAAATTTTTGCAGTGGTTCCATTTGCAGGGTATCTCAGACTGTCATTCAGCTGAAGCTCCAGACATGTCTCCACTTGTGCGGATTTAAGGAACTGAGAACAAGCACTCCACCTCTGTTACAAAGCAGCTTGTTCCACAGACCTACCGCTCTCTGCTGGAATTGCAGCACAGCAAATGCTGTACTGTTTCTATTTCATATAGAATATATAATTTTTATGTGAATTTAAAGACTTAAATTACATTAATTTCAATGTAAGTAAACATACTTTCTCGAAATGTCTCCAAGTCCTTTGAAATATCTGATTTTAAAAACATCCCCATCTTGTTTACATGACTTGATTCAAGACAGAAGTCAAGGCAAGGGAGTGTGTCCCCAAGGTCACATACCTTGTTCACAGTGGAATGAATAAAACCACAGCACAGGCTCCTCTGTCCTCAGCTATAATGCCTCTTCTCTGGTCACCTTCTATATATGAGCAGTATGAGCAGGTCCAACTGCAGTAGACTCAAGGCACTTAAGTGCTACCTATTCTTCCTCAGCAGTAATAGCTCTTCCTGAAGTGGTTTTTTGACACAGAGTCCACAAACCAATTTACTTTTGATATGAGCTCACTGAAACCGAGGCTGAATTTCACCGATTAGTGCCCAGCTTTTCTGTATGGCACTTCTGTAATGTGTACAATGAAACAGAAAGCACTAAAGGGCAAAGGATTAGGAATGAATGTCTGCAATTCCCCTGCCGTAAACACTGTTTAAATACCGATAAATTGGTGACACAGAAGGAAGCAAGTTTAAATGCCACAGTTAGCATTTGCATTACATAGACTGTACTGCTGGATTGTATCAAAGCAAAGCATATATCCATGTATCTGTATGTATCGATGAGGTACTACATAAGTACAGATGGGAAAAAATCAAGAACGGGTTCTGCGGCAATCTGCAGCAGTTCTGACATTTAAAAATGCCGTTTGAAAGAAAAAAATCTTTATGTGGTGACACTAAGAAATTGACAAGACAGAGCTAAATCAGCAGGTTCACTCCTACCCAAAATATAATGCTCTCGACTTGCATTTGTTTACAACTACAGCAAGCTCTCCTCCATCCAAAATACAAGAAGCAGCCTTACTGTTTCAAACCGACAATTCAAGTCTGTGCAAGACCGCAATAAATACCGGGCAATTCCGAGGCACTGAACCCACCCGGGTGAGCCCGAGAACCCCGCAGAGACCCCGCCGCCACCCACCCAGCGGGACGCGGGGGCGATGGGCAGGATAACCGCAGCATCCGCACCGGCACCGCGGGCAGCACAGGCTTATCCGCACCCAGTCGGGACCTGCGACCCTCGAACGACACCCTCCAAGCAAGGAGCCCGCAGACAAGCGCTGCTCTCGACACTGCCCGGCTCCGTCCCCCGCCCCTCCTTCCAGCAGGGATTTCTCCGGGGAGCGAGACCCCGCGGGGACCGGCCACCGGCGGTGGGAACAGCCCCGTCCGCTGGTGTCCCGCGCGTACCTGGTGCGGGCTGCCCGGCGCTGCGGGGCTCGGGCCGCGCTCGCTGCTGTGCGGCCCCGCCGGGGCGGCCCCCGGCCCCGCACCGCCCTCCCCGCGCAGGGGCGGGGCGGCACCGCCCGCCCACAGCCCCCGGCGGCTCCGGGGATGGCGAGAGGTGCCTCGCTTTGGGGATAAGAGGCGGTGGACCCCTGGCCCGCCCCGGCGCCCTCGGCTCCGCTCTCTCCGAGGCACAGAGAGGCTCTTCGGGACAACGCTTTCCTCTCCCCTTCCCCAGTTTCTTGTGCAAGAGTTTCTACCTTCTCTGTAAGCAACAAAATAACTACGGCTTTTAAGCCGAGAATTCGCAGGAGGTTCAAATTTTGCAGATATTTGTGTGACTAAGTGCGCTGCTGCTGCAGAAATCTGGCCTCCTGCCTATTCCCAAGATCATAACAGTCCTGAGCAAACATATGTTTTGCAATCGCATCAGCAAAACACTCGGCCTTTGTTTGCAGCAGGCTGTGCTGCGCTTGCCGACCCCCCCAGGGCTGTAAGCTCTGCCAGATGCCTCGCATCTCCCACCTCTTTTGGTCTGTGATTTTATGGTATCAATTATGTCAAAAGAAACACATCCCTGAGGTGGCCCACATGATATTTTTTTGTCTTCCACAGCAATATAAGATTTATAAAGTTACACTCTGTTAGATCATTCTCTTTCAAATATTTCGAATTAAAATAAAATATGATAGGCCCCAAGAGAACTTCTGTTCCAGATAGGAGGAGGACCAGGACAGCTCCGAACCCCCCAAAATACTGACCTGGTGGAAGGAAGGCTTCTGCCTACAGTTCAGGCTGCTTGGTTTTGAGACCTAACCAAGCTTTCTGACAACCAGTCAGGGAAATTCCATGCCGCTGAACTTTACACTTCTGTTAAATGTAAAACTGAACAGTGAAAAATTGCTCACAGGCTGTGTTCCTGTTATGGATGTACAAACCTTGCAGCCAAGTGCAGAAAACACTGAGGACACTGCTGTCAGGGGAACATGACACAAGGAAGCAGTTCTCCACACTTCTAATTCTGGAGCTTTAAAGGCTTGCTTTCCTCTCCACCCTTCAAGTACCACCACTTCTCTATGCAATTAACTCTGGAGAGCCAAGGGATACTTTACTACTGAAGGCTTAGCAGCATTTATAAGGTTAAATTACCTAGAGATGCTCAGGTACAGCAGTTCTTCCCTTACTTGTGACCTTGGCTTAAAGCTGGTAAGTTTCTCCAGAAGAAATGGGGTGTGATTCCTACCTCACTCTCACTTCATGAAATGCTCAACAGAAGCATGGAGAAAGAAGAATGAAATATTGGAAAGGGAAGTTGCATTTTATGAGCTAAAAAAATAAACTAATGAAGAACACTGTTTAATTCCCATTGGGTACTTCCTTGCTTTAAGCCAACTCCTAATAAAAAAATAAACGGGCTCCTCTTTCAACACAGGCAAAAAAACTGGCTTGTGCTCAGAAAAGCTGTTGAAAGGGAGAAGAATTACCTGAAAGCTGAAATGCATCACCATGAGGAGTCTTCTGGATGACAGATGAATGGTCATGATGATGAGTTTGTTACCACCCTTGGAAGAAGGGGTGGGGGGAGGAAAGGGGAGGAAAGGCAGCACTCCCTCACTTCCAAAGTGGTTTTGCCCCACTGTGATCAACTGCTCTGCCTGGGATTTTGCATGTTTGTATTAACAATTGCTCCTATACAAATAACCTTGGCAGATACAGATTCTTCTCTGACATCATCCAAGGGAAATTCTCTCTCTTTAAAGAAATAGCAACAGAAGGTAGAAAATTATATAGTATTCTTCGCTTTCTTTATCAGGATAGATGGAGGCAGTGACAACATGTCAGAAAAACTGTGTACAAAGGGGAAGAGGAAGTTGCACAGCCACAGCAAACAAATAATAATGGACTTAAAAGCTCTCCCATATGGCCCGAGTACACAAGCTCTGCTCAGGCCCCAGGTACGTCTCTGCCTTAGCAGAATCCCATCACTCTAGCCTGCTGCAAGCCTTTCTCCACCCCAGCCCTCACATGAGCATTTCCAAATTAAAGAGCACACACAAACCTGAGCCACCTGCTCATATAAATCAGTACACAGTAGTGGACTGAAATTATTTCTATTTGGGAACAAGTAAGGCAAACTAAACGAGCAATTTAGTGAATGAATATGGTTTGAGACTGGCATAAAGCTTGAGTACAAACGAGTACAAACCACAGCACAGCCAGGGAACACGGGTATAGATCTATGGTACAGTTTGCATAACTGGAGCATTCCCCTGGGGAAGCACAACAGTATGTTTGACCCTGTATTGATGCAAATAAACAGGGATCTAGTTAAATGCTCTTAAGGGAAAACACAACAACAGATGTTTGACATGGAAACATTGATAGGTACCAAGTTTCCTTTTCACCCAGAAATAGCGCATGAGAGATACTCAAAGCAAATGCCACCTAAAGTGTGGAAGCATGCTCCTTCATAGCCAGCACTTCCATAAATTTCCTTGCCTAAAAGGTTGGCATTTAACTTCTGTGCACTCCTAAGTTATCAGAAATTATTTTTTTCCTTATTGCTACAGTTAAAGAAATGTCCTGGGGAAGCTAAAAGGAGACCAACCAGCTACAACGTGAAAAACACAAACGCCTGCACTTGGCTGCTGTAACTTGGAACCGTTCTGTTTCAGTCCAATAGGGAGACTTTTTTCAGTCGAGTTCAGCACAAAGAGATGACTCCAAAGAACTGGCAAACTTAAATTCTTTCCATAGAAAAGCTATCCAAGCAGGAGCACTTGAGACGTATGTTACTGCGGTGCCCTGGACATCAAATTAATATCTGGAGGATGATCAGATGATTCTTTCCCAAGAACATTTACTAATAAAACCAGATAATCCTCTGGGGCTCTGAGCTACCTGATTTGTATTAGCTCCAATTAATATGGTGCCTTAATGAAGTCACAAGGTGTTTCACCAATGACTAAGCAGCCCCACAGTGGCCACTCTGAACGTTTGTTTCCCTGTGGATTCCTCTCGTTCCTCTCTGTCCACAGCCACTACCTTTTTCATAACAAATTTCAAATGCATCTATTAATCTCTTCTATCCCTTTATTATACACTTTAAAACAGCAAAAATCTTTATCATGATAACAATATGGCGCAGCAACCAAACCACTTGTTACAGTGATGAAAGAGTTTAAATTAAAAAGAAGAATGTATCACCCTAGGATGCAGGTCAAGAAAAAATGGTATTTCAAAGCATTCTTCTTGATTTAACCTTAATCTGACTAAGTCTTCCAAAAACTCATTCTATTATTAGAATTGGTAAACAATTCTAGGGAGGAGAAAACTGTATTCTTTGTACAGTCTAAATTTTTGCTGTATGTGTCAAAGATCCGCCCCATAGGAACGTCATTGCACCTGATACCTTTATAATAATAACAAACCCAAGTTGTTTAGTAGAATGAAGGGCTGGCAATTGGCCACATCAGGAGATAGGTTTAGATCAATATACAGAAGCTTTCCTTTTGTATTCTTTAGGATTGTAAGGCTCGCTAAGACTGAACGTTTTACCATACTCAAACATCATATTTATTATCTTTTCTTCAAACTTTATCTGTCCTTGAAATGCTATTTTTCTATTTCTAGATTTTTCTTACGTGCTGCTTTCTTAATGGCTACATCTTGCAAATAACCATGGGGGTCTGTGAGTAATTATAAATCAGGCCATCCCTAGCCCACTGTATTTCCCAAAGACACATCATCTTTTCTCTTACATCTGTAAGAGGCTGTTGTTTCACCTGAGCTTTTCTCACAGCTGACTGACTTTAACTCCAGTGGCTTTATTTGTTCTCTAAACAATTAAGTTCATCACTCAGGACTCTTACTCCTCCAAAAAGTCATTCTTCTGGTAATTTCTGCCTTTAAGATCTCTACACCACACCTCACCTCTAAACCACAAGTTGGTTTTTTTTAATGTCACCAAGGCTTGTCCGAATTTAACATTCCCTTCTGCAGTTATCAGGTAGCAGAAGTATAAAGTTTAATTTAGAGAGCTATAAGAAATTAAGATGTTGAGATTATTCATGCTTTGGCAGGGACATGGAAACAGAAGTATGGTTTCTAAGACTACTGCAAATAGATAGATTAAAGATGCATAGCTAAGGTTTGGAAGACTGAAAGAATGTCTTACCAGATTATTCTTCTCCCTTTTTATGAGGGTACGCAGCTCCTCCTAGACTGATAAACAGCAGCTGAACTATAAAAGTTGTTTGTCTGGCTATCTGTGGATTCTTCCACTGCTGTCCTGAGGTGGCTCCAGACTCAGGCACCACGCAAGAATACTCTGGTTAATAACCCTCGCCCAGACCCAGCTCTCCCAAGATCTAAGTCTGTGTCAGCAAATTTCAAAGCTGACCTTGGTAACTCACAGGTAACTTCTGACCTTTTGGTGGCTAGAGGGTGTTTAGAGAAGAGGATTGGCTGTCCAGCTACAGGCTGTCACACCCTGGAGAATGGAACATCTGCAGGCTGCCAGTCACTCTCCAGTCTCTCAGTAGTAAATAAGCATTAAGGTTAAACAATACTAGTTTAGCCTTAATAAAAGAATGCATTTGGAGTTCAGTCAAGAAAAATAAAACTTAACATAGCTCATAGCTGTCTAGAACTTGTTTGGGCTAAAGAGGTCTGCGCTCCCCCCTTTTGTTAGCAAACTTTTGGGCCAAGCCGATGCCCAAGACTCTTTTCACAGCTCATTGGAGTTGGGATTCATTTTACCATCTGATGCTTGGGTCCTTTCTCCCCAGGATAAATACTGAAAAGGGATGAATATCCTGTCCCCACTGAGTGAAAATTCACCCTTAGGAACTTCCTGCAACTCAGAGTCCTCATGATTGATTGAGTGAAGAGCAATGAGACAATGCAGTCTATGCTGCCTGGAATGCTGTCTGCCCCTG
>VXBA01004365.1:154215-208677 GCA_013399895.1 Serilophus lunatus | reverse complement strand
CCCTGCTTCACCAGTATCATGTAAAGATGTGTTGGAAGGCCTGTCCTGCACAGATTGAGGTGGCCTTACCACACGGTGGGCAATCAACTGCAAAGGAACCTTCAACACAATTCAAACTTATGTCTTCAAAGCAAGGGAAGGCCAGCTGAATCATCTCTGTGAGTTTAAGGCTTCTGTTTGTTTCTTTTTTAACTGCATTTGACCTCAGAAATAGTCTTTATATTAAAAGAGAAGAAAAAACAGTGAAACGTGTCTCATCACTAGCTTCTAATTGAAATCAAACAAAACAGCAAACACATAGGGAAAAGAAATGCCTTTAGGAGCACTGGAGTGTTACACTTGGCTTTACTGGGATTGATGAGGCCATGAGAGCAAGTGACCCAGGGCTGCATTGGTGTGAGGTTACAGCAAGAGTGCAGGAAATGCTGTGCAGGTGTCCTGTGAAAAAGTTGCAACTAAAACCTGCTTTCAAGTTCTGTAGCATGCAGTCATGCAGCCCAGAAGCTCATCTCACCAGAAGCTTTTTGCCATCTTTACCCTTAGGGGTTCAGTTGTACTTCTAGAAAATTGCTTGACACTCTGACCTGAGACTCATGCCTGAGTTGATTCTGCAGGTACAACAAACACAAAGCTTATTTTTGCAGAGCCTTCACCAAAGAACAAACTCACAATTTATAAAATGCTCTGTCAGACTTCAAGTCAAAACTTAACCTGCATATATCCACACTGCAGTCAAAATCTAAGTGATTTTTGTCAGTTTTCTCTGTGTGTATGTGTGTGTGTGTCAGGGCAGTGCATTAAATGAATCCGATGTTTTACCCACTAAAAGACAAGTAAGAAGAATGGAATGTGACAAAAGCATGTCACGCCACTCAGCGCGCTTCAGCATGACTCTCAGCTATTTATCTGTAGCTTAATTGTTACAATCAGATACATCAAATTAAATAGTACTAAACTAATATAGGAATTACTGCTACAGATTCAGGATCCCTTATGCTAGTAACTGCAGTTTGGGGAACAGTTTTGTGGCTTTCTTCTTACACTTGCCACTTTCAGGTATATGCTCAGAGTGCCTCAGAGCAGCAGACAGAAAAAAAAAAAAAAGAAAAATCTCTTCTTTTATATTCAGTTTTTGCAGTCTAGCTGTGATCCACATAATACACACTTTTTTCTGAGCCTTAGAGTTTTGGAAAACCATTGAAGTTTTTTATTAGGAAAAAAATTCAAATAACTATAAAGCTGTATTCCCCTTGCATTGTCTGTAATGATCCAACCTGGCAGCTGCAAGTTCCTCAATACTGAATCTCTCACCATATTTACCTAATATATAAAGCCAAGTACAATACTATCATATATGATTTATCATCTGCTTTAGAACATTATCTTGGCAAAAAGTTAAATACAAAAGCAAGTGGCATCATCCTAGAAGAGTAACCCACATGGATTTAAGGATGGCTCTTAAAAAAACAGATCATCTTCTAGGTATTGTTCAACATCTGACCATTATAAGTTAAGGAGATAACACCAGATCTATCATCCAGATTTGTCATTTTCATATCAGATCTGTTTTGTTTTTATACTCTAAACCAAATTCATTAAGATCTGTGCTCAAAAATCATGAAAAAACCCCTAAGCTAGATGAAGCATGTACTTCTTGTCATTTTTGGCAATTATTATTGGTATTTTGTTTAAATTCAGACAGCATTGTATTCTCCCTTCTTCCCATTTTGAAAAGATGACATAGCTAACGTTTTTGACACAAACCATTTTATTGGCCTTTGCTTTCTAAAACAGAAGAACTAGAAAAGCACTGACTTCCTGCTGATACAAATCCTAGAAGATCTGTCCTGTCTCCTACTGAGTAATCAATACTATTTCCTACAGTAAGCTTTGCCACTTGCAGTAATATGCCGTTTCTTTCTCTTACCATTAAAATGTTAAGTTAAAGGGTCACTGACATCCACCCGGGGGTACAGCAGGGAGCAGAAGCCTCCCAGCCCATGAGAAGCCACCCTTGCCCTGTGAGCAGTGACAGCCAACACTCGCCCTGATGACCCCCAGCAACGTGCCGTGCCACAGCCAACATGTGCTTCGAGGACATCGTACACGTGCCCCTCTTTAACGCAGCACAACTTTGGCATCCTTCTAAATCCTGGATTTCTTTGGAGCTTGGAGAGCTCCGTCAAGGCCCCTGGGACAAGCTGGCCTGGCACCAAGCTGCCTGCAGGACTATCATCTTACCCTCCTACCGCCACTGCCACCTTGGCACTTTTCCACTGGCCACAGAGGCTTTGGGTCCCTGCAGGACAACTGTAAAGTCGCAGGGAGATTTCTGCAACTGAACTGCTTGGGGTCAGAATAAACCCACATACTTTTCTGGACTTTGTACAACTGCTGTCTGCAATGGTGATGTCCAAACCATGGAACTGCTAATACCTTCCCCCACCTACCTTCTCAAAAGCGTATTTTGTCAGGGAACTAAGTCAAAACAGGCTTGAAACCAATTCTAGCACTTTCTGTTCAAATACCATTAAGTGTCTTTTTTTTTTTTATGTTAACCACAATATTGGAACTTAGCCTTAAATTCACTTTTTGTGTTTGTAAACAACCATAATTTGACATCAACCACTTGCTGTTGTGAGAGAAGAAAGGCCACCTACTGTTGTTGGACCACCCTGCCTCCTTACTACACAGCATATCAAACATACACTAATGCTGAAGTCCTGGGGAAGGCCAGCACTGTACGTGTATCCTCTCAGATTCAGATGTGCTGAAACCACACACAAAGTACATATAGCAGACATGCTGTAGGAGACACAATGCTCTCAGATTTCCTTAGCAGAATCAATATATTACAATCAAGTTACCATTGAAGCCCAATCTATAGCAGTTTAAAAATACAAAGTAAATAAATAAATAAATAAAATGCACATATACCATACTAAACACGTGCAATTTTACTAACATAGTATTAAAAAAGGAGCTTATAGATCTCTCTCACTGGATATGAAGCTATAGCATTCAAACCCCTTCTCATTTTGTCAGTAAAGCTACAAATCTGTACCTGTCCCTCTGTTTCTTATCAGTGTGACAGCTGCCCTCTGGATACTGTGCAGGGATTCTAGGTTGGCAAAACAAGGCACCAAATGAAAATTTGGGCAGAACTGGACCATGTTTGCACTGCTGATGAAGATGCAACAATGATCACTGAAGCCTGTAAACTAAAATGCTACCAAAAAAACCTCTGGTTCATTTGCTGACTTGACTGTATTACTAACAACAGCAGACAGGATGATTTTTCTTTATCACAGTGCATTTGCTATCTTCCAAACAAGTCTTCTCTTGAGAGAGACTACCACAAAAATCATGTATTCTATTATTTGTGTAAACGTAAAGATAAATTTCCTAAGAGTAACAAATCATTGCTTATAACTTATTGTGAAATGTGATTTGAAAGAAATTTTCATGTCCCATCACACTCCTCTGAAGCTGGGAGGGCTGAGGCTAAACCAAGTTTGGATTGTAGCCAGCAAGGGCCAGAGGCCAACTCTTTAGAGCTGCAGCAAATAATGAATTACTTGGCAAAGTGTAGCTCTGTAGATGTCAAGGATCACTGCACAATAACTAAAACAAACAAGAATGGGATGAGTCCAGGGGAAATCATTTTGGTGAACTTATATCTGGGGTTCACAGAGAAACTACAGTCAGGATCTGCATTAGGATTTGAACCAGCAAAGACTGGCAGGACAGAATTCACGCATTGGGCTAGAAAAAGAGAGAGGACACCTGAGAATCATCTCTCTAGGTTTAAACTTAAGCCTAGTGGGAGTAATTCTGCTAAAGTAAGGTGTTTCTATGTCCACAGCCAGCAGCTGAAGTCTAGAGCTTACACTAACAAGGATCCAGAAAGGGTGATTCAGTTATAGCAAATTAGAGGGCTCCCTGGGCCCTTCGTATTGTTTCTAAGAGGCCGACTCTGCTTGGTAAGAATAAGTAAAGAAAACCCTGTGTCTCTGAATTCATACTGCAATATCATCTATATCCTCTCTTCCATGTGCAAGGGCCACATTTTCTACAATAAATTCATAGAATATAGAATAATAGAAGGAAAATGCAGCATTATACACACAGGCAGGCACTTTCTTAATAGCTGTCCTGCACTAATTATTTTGTTGAAATACGATCAAGACATTGCTGGGAGGGAATGCTTTAAACTGGGGTCACTTGAGACTTCAGGTTGTTTCTGGCAGCACTTTGCCCTGGCTGAGGGAAATGGTCTTGTACAAGCAACCAAAATTAATCGTCTGACTACGCCTAAGATGACCCAAACAGGAAAAGAAAGATAACCTCCATATAACCCCCATATATTTACTTGTACAGCAAATATGTTACGAGTGAGGACTTTGCCCAGTTTCACATGAAACAGCAACTGGACAAAATCTTCCTAACAGCTCTAAACCTTAAACACAGCCTACTCTGAGGGGCAGAGGGGAGAAGAAATTAGCTAGAGGCAAGCTGGTTCACAAGGCAAAACTCAAGATAGGGCCCTCACATTTCTGGATGGTCAGTCCAGGTGGGCACCGTACGTGATGTCAAACCAACAAATTTTGAAAAAACACGAAATGTAATTGCAGTGCATCCAGAATCCTCCATCTCGCTGGGCACTACATGTGCTGTAAGTCTGAACCGGCTCCAAACACATCAGACACCTGGGTTATGCACTCAGCATTTTACAGAGATTCTGTAACCAGCTACCAGAAGCCCTAAATGACCAAATTCCTTTTTCCCCTTGTCTATACAACCTTCCAGGAAGGGAGGGCAGGGCAGGGGTGGAAGGGATAGGAATGTGTGTGGGTAATGACAGCACTATTTATGAAGTCCTATAAACAGACTAACTCTCTGCATGGATAGTCACTGATGAAAAAAAACAACCCAATACTGCCTGCTCTGCCTCATAACAAGACAGACGTTCACATAAAACAAAACACGCATTTAGATTTTTGGCTTAATATTCTTGTCTCTGAATTGTTGCTTTACGTATCAACAAATGATCCTTTGTTTTGAGGAAGCCTTACTGGCCACAAGTCTCCCAAGAGAGGGGCACTACATCCTCAGGCACTGACAGGCCTGCCTGGCAGTAAGTAATCGGCATGTATGGGAGAGATGGCATAAATCCAGAGCTGAGTACAGAGGAATCACAACAATACTGGCCAAGAGAGAGTTTAAGTGAAGAAGGCATGTGGGTACATGAACAGAAACAGAAAGGTGCTGGACATACTTATCCTACAATCCTGCTATGCTGCCTTGTGTGCCAGCTTGTTGACATTTATGTGGCTGTTAAAAAAGAGAGAACAACCGCAAACAAGTCACTATGCAAAACTTTTTTCTAAAAGTACAATGCTAAGGAACATTGGGCACAGAGGTGCCAATCTTCCAAGCCAGTCTTAAAGCAATCAGCCCTCACATTGAGAGTTACTACCTAACAATTCTCAGTCAACAGTAGGTAAAAACATGTCCAGCCCCAAGCACCTAGAGCATTGGAAAGACTGCAGCCTATTTAAGAGTCAGGAATATAATCAAAAGCTGCACTAGAAACAGAAGTCTGAACTTGGCAAGTAAACGCCTTTTCCACTCCTTTTTAGACAGACTTTCTTGATGGAAGTTGCCTATTTTAAAGCATTTTGCATTTGAGTATCGTATTAAATTCTTAACTGAGCTATGTAAGGTTAAAACATTTTTTATAAAATACAAGAATGTTTTTTTATGAACAGTTTGTTGACAGAATAGAGCAACAGCACTTACATTATAGTTTTCAAACAGTAAATAAAACCTCTAAAAGCAAGTTTATTTCATGTTTTCTCTGTCAACTAGCAAAGTGTCAACTAAATGTTAATGGCATTTATCCTGCTATTTTGGTCATCATCAAATTTGAAGAAATACAGCTGCATCCATTTTCCTCATATGTTTTATACAAGTGACTCCCTAAATGTTTTCTTCCTCTCATCGCACAAAACTTCCACCGTTGGAGAAGCAACACAACTGCATTTGACACTAACGTGAACTTCCTGATCAGACCATCGACAACCTTTAGCCCATGTTCCCAGTTGTCTCAGGGGGCAAAGGGAGTGGGCAGCTGCTCAGAAAGTTTCTGACTAACAGAACATTGTGAAAGGAACATGAAGGGAACTACAGTCAACAAATTAGGTTTGAAGATTTTAAGCAAAGTGCCCAAAGAAACAGCACATATTTTCAGTCTGGTAACAACTTTGAACATTACGTAAGTGTGCATCACCTTGGAAAGCGTGCAGTTCCTGTGGAGATGGGTACTTGATCTCCACGGCTTGTTGCTTACAAACAACAGTTTGCAGCAAGCATAGGATTCCATCTTAGGTGCCCTTAAACCAATTTGAAAACTTATTAAAGTAGTGTTGCAATTATGTGAAAAAAAGGTGGGGAAAGACCCAGAATGAAAGCTTCCAAGGTTTTCAATTAACTTCCAAGTGGCACTTCTAAGAATCGGCATGTTTGTTCCTTACTGTGAAATAATTTTCCAACTGTTTCCTTTGCCCAGTATTTTTCCAAAGTGACTAGTACAGCCAAGTGCAGCTAGGCGACTCAGAAGAGTGCACAGTGAAAGACATTTCAGCATAACCCTGGGTTCATGACCTATTTTATGTAACAGAAAATCTACTTAAATATGAATCAGATGTAGATATGAGAACTCTTTAAATTTAGATTATATTGACCTATGTATATATCTCTTACGTACTAGTAAGGCTTGTACACCGAGTTCTTCCCTAGTAGAAAGCCCCTTCAACAAATACAGGCACAAAATTAAGAACACAAAAGCCAGTTACTGAAGATGCCTAAAAGAGATAAGACTGTGTGGAGAACAGCTGGGCTTTTAGATTCAGATCACTGCACACGAATCAATTTAGTCAAAAGCTCACTTCCGTCTTCTCAGTCTGAGCACCCTCTTCCCTGCACCAAACCTCCTTCATTTCTCTCACTGTTTCACCTGCCCTGACATTATTTTTGCTGCCTAACTTCAAAGAATCAGAGAACACTGTAGGACAAATACGATTTTCCTTTTCTTACTACCCTGTCTTGAATTGCTTACTGTTAACCTGGTTGGGCTGTAATTACCTGAATTGTGCCCTGGATCTGTACAGCAGCCCTGCCTGCTCACCTGACTCTAAACACTGCTTCTATGAGCACTGGTAATTACTTAATGGTGCCATATGCAGAACAAGGATATGTTCTCCCTTCAGAGCACGTAACAGTTCCAGCAAATGCAAATACAAAAAAAAAAAAAATCACTGACTCAGGTCATAGAGAGCCATGTATTGAGACAAACCAGGACACAATTTTTCTGCTGTTTTATTGGTTTCAGTTTCTTTTGCCCCCACTACTTCCCACACTATCTCAGCTTTTCAATGAAAAGATAGCTAAAAGTGAAAGGGGTTAGAGTGCAACCAAAGCAGGTCCCCAAGTATTCCTCTAAACTTCCACCTGCAAGGTATGCAAGAGTCTGATTTCTGCTCTGCTAGTGGCTATTTCCAAAAAACTTTGTGCTCTGCAAGAGCTGGTCATTACTTTGCTGTTGTCTCATTATCAAAGCCACCTGCAGATTGAAAATGTATGGACTACCTCAGGAAACACAAATTGTGGCAGCGTTTATCTGGATTTGAGCTTGTTACTATGAAGCTGAAACTTGGAAGAGTTCAGTAAATGTAGGCTTTGTTTCTAGTATCACATCACAACTTCCTTCTGCTTTGGAAGACCTCAGAAGGCAGAGGCTGAAAACCCTCCCTGATCATCATATACATGTAAAAGTAGAAGAAAAGAGGCTGCACTCGTCCCCATTGCCTGACAGTTGGAACCAATGATCATTAAGGGCAGGGGAGAGTACAAAGCCAGAAAAGGCAGTTTCTGGAAAAGAAGGATGGCAAAGTAGAGGTTTAGGTGGGGAGAGCACAAAAGACCATCCAGGTCCATGGACTCCTAGGGGAAGACATTCCTCTACTTGTCTGGCTTAGGGACAGCCTCCTTAATATAGGGATTCGTCCAGCAGAGCAGCTGTGTGTAGAACATCAGCAATGACTGGGAACCATATATCCCTGACTAAAATCAGTTTTGTGGGGGTGAGGTTTGGTATGTGATTAAACTTCATTGAAGTTTCAAACAGCAAAAGTTTAGGATGGGGCAGGGACTTCGTGGAAGATGGTTTCACCTGAGTCTGTGACCAAACTGCAATGAAATCTTTCATCTCAGTGCTTTGCTGTATAATCTGTTCAGATGGATTCAATTCTTAGAATTGAACATTCAGGTTTTATTATTAAGCACAGCTTCCAGCAAACAGAAACACACAGATCTGATATGAAAATAAAATGGTAGCCTATCTATTCCTTCCACTGCAGCTACTGTATTTGTATTCTCTCTTTGGACAAACACTCACCCAAACTTGGGACAATTCCAGCTGGTTACATCAGCAGTTCATATAGCAGTGGTCACAGACAAAAACTAGTCTTCAGTGTTACCCTATGGACTGTTATTACAACTTCCTTCTAAAATAAGCAGCATTATTTAGAGACAGTCTTATATGTTATTAAATCTATAGCATCTGAAAAAAAAATGAAATACATTTATTTTTCCTCTTGGGAACAAATATGATAAATCACAGTTACATGAGGCATCTAATTATCACTCAGATTTTCAGAGACATCAAATTATCGACTTTGCAATTAACACTACAGGCCATGGACAAACACTGTAGGAATACCTGTTAACACAATCTAACAAAACCAGTCAAGTCCCAAAGCAAAGAGGGATTCAAAGCCTTTCAGAAGGCAAGAAATAGTGGACAGCTGGCACAACTAAGAGAGTTAATGAATACAACAGCATTCAGAAGCAATTTGAAAACTGTCTGCTTGGGTAAGGCAGAGGTACTAAAGAAATCTCCATTTATAAACAGCGTTGATGGGATTTAAACAGCCTGTGTAAGAAGGATTAAAAGTCAATTAAAAAGTCTATAGAGATAAGAAAGCAAAAAGAAATCATGGCCTTGAATTCTGTAGGTAGCATTTAACCTTATCTCACTCTCCTGGCACACATGGGGGTAAAACAAGCTGCCTTATGCACAGCTGGTGAGGTGGGTTTTTTAATGCTTGTACCGTGCTTTAAGCTCTGTGGTCCCCTCACTCTCCCCTCCCCCTGTTTTCAATAAGTATACTAAAAATCATCATTTACTATCCCATCGGCTACATTTAACAGACTCCAAAGAGAGACATAAATTGCAAGAGTCTGTCCAGGCAGGCTATAATGATTAGGTGTTTTCTTTCCTTCATATAACTGATGAGCTTGCTATTCTCTGTTAGACTTTTATAACTGTACACGTTCAATGCAACTACTGTAAATATTGACAATGGAGAGGGAAGTGGGGATTTCTGGGAGGAGGAGGAGGAGTGGGAGGGAGATGAGAACTCAGCTTTAAGGGTTTTTTCCCCTTCTTGCCTCCAGAGTATCCTGTAACACTCTGCTTTACACAAAATTTATTAATGGCTTTTAATTTACGTATCACTACTTAGAATAAGATGACAGTCAGGAACACAAAACTAGCTCTTTTCAGTCATTAATCCCTCTCCTTTCTTATTTCATCTCATCCAAAATCCAGCCTATTCTGGTAACATCAATTGCCTACTTCTGACGTGCCTTTTGTAAAACGGCCAAAGCTAAAGAGCATTTAAGGTGAAAATGTACAATGCCAAGTCTTGTCTTGGTTTCCCTTGCCTGTAACATAGCCTAACATTTGATTTGCTTCCTTTGGTCTCATCCAGGATACAATAAGAGCCTTATGAAAAAGGCTGTAAGAATCTGGGCCATTGATTTGAACAAGAACTATTTAGCCATGACACACAGCACCAAAAAGAACTGCTCGACACGCCAGCTCTGGAAGCAGCATTGCCATTTCAGCACAGGGCTCTTACCAGTAGCACAGTACTGGGCAGCAAAGCTGGACAGCTTCTGGCACCCAGGGTTATCTCTTGGCACAGTAATTCACTGCACTGTACCAGCCTGTCAGAGCTAGTTCAGGTGTGTCCAACACAGCACCACAAAACACGATGTAAACATGTTCTGATTGCTTATCTGTGATATTTACCTGCCTGTCCTTTTTTCAAGGGATCACACAAACCATTACATAAACATAACTACAATATTACTTGAAGAAAGGGACAGCTATTCCACTGGGAAGTGAAGTTATGTTTAAGAAACAAACAAGCAAGCCACAGATATTTGGGGGCACATCGCATCCATGCAATGAAGAACATCAATTTACAATAGCCCTCGGGAGATTCAATCAGCTTACTTGCTGTATTTGTATAAACCACACGAGACACTGAAATTCTGTAGGAGACGTTTTCCTAACTCTTATGGCTGCAGAGTCAATTTTTTTAAATGCGGTTTTACTGTAAGTCAACACAGCCCTATTTTCACTGGTCTGCTAAGGCATGTGACTATGATAGCAGCAATGTTCTCAATCTTCACGCTCTCCTTTACCTTCATATAGTGAGGAAGCTAAAGTCCTAGTATAAATATTGTTTGATGAACTGCTTTAACAGCTTTCATCACAGAGTTATCTGACTACTGTATTTCTGTATCCATGAGTATTATTCTTTGCATTTTATAAATATGGGTTTACATCCTTCAGAGTAAGAAGGATATTGTCATCAGAACACGTTTGTGACTATTCATTTTGCAGCAATATATTCATGGTCCAGTCCTTACTCTGGATGACATACCCAGGGGATTCACATTGAGGAGGCAGAAGTAAACCTAGCAGACCCAATCCCTCCTTAAGGCTCATTGCTCTTTTATGCTTTTTCTACTACTGAAAAAAGGTACTTATTTCTGTTTGGGTTGCAAAGTCAGCATAGGCAAGATAGCTGGGTCTCCCTATTGGTTGGTGTCCCTATCAGTTTAACATGATAACGAAAAGGACTGGATTACCATTCTGCAAGGGCTGTGAAGGATGAGGTGAACCTTAAAAACTGAAAAAACACCTTGCATCTGAATGCAGTCAGGCAGCTGCCTCATTGAAATTCCTCAAGAGTATCAGTCACAGGTCTTCTGCTTCAACGCATGTAGTTAGAGGATTATGATCTAAAAACGTGCAGTTTGGCTTCCTCACTGTAACCTCATGATGTTATTTGGCCATTTATGAATATCCAGACCTCCATGCAGCTGAGCTGTTAATAACGTGGCACGTACCAATCACACTGCAAAGCAAGTGATCTCACCTAGGCAGCTTGTGTAAACACAGCACAGCCACACAAATATGACAAGCTTCTGAACAGACTTAAGGTCATTCCATGAAGATTATTTACTGTGTTGCCTAGGAACACATAAATAGGGCTTTTGGGGTGCACCCCTCTCCAATTTTCCATAAAAGAAAATTTATGTAAAGAACAGAATTCCTTCAAAGAAGATATTTGCTATTGTGATAATTTACCATACCATACTCTGAAGAACAATTTTTTTAAACAGCTTTTCCAAACTCAGCAATCTTCTTTTCTGAGTACTAATTTCCATTAGAAAGTATTCTGCTGTTATAGCCAAGAACTGACAACACTTCCAGTGCCCTATTTGAACAAATGTACACTGCTAGAATAGCACTGATTCTGCTCCCATGAATATATTTTGGAGAACTAGTCTTTAAAGCTCCTTGGACATATCAGTGAAACTGAATTTAAATTCTGGAATTAAAAACAATTCAAACCCTTTGAAAGAAGTTATAAACATCTGTGTACCTTCCTCCTTAAACCAAAGATATTGCTTACTTGTTGGCAAACTGGTAGGAAAATTATGGAATGGGTAGGCTCAACTGTCTAGTGGTCTTACAGAAACAGCTAAATCCCAGTTCTGCTCAAATTAGAAGAGGGTAAATCCTATTTACCAGCATTTAATCTCTCCTATACTACATCTTCCATTAATAATGCTTAAAAGTAGAAATGTGTTTCATGTGGATAATGTTATAGAACAAAATTTCCCTAGGAGTAAATATGACAATCACTGAATATGAAATTTTTGGTTTTCAAAATATTTATAAAAGAATTCTGTAAGAAAATAGAATTTATTTTTAAATAATGTATTTCATGATATCAACTAAAGCAGTTGGAAAACTACAGGGGGCAAGCTCTACTTCAGATCAGGCTTAAAAGCTTATCTACTATTATCAATTGTATGAGCTCATCTAAGAAAAGTGAGTACTTTTCCACACAAGTCTGATTTGCTGTTACAAGAGCTACAACATTATTATTATCCAAAAAAAAGAAAGAAGAATCTTAGAACATTTTTTTCTCCCCATTGATACAGCAAATAATTCTCTCCTTAAAGTCTCCACTGCTATAAATAAATACCAGACCAAGAAAAGAAATACTGGTTAGACAACTCATTTTAGAGATATATGCTCTGGATTAAGTGGGATTTCAGGGAAAAATGATGTGATAAATAGGTTTAGCAAATAGCTTTGCTATTTTTGAGGTAACTTTGTAAAGTGAGCAGCTGTTCAGTTTCAATATACAGTTACTGAACTCCACCTAGCTTACCTGATGGATATAAAAAGGTCTAATAGAAAAGTAAGAGAAAATTTTTACATATTCTTCAGTGTTTTGATCTCCACGACCACTAAAAACACAAGAATTTCCCAAAGAAATTTGTACAGCACACCATGGAGAATACTTAGGAAACAGTCACTAGGAAATTACAAAATTATCCCAGCTGTAGAAAAGGGACAGATGGGACCCTTGAAAGCCTATTGAAGACTAACCTCCTGCTTCAGCAAAATCAACCACAGCTTTGTCATCCTGACAGATGTTTGCCTAACCTGTCAAAGGCTTCTAATGACAGAAGTGTCATGACTCCCTAAGTAAAGTGTGCTCAAGTATTCTTATTATTAAGATTTATATTTTACCTGGTATGATTATCTGAATGAATCTGTGAACATAGAATGCCTCTTCAATGTTATAAAAAAAATTACTTTCTAATTGCTGAGGATTTTAATATACCACCAGTTCTCGCAGAAAGACTTTTATTATTATTATGCTCTTGTACTATGACTCAACAGCTCAACTGTCTTTTTATCCAGATATAAAGCAAAACAAACTCAAGTTTAGGAGCAAACAACATCAAATATAGTGTACGACAGAGTACAGCTGACAGCAGGTATTTCAACTTAAGCGTGGCTCGAAGCCTTTTTGTTTTTAATTTGTTTATGGCCACAGTGCGCTTTTGACTGAGAAACAGAGGGACAAGGATAAAGAACAGGGGTATTTAAGATTTCTAAAGAACAATTATTTTGTAATAAACTTTTCAGAGCAAGGGAATGATGCTGCTGGAAAGAGCAGCAGTATACAATCTTACTGCTCCTGAGAATAATGCTTTGCAGAGGAGGGGGACAGTGAGAGGGTGGGATTAAGAGAACTTTATTCCCACTCTATAGTAAAATCAGTTGCATTATGCCACTGTGAAAGCTTGTTCAAAACGCTTAGATACCATCTCTGTTCACTCCCACTTTCACATCAGTTCTTGCTAATTCTTGAGCATTTCTCATTTTTCTCCAGCAGCCCCACTATTTAGTTACTCCATCAGGGGGAGGTTACTTCTTCAAAGATAAATAAGTAATGGCCTTGAACAGCAAGTTAGTTACTTCATCTTTGCTTCAGAAGATGAGGACAAAATGTTCTACTTGTACTGCACAACCTGTTACTGAAGAAAACAAGTAGTGGCGAATGCACTGCTGTCTCTTCTTCTCCAGGTTAAACAAGCCAAGTGACCTCAGCTGATCCTCATATGGCTTCTCCTCCAGATCTTCCACCATTTTCATAGTCCTCCTTTAGACACTCTCTATCAGCTTTATATTCTTGTATTGTGGTGCCCAAAACTTCACACAGAACTCAAGGTGAGGCCACACCAGCAGAGAGTAAAGCAGGACAATCCCCTCCCTTGACTGGTTAGCCCAGCAAGAGGTCCAAGTCTTTGCTTCCTTAGCAGTAGCTAAAGTTCAAAAGGAATTTTCTTACCATGCTGTCTTCTATTGTTTCTTTCAGTGGCAACTTACTACACTTATATCCATATTCCCTGCTCACATGAACTCTGCAAACAGAAAGCAATCCTGTCCTACATCCTGGAAGCCACATATATTTTTTTTCTCGCACAACAGATGTCATCACATCAAAGAACAGGGATGATTATCAGCAAGCCTCTCAAGGCACGCATGAAGGGAAACAAAAGTACACAGCTGCTTAATAAAAGTCTTGTTGAGGACTCACAGTATAGTTAGAAATCTAATTCACAAAAAAAAAAGCAGGACCAATGTGTCTCCCAGCAAGACTACCCACAAGTGCATGATGTTCAGATTTCAAAAAACTAGACACACTTGATAAAAGGAAGGAACGTGTGGAAATTCGTGGGTAGACATTAAACAAACATTTCTAAGTCCAGACCCTAGCCAGGGTGAGATGTAGGGGATGGATGGATGGATGGATGGATGGATGGATGGATGGATGGATGGATGGATGGATGGATGGATGGATGGATGGCAGGAAGTAGGTTTTTGCAGGATATTTATAACTCTATTATGGAGGAAATTCGGGGTAGAAAGGAAAAGACCTTCCATCAAACCTGAAAGGATAGGAAAGCAAAAAGGATCCAAACAAGTTTCTAGATGAAAGGATAAATAGGAGGATGTGATGGGGAAGGAAAGGTCTCCAGTTGGAGGTGATCCAGGTGGATAGATGCAAGCACCTATAAAAGATTCAAAGCATTTGAATTTATGAAAGTCAAGGTAGGCACAAACAGAAACAGACAAGACAGTCAACTACAGGAAGGAAAGTGACAGTGATTCACTATGACAAAAGCAGCACTTCTTGTCAGTCAAGACAGCCAGTGTTGCCTTAAAAAGAGCCAACTTGGGGACAGAGTCTGATTCAAAGGAAAGTAAGAGACACACACGAAGTTCCCAGAAAGGCCACTAGCTCTCTTTCCTACAGAACAATCTGCTGTGACATTAAGAAATTTTAAAATGTACCATGATATGCCCAATTTGTTTTAGTTGTTACCTCCAGTCTGTTCCTAAAGAAGGAAATAACCTGATACATACTACAGTGCATATGTCCATTTACATGGCTCTTCCAAAATGCTGTGGCTGTTTTAGGAAAGCCAAGCAGAATACCATTCAGCATGTCCAGCCATAGGACAACTACATACTGCACCTGTGGTAGCTTCAGGACATTACCAGTAGCTCATCTTTGAATGTACATAACAAAAATCAATCCTATAGCAAGAAAAGGAGAAAATGATGCTGAGTGAAGCTCTGATAGACAGTGGTGTAGCTGAGATGAGCACCTTTCCCTCCACTGGAGCCTCGGAATAACTTGTGAACATTTGCACCAGATATGCCTGTGTCGCAGCACAGTAAAGACAGAGATCAGAATATTGGTTGGAAAACCGGAGGTCTCTTAACACCCAATGTTACTAGCCCTTTTCTCTCATCCTACAAGTAACTTAGGACTCCCTGCCTCTTTTCAAGAACCCCTTAAATAAAATGAATTTGCCTGTAGTCAGGCACATAAGCCCTACTCGCACCTTTATTTGTCAATCACTGCTAGGGTTTCTTTTCTGTGAAACTGGCTTCTTATTCATTATTATGGTTCAGTTTGAGGCAATAATTAGGCACTTCAGTCTACGTGGAATAATTTCCCGTGAGAAGTCTTAGAAAGACACTTTCTTCCTACTTACAAACTTACAATCTCATTTCTTCTCATTGGCAGAAAGAAAACATCATGCTAGAGCAGTTACCACAGTGGGAACCAAGTCAAGGACTATGATGTCTGGGAGCTGTCATAACATAATAAGAACAAATAAATACCTAGAGAAAAAGACAAAAAATCTGTTGTTTGTCAAATATGAATTAGTATAGTAATCCACAAAGACAAAAGTAAGCAAATTCAATGTGAAACCCCCCGCTACAAATATCCGATAGAGATTATTATTTGTTATTAGCTCTGAAATGGTGAAAACACTGTCACAGTTATAGGGCTTCTGCTCCAAAGCTGGTTTGTGTTCAGACACCTTCATGCATTGATGCTCTGTAGACATGCACTTTAGACTTTTGGACCTGGATGAATTTGCAGGCTCAGCTGTACAACTGTATAAAACTTTTTTCAAAAACACTTTTCTTTATGGACTAAGTGTATTTCCCATGGAATCGCTGGGATACAGTGGAAGGGCAACCAAATAATGCTCTTTGAACACAATTACATTTTTAGGCAGATATGAAAGAACTATTTGAGATTTAAACTGTAGGAAAAGAATTGCCTCCCCTGATGGTAAGGTAAGCTTTCCGTTTCAGATAAACATGGTGCTTGGATAAAGAAGATCAATGTATTTAAAGACAAAAATAATGACAAATAAACTCTGCCTCTTAAAGTGAGAGACAAGCCTCCTGGAAGACACTCAACCATAAAGAAGGTCAAGTTATATTCCAGATGCATGCCTGCAATATCACTCTGTTTGCATCATTAACAACCATAAAAAACTAGAAATGGTATCAAATTTCAAGCAGCTAACGTGTCTTTGCTGATGCTGCTCAGTCCGGGATGACCACTGGATTCATTCTTACTCTGCTAGAGAGTTCATTGCACTAACAGGAGTCAAAGCAGTGAGCATTCATGCAAGTTGCTATGCTCAGCACACAGCTGTATTGTGAGAGAAGATCTGTTGAGAAAGCAGCCTTTCCATGGCCTTAGCTATACGCAGTATTCATACTTTAACTGATACCGATTATTTAAAACAGGTTTGGTTAAACTGCCACGAGCTATGTGTGTACCTTTTTAAACACTGTTTACAAATGGTTTAAACAAGAAAGAGAAAAACTGTAATGAATAGGAAGCTGTTAGAACCTAGTGCACTTTTATTTATATCAGGACTCTAAACACCTTATATTTTACTGATGACCTGGGTTATGCATGGAACAACATTTGCAAAACAGACTACTGACAAAAGTATGCAAACGTTTTTCTCGCTGTACTGTCAAGTCAGCTTGGGAACAGCTACTGCAGTGGTTTCCTTGTGAAAGTGTAAGCACTTTACAATCTGATAAGAGACTCTGTAGGAGTATATTATAATAAAGACAGAAATTCGGTTCCAATTCTTCATCCTCATAAATTCAGTAGGTATGATCTCTAGGTTGACAAAAGCACATGTGACATACATGCAAGTAACTCTGGGCTTTAAACATGAAAAATAAAAGTTTGAAGCTTAAGTAGTTGAACTTGACACTGCCTATCAATACTGGATGAGCCATAGCAAGATTCCAAATTCTGTCTCTTTTCAGCTTCAGAAAAGAAATTTATGAAACGCTTCGCTTCCAAAATAGCCAGTTTAAATAAGCATAACCCAAATATCTGCATGTTGTTTACCTGTAATTCAAAATTAGCATACAGCTCTCTGTAACTGCACTCCAAGGATTCTGCTGGATTACTGATGTCAATTTATTGTTGAAATGCTCATTTCAAACAATGAGTATTAAATGAGGGAGGACAGAAGAGTCACTCACTCAGACTGGGGATCCAAAAAGATTATATGTTGAAGAAACAGCCTCCTATATTTCTCAAAAATGGTAATATACCTTCTTAACCAAAACTTTTACCTGAACTGCAGTAATATGGTTTTAGAGAGATGCATAAGCAAAGCATGAAGGGGAAATGGCTCTCTCTGCTGTGTGTCTTCAGGTGTAACGAGGAAGTTCTAGAATTGACAAATCATAAACCTCAAAAACAAAGAAACCTGCTTGTTGTATAGTCTATGTGGTAAGAGCTTAAGATGATGCTGTAAATTTTGGTATATTCTGTAACTAATCTTTGGAAATACTGTCTATGAGGAATATTTGTAAAATAAGAATACTTTAATACGTATTATTTTTCGAAACACCAGTTGGCTAGCAGACATTGGTTATATTACTCCAAAAACATATACTTCATTGCTCAAGGGGACTAGCACAAAAGTTTAAATAAATCTGCAACAGTTTTTAAACTGGTTTTTGCCTGTGTGATATGGTGCTCCTTCCCCTTCAAAAAATAGGAGAGGTAAAGGAAGTTTTATTTGCCAAGCTTAGAGATTCGGGTCTTGTGTACCTGAGACAGTAAAGAACTAGCACAGCTACACTGCAATTTTAAGCAAGTTAAACTCTGGCCATAAATTACAGTGTATATAGCCAAGACTAGCATGACTAATTCATTTTGCAACTGTGCTTTAGTATCCAAAAGGCCCTGATAATAAGCCTGTTTCCAGGAATACTATCTTTTTTGCACACCTGCCTAATGGATTACAGAATTCCAGGTTTTTGTTTCTGACAAGGGAAGCCTCCCAAGACCAGCTCTTGCGGCTGTGACACTGGCATACAAGTGCAAGCATCTCTGGCTTAAGTGTCAGCCTTGTCAACAAGAAACTTTCCTTCACACTCTTTAGTCCTCCCATCTAGTCTTTGGTCACATGACTTAGGCATGACTTGACTGCTAGAGAATAATTCTCATTTGGGTAAGTACCAAGGAGAAAATTACAATCAAGAGTGGCTACAAAAGCTTTTAATTCTGGATGAGATGAGAATTTTCAGAAAATAAGGAAGGAAAGAATCGCTGGTAGGTTTCACTTATCTTCTGTTAAGAAAGGATCTTTTCCTTTAAATTTGATAAATACATTTGTATTTGTAATACATTACAAAATTAGAGGCAAAATATAGAATGATACCTCAAAAAATTAAATTTATTGACAGTTTAAATTAACATGATGCAACCATTCCTTTATAAGGGAACTTATATACTTACTTTGAACAGGACATTTATCTTTTCGTTTTCGGTTGATCAGACAAAAATTGTCAATGTCTATTACCAAGAAAATGGAGTTGTTTTTCAAATTCTGAAAATTCAAGATTCACCTTTTCAAATGTGCCTGCATAAACCAAAAAAGTCTGAATCTTTAGATATCTTGAGAGATTTCTATAATTTATCCAATTGCAAATTACTGGGACTTTGGTAAACAACTCACAGCTGTTTGATAAACATAGGGCCTACTGCACTGTTTCAATGCTATTCATAAATTGAAAAGAATTTCTTCCATAAAAGCATCTTAAAAAGTTGTATTTCAGAGATCTGTCTTTAAACTTTTTGTGCTAACCATAACATAATGTGTGAACATGTGTACACAACATGTATTTTTTTTAAAGAAAAGGATTTTCCTGATAAAGAAAAACATCTTGGCTACAAAAGCCAAGAGAGAGCTGACCTTGTGCTCTTTCATTAGACCTAAATAATAAATCAAGGCAAATAAAGATTGTACATCACTGCTTCTCCAGGAAAAATTAGTACAAGCCCTCGAACATTCAAGTATCAAGGCCAAGCTAATCTGATACTATCTTACCTATTGCACTTGGAAACATTACCCTTGCTTGCTTATTGTATTTTGGTCTATGCTGATAATGGTCAAAAAATAACTTGAATTATTTGGTACAGCTGCTAGTGCATGTGCAATTAGGACATAATAAGATGTTATGACATAGAGCCATATTTCTTTCTGTTGCCTGTCATGGAACACACACTTACATAGACCTGAAAGGTAAAAAGACTGCCAAGACCTCAGAAGTTCAGAAGGTTCAGTATTTCAGTATCTACTGTCCTCCTAACCTGGAATTCAAAGCAAAAATTTTCCATCCACATAATTCTCATCTCTGAATTTCAAAATAACAAAACAATAACATTACTCATACAAAACCATCTGAATTTCCTTTTTTAGCCCTCAACACTCAACAGCAACACAAATTGTCAGACTAGAAGACAGAAAGTCAGTCTAGAGGGAAAGAAGCTCAGCCAATTAAAAAAATTACTTACATTTCACCTTAAATTTATAAAGAATTGACTGTTTTCAAGATTTTATGAAGGACGGGCAGAGTACCAAAAACTAGAGAAACAAGAAACACAGTGCTTTCATTTAAAGAAGGAAATAAAAAAGGAACACATTCAGCCAGCTGAATTTCAATTCCTGAAAAAAAGAAAAAAACAAAAATTTGGCAAAGCATTTTGTGAGTGCCCAAACAATAACATGCAACTGAATGCCTGGTAAAATTCAGTTTAACATGCATGTTGAGGAGAGATCCCCAACGAACCTTTTTAAATTGCCTTCCACAACAGATAATAGTTCTGAACAAGGGAACACATGCCAGTGTCTTGAAGCTAAGGAAACTTTATGAGATTGCAGCAATAGGAACACAAAATTGTTTTATGCTGAAAGAGCACTCCAACAATGGCTCACTGCCACATGGAAAAGTATACCAGGTGGGATTCCATGGCAAATGCCCCCTAAATCTGGTTCTACACAGAATGGTGACCTGAATTATGGAATTCAGAGAATGTTTACATTAATGAACCCATAATATAAATCTCGTAAGCACTGAGGGAACCTGAGAGGACAAACTTGAACTTCCGAAGGTGAAATGTTCTGAAATCACTGAAAAAAAGGGACTACAACTCTTTATATATATAAAATTAATATTTTTCCCCCTAAAAGATATATATATTTATTATATATATTATATGGTTATATATTTATATATATATTATGGTTATATATTCTATATACAAATTATCAACTATACAAAGACAGGAAAGGGAAACAAAATGTGACTGTCTGCTTCAAGAGAGTTAAAGTTACAAAGGATTATGGCATCATGAGGTCAACGTGAAAAAACCCAACAAAACCTCGATGTGATTCATACACAGTACTTTAGCTTGCAAGACAGAGGAAGCAAACCTCCCTGTTCTACTCAGCAGGAACAACCCATTCTTTTGGCCAATGTATGTCACAGGTGTCAGGTGAATGCTGCCCTCTGTATTCTCACCGACAAAAGTGTTCCAGAAAAGGCAACTGAGAAAGAAGGGCTGAGAACAGACAATAAAGCCAAAAAACCACAAACACATTTGACATAAAGAGGACAAGATTGAGAGAAGAGAATCTGTATAGTCTTGACAGCTGGTACTCTTTAAAACAATCAGATAAACTTCTCATGCACAGCCTAGGTATAGTCATTAGTTCTTCCCTGGGGCACCTCACTAGATCTTACAACTGTCTTCAGGTCCTTCTCTACCTTCCCTGTTCTGTGGTTCAGTGAAAATACATTTTAGTACAGCCCGCTATCCCACACATAAGGACAAAGGAAATAATCAACATGTATGCTTCGAAAGTATACTGGAAAGCATTGTCTCCAAAAAGAGCATTGGGAACTGCAGCTCGGGCCCCACTGTGTATTTTTTAGTGTGGTTCAGCTGCCTAGGAAGCTAATTTGATCTAAAATACATAAAAGTAGAAATAAACAAACAACAACCTTTTCTGCAGAAACTATGCTAATGTTTAAGAATATGTTGACTTTCCTGGTGACCAAAATTATTTGGAAATACTGGAAGGCTTTTTTATGGCTCCTCTTTGTTTTGGTAAAGGGGCTTCTCTGTACACAGTTTAAAAACCTCAGTATAGGCACATTACAGAAGTAGGGAGATTACTTTTTTTTTTTTGCATCTATGCATACACAGACAAAACACACCCTTAAGACTCATTAAGATGTCTAAAAAGAAGAAAATATTGAAGGAAAAATTAAGATTTTTATCCAGATTCATAAATTAACTCACAGAAAACTGTAATGAGTGGAAATTGGTATTACACAAGTGTATCTTGCAGAGGTACCACTCCCTGGCAGAAAGAAAATTAAACTCTGAAGGCTCTTACTACAGGAAATAGATGTCACTATTTCTATTTTTTAAGTAAGTTTAGATATCTTTCAGAAGTATATACTTAAATTCAGCTTTTGTGAGAGAAACAAAACTCCTCAATTCTCTAACCTGGCCTAGCAGTCTAAACACATCTTTCTCTCAGCTATTCTGTGAGATGCTTCCTAGTCTGTACATTTTGTACCAGAGGCCCAACAGGACTGAATACAAAAGTAACCTGATGCAACTATAGACAAAAACAACAATCTTCCAGGTACCTCAAAGTCAACAGTCACCTAAAAATAGTTCCTTAAATTCCACAAAGCGAGAGAGGAACTTTAAGACTTGACAAATAGAAAACTCAAAGGGTTCTAGGGGAAGGAAAGACAGAGGGAGAAAAAGTAACCCACTATCCATCAGGGAAGAAATGGTGAGTTGCCTCTTGAGAAGACTCTGGGCATGAAATATATGCAAAGAAAAATGAAACTCATCTGCTCCCACAGCTGAGGCTGCCTAATATGTCTCATGTTAACTGTACCTGAGGCTTCCTGTTGTCCCTTCATAGGCTCAGACCTGCTTGACAAAGTAGTTCCAAAGTCACTTTGTTTTCAGGGACATTACAAAAAGCAGGCATGCATTTTATTGTTATTGCTGTACTGATTAATCCATGCCTGAACCTACCCTGCACATTACACACAGACTTTGCTTACATTTTTATTACTGTACGAGTTGTTCCAAAGGAATCTTTCCCTTCCCTACAGTAACATCCAGTAAAAAAAAAAAAAAATTTCCAATAATAGATCAGGTTTCCAAGTGTGGTTATTGTCATAACAATTTAACCTTCAGCCCATCCTAACAACTACTGCTAGAACAAATTCTCCCTTTGGCCAGCAATGCATCAAGTTGTACTCCAAAATTCTGTCAAGGCTGCTACTGGATGCTCAACAGAAGACTTCAGCAATGTAACTATTTCATGCTACCTGTCTGCTAAAGAAAATTTAAGATTGCCAGTGCAGGAAGAATCTTTTCTGTGACAGCCAAATAGCATATTTGACACAACTTATAACTCCCAGGCTATCAATATTTTTGTCACAATTTTGTCCCAAAGAAATGGTAACAATGAAATTTCATATGTCAGTAAACTATGAAGTGGAAAGCAGAACTTCAGTTAAATATAATTAGCTTTTGAAGTTAAAATATTACCGTAGAAAGGATTCTTAAAAATTTAATAATGAGAAAGATTTATTGTGCTGCAAACATATGAGATTCCAGAGGAGCTATGGTAAGATATTTACTCATAATAGAACAGGAAAACCTTGGGGCTTTTTTTGCTGGTTTGGAAGAGTAAATTAAAAGAGATACAGAACACACTCATACTCTATAGCCTTGAATCAATATATTATTGACATAAGGAGAAATAAATACTCTAATTAAATTAATTTGATGCCTACTGAAGCTTGGTCGGGAACACTTAGAAAGGGGTCCTAATAGATAATTATGTGAAGATTGCAAAGTCCCCAAAGAGAAGAATGAAAGGATGTTATACTACAAGGTTATCAAGTTTTTGGACACTGCTAAGAGATGTAAGGGAACGCAGGAGAAACACAAGAAGCAAAGCAGCCACAGAAAAGGTTAAGTGTGGTACATGTTAGACAAGAAAATTTTTGAGTTCCTGGGGCACAAAGATAAAACAATGTTCTATATGACCTGGAAACAGCAGCATATGGAAGAATTTGGATCTGTGAAGAAGTATATGTGCAGGGAAGAAGAAGCAATTATAATATAGCACTTATTACAGACCTGAATAATGAAGAGCAGGAAAGTATAATCAGCAAGGCATACAGGAAAAGAACAGGCCAACTATGTTAAAGCTGTTCTGGAGCTGAGCCATCCAACAAACACTGGAAACATTCCGAGAGATAAAACGCTCCACAAAGCCCACTGAGATGAAGTATTTGTTTAGGAGACAGGGATTTTTTTCCCAGTATTGGAAGGTAGGTTATGCTCCTCTTTGCAATGTTCGGTGCTCTACAGCAACTTAAACATCTGGCAAGTTAATATTATGATCTTCTAAAAGCTATTAAGGTTATCAATCAAAGTATTTAAAATCATGATTTAAAAGGTGCATAACACTTGAACTACAGATGTCTTACAAACAGTACTTCTTATGCAGAACAATGCAGTATCAGTATAGCAGAAATCTGAATGACAGTACAGCCCATGACATTAAAACTTAATCACTTTCTGAAGTACTTGGGAGAATTGCATTTAATGTTGATATTTAACATTAGTTCATATTTATTGAGCTCAAATTAAGCATTGTAAACATTTTTGTTTGTTTTTTAAGCTGAAAGTGAAATTTAAAATTCTTCCTGTTTAATCCCCAAGGGTGACATTAACAGCAATGACTCCTTGCTGAGCTGGGATGTACCCGTATTACAGGAAAGTATTTGTCAGCTGAACAAACCAACTGGGAGTTGTCTGCTTCAGTCAAAACTTAATTTTCACATGAAAGCTAAGAACATGTCCACCTACCTAGGAAGAACAACTCTAAACCTGGCAAAACAGCCAGGGTATAGGTTTGGGGTTTACTGCAGTATCTGTTTCAATAACAACAGTGCATAACTGCTTCCTAATCAAACTATCTTAACCAGCCAATAGAAAATTCCTGCAAGATGATACACTCAGTTCTCCAGAATCCAAAGAAAGTTGGAGTTTTCTACTTATCATCGAATGCATGTTGTGATGCTGTTACTCTGTTATTCTGGAAAAAACCCTAATGTTTCCTAATTTTTTTTTCCTATTTCTGAATCCATGGGCAAGGAAGCAGTACCAATAGGCTTGGGTTTTAATTTCTAGTGCAAAACTATTCAGCCTACCATTTATAGATTGATAGTGATCTGACAGTCCTAGAAAAGGCTTAACATAGTTATTTTTATGATTTCCATATGTAAATCAGACATTAGAATAGGGCCTAATTATAATTTAAATTTCCCCTCCTCCCCCCGTGACAAAGAGATAGAGTACACAGTTTTCACTGCAGGATAAAGTTGATGAAAGCGATTAAAATAGAACTTGCTGTACAGTTGCTGAGAACCACACTCTTGCTTTCTGCAGTTTCAGCATTTCCACAACTTGCAGGAAAGCATAAATAGACTACAACAATGAAACAGATCTCCACCAGAGATCTGAGACAATGTGTGCAAACACAGGAACTTCCCTTTTTCAACTCTTGGTAGTCCCTGATTTGGAGAATATTCTACATCAAAAAGTTCAGAAAATGTAAGTTGGACATGGGAAAGTGCTACATTTTCCCTTAACTAAATTTTGCATTTATATTCTCAGAAATTAATTGGACAGTGACTGTGGTGAAGATTGTGTTCTCTATCTAAGTGAATATCAGCACTCAGGGTGGAAGAATTTAGGTTGTGTGAACAATTTTGAACACAAACAGCATCTGCATAAACGCCCACTAAGCTTCAAACCTGCAAACTGGCACTGTGACACCACACTCCTGTTGGTACCTCAGAGTACAAGGGTAACTTTATTCACAAGTACAAGTTTCTTTACACATCACAGACTATTAAGGCCCAGAAATTCTCGAGAACAGCAACATTTATACCCACGTTCCAACTGTAATGTTTTACCCCATCACTGCAACTCCAAGGAAAAGGAAAATCTACCATCTCTACATTACCAGGCTGCAGAATTGAGGACAGTTACAGTATCTGGAAGTTTTACAGTGAACAAACTGAACAAACTGTTTACATATTTCTGCCTTAGTTTCCACTTGAAGCAGAATGGTGTCACTCAGTCCTATCCCTCTGTGTAGAAGGCAATTATTTATCAGCTTCCTTTTGGCAAAGATTTTTTTCACCTCTTATTTTAAGGCACTGAGGATACCAAGGTGTTTCCTGCCCAGCCATTTATCACAGCAGGCTTATGATTTATTTTAACAAGATAAAAAGGATATCACAGAGAGCGCAATGCCCCACAGTAAAGGGAATACAATTCTAATAGCCACCAAGACAGCATTCCAACACTGAATATTCTCCTACCAAAGCAAGCACTGTTAATGCATGTTTAGTCACAGCATTGTGCAGACTGCTGACATATTAAGGAATTACTGCCCTCTCCTCATTGTCTTCAGTTACACTGTTCACAATAATTTGAACAAGTTACATCTAGCACCAGAGATTACTGACAATTTCATATACACACAAACAGGCACAAATGTACAAACACTCCATGCTAATAAACCTCTGGATTTATTCCATCACGTCTCACCTTCTCACAGGTGTGTACAAGCTGTTCCAAAAACTAGTCTGAAAAAATTAACTCTTATATGGCCTCCACCTTCATTTCTACATTAAAACTCTTCATTGTAAGAAAAATCACCAGCTGATGATGCTATTACTTTGGTCAAGCTTTGAAATTGGTACTAAGTTCCCAATAACTTTGAAGTCATTACAGACTTCATTATTTCTTTGCTGACACAACAGATATGTTTCTATTTCCACCATTAAACATGTAATTAAGTTCCAGAATTCATTAAGTGTTTGTGCTTTGCCTGTTCCCTGCACTTCACGATGAAAGATTGATCCTGGACAAGTGAGCAAAATTGTAGCTAAACATTTCCATCATTCAAGAAGGCTTCTTTCATCTAAAAATCAAACTTTTTAAAGAAACTTCACCTTTTCCTTGAAGATTTAAAAGGAAAAACTTATACACAAGAAGACAGAACTTTTTTCCTCTTAAATTTATCATTTGTAAAAAATGCATCCTCTCAGCACAAAGAATTAATCAGTTCTTCTCTGAGCTACCCAACCAATTCACTTTCCATATTCCTATCCAAACATCTGTACTTGCCCTTCCCCATTTGCTGTGCTTGTTGTTGAGTTAGTTTACCTCTCAATCACTGCAACTTCCTCTTCAGTTCCACCAGACAATAGATTGGGGCTTTCCTGAATGAGGATGCCGTCTTTTCTATCACTCCATGTTTTCCCCTTCACTGAACTGAGGTGAGAAGAAGAAACACCACTAGCAAAGTCTCGTCTCCTTGTCTTTAAGAGAAATTTATTTTGTTCTATGCTTGGAAACTCCAAGAATAGTTTTACCAAGATTAAAAGTGAGAGATTAAAAAAACAGTAAGACAAATGTAAAGACAAGCCAAGAACAAGGGTTCATATATATACACATACAAGACACCAACATTTGTTTCAAAGCAGACTTGAGAGAAAGCCATTTAGAAGCAACACAAACACATTCCTACAAAGCACTGTAAACAGTGTGCAGTGTTACCAAATAAGTCACTTCCATTGTATTTAATAAAGTAAATGTGACGAGATGCTACAGTACCCAAAGTTGTCAGTTCATAACATATTTTAGTGATATATTGCCCAGGTTATATAAACCTGTAAATGTAAGAATCTTAAATGCAAAATAAAATAAATCTGTAGTACATGAATCCTACAAGCTGAAGACCCAGAAGGCAATAAACGAAACTTGTAACTTATTTCTTCAAGTCTCACTGTTTTGGGGGTTGCTGGGAGCCAAGAATGGACTAATGGATCAGATTGAAGAACAGAACTTTCCCCAACAGCAGACTCAGCACCAAAACCAAACCACTCTATCATTTTATCGTATCAATCTACATTAAAATCTGAGACCTAAAAGAATTTTCCTGGACTACAGTAAAACAAACTTAAATAATTCCTGGTTTTCTTGCACCTAATGGACATGGCCAAAACCTGAAGTGAATTTCTTTGGAATTTTTTATTATTATTTGGATGGGGTGTGAACAAATGGAACTATAAATCTCATACCAACAGCTTATACCAGACCTAGCTGACTCAGACAATGGTGTTAAATCACTTGTAATCAGACTTTCAGTTCTGCTCTGTATAGGATCCTCTTTTACCATTATCAGCATATCAGTGCTCTACAACACTGTGTAAAGTGTCATGAAACTTAGCTACTAGTAGTTTGTATTCCTCTCTAACCCTTCTCCCAGGAAGGGGGCTGTATGTGTGCTATTTGCTTCTTGTATAACCTTTAACTTACATTTTTCAATTATAAGTATCAAGTTTGATGTGTTCTTTTTTACTCTTACAGGGGAAAAAAAAACATGTGGAAATGCTCTGGAACAAACTTGTTTCCCCATGGGCATTTAATTCATAATCTAGAAACACCTGCAAAATTAATAACTCTGCTTCCAAAGTCCTCTCTATGCTTCAATTTTTCAATCACAGTCTTGGGTTTTGAGCCATTTGCAATCTAAGGACTCCTTTTACAGTGCTAACCTTTGTGCATCTTTAAAGTATTGGAAGTAATGTGATCTGACAAAATCCAGGACTGCTCTACAAGTTGAAAAGAAAAAAAATAACAAAGTGTAGTAGTTAAAAAGAGAGAGATATTACACTGTTTGGGACAAATGTGAGGTGATAGCCTCCCTGAGTAAAACAACAAACATACCAACATTAAGCTCTTTCCTAGTGGTGTCTCTAGATACCATAACTCACTGTTATTAAATTGCAATTACTAAAACAAACCTCTATCAATTCTTCCAAGAATTTGAAAATATTATTTTAGTAACATATTCACCAAAGATGAAGATGAATATTGGTCCAGGTTTTCTGAGGTTGAGATGGGAACAGAAGCCCTTAGCTACTACAAAATAGCTCTCAACAATTCCTTAAAATATCATGCTGGTTGCACTTCTCCTCCTCTTTTTCTTTATATCCCTCCCCACATGAGGACTCAAAACATTGGGGAAAATGGTTCTGCTGAAGTCCCAGCCATCCCAGCCACTGGGGTTGCTTTTTGTTCCCTACTTCTCATTTCATATAAGTTAAGCAGAGGGCCAAGAAAAAGCACATGGCCACTAAAAGCCCTCCTTGGGACTCCTTCAACAGAGTGAAGCCTCTTAAGTAATTGCTCCACTCAGTGTGCCCTCATGTACACTTTTGACCACTGGCCTTTCTCCTCCTACTTGCAAGTTCAATCTTCTCCCAACAGTGGCTCACTGTGTTTTTGAGAGAGGGCTACTCCTGTGTTTGGGACAAAGGCACAGTCATCCCTTGGTTAGTGCTAAAAAGAATGGCAACCAGTACCAAAGGCCCAGAGAGCAGCATAAGGTAGAAGTGCCACAGCCCTCTTGCCTTGCTAAGGCACTGCTTGCTTGCCTCCAGCAACCTGCCAGAGTGATCCAGAGATGGGCAATGCATTTAACATCCTTCCAAAAACCTCTCCCAATTTCTATGTAGTTTTCTGAGCCAGTATAAGCTACTGTCAGCCATACCAGCCTATAGAAATAAAGTTTCAAGTTTAGCTTTACCTTATTTAAAAACAGATAAATAAATAAGAAGCCATCTCGTTTTGCTTACAACCTGCCACTCAACAATGGTATTGAAAACTCTGTTCTTTCATATGAGGAGAAACAGCAAAATACTGCTCCCATTCTCTAACAGGAATTAGAATTTTCTAACTTGGACAGACAGCTCTATTGTAATTTCACTGTTCTCTGAGCAGTAAACAAGGAGCACGGCTCACCACAATATGTAAAGTGAGAATTTTTTTCCACTTACATGGATGTCTTGCAGTTGCCAGTCTGAAATGCCATCTGCCATCAAATCACACTTCTTGAAATTGTCTATGACCAGCTTCCAGTTTTATTAACAAACTCAGTGTCATCAAATATTTTAGGAGGTTGAGAGAGTGGCAATTAAGGTAACAAAAAAAGAACTGAGAATTTCCTCACTAGATTTTTTTCTTCCCCGGAAAAAGCAAAGAGACGCATCCTTTGATCCACAAAAAGGGAATAAGAATGGCAACAAAATTGCTATGCTAAGGCCTGCACTGCTCAATGCTTTCATATACAACATAGAAGACAGTTAGCTCCCTTTCAAATTTAGATCTGAAATCATGGATTTGTACTTTAGGCGGACTAAATCTCAGGATAAGCAAACATAATGCTGGTAAACCAAGAAATCTCTAAATTATTGTATCAGCCCTAAGGCACAGATATAAAAGGCTCTTCTCAGGACTTTCTACAACTTACAAAAGAACACTACGGGTGAGGGAAGCAGGCAGAGAAGTTCTTTCTTTAAGCAAGTCTCAAGGAGGCTCTGCATCAGCAAACAAGACTCCGTCCTTCACACAGCTTTCCTTGCACTAATTTTAAAATATTCCAGTTAAGAGTTATAAAGGAAGTGTAAAAGAAACAAGGTTGCAATGCAACAGGAAAAAGGGGTTTTTTGGTGGCAGAAGTCACTTATTATATAGCTCATAACTAAAAAATAAATTAGAAATCAACAATACCATTACCATTCCATTCCTCTATTTGCAGCTGTTGAGTTCCACGGGTTTTATTTTTTAAGCTTTTGAAGAAGGGTTCTCCCAGTCACTTTTCCAGGTTAATAATTTAAGCAAACAATTAAAGAGACTCGTGCATCAAAGAATCTAAAGTATCTTTTGCTGGTAGTTCCTCCATAAGTGTAGGTGTTATTTCCTCATCACTTTGCTTCAAAGAGCAAGGAACTTTCACAGGGTAACGTGAAAGCTTATAAAACCATCATTGAGGGTGCAAAAATTTAACAACCAGAATGTCTAATACTGATTAGATAACACCAGTAACATATCAAGGCTAGTCTTTTAAAAATCTTGACACTTTAGTTCTATACAGATAAGAAAAAACATAGCTGCTTATCCAAAAACTGATTGGCAATTCAGGTATTACTAACTACTGCCTTTATCCCTATTTAAATTTAACAGAAGAAAAAACAAATTAAGAGCTTTTTTGGTAGTCAGCTTCTCTTGTCTTTAATCCTCTCTTTCATTCATTTCCATTCTCACTCTCCTATGTGAGAATGCCTCTTCTCCTGAAGGCAGTAATCTCTTAAGCGTCAATATTTCTGTATTTGGTGCTTGTCCAAATCTTTGTTACTTGATAACAACCACAAGTTCCTGCTTCACAAACTAGCTTTTCACAGCCTTCTGCTTCTGTATGCATCCCATCAGAACCACAACAAAAGTCATATGTATTTTCCATATAATTTACTACACTTGATTTTTATTTTTTTTTGAGAGGAAGTAGGTTAATGAGTTCTGATGTATTCAGTTATGCCAGATACTTACTCAGCTGGAACATTCACTGCAGCTGATCAAATCTCTCATTCAGTTATGGTTTGAGGTTATTTTACATAGAGCATCAAAATATTTTATGTACTTAACTTTAAAAAAAATTCAATAAAATTCCAGATATATTTAAATTGATTAAAATAATAATAAAAAAGTCATAGCTCACTAAAACATGATCAGAAATAGCAACTCGATATTTACAAAAACAATGAAAGACAGCACTGTAAGTATAAATATTTTACAGAGCAGATACAGAAAAAGAGCTGTAAGGGAATAACTGCTTTCACTATAAGCTGAAGTCAATGCATTATAAAATCTAAAAATAACTTTCAGCTCTAGTCAAGATACAATTTCTTCAATATCATATATAGCCACCCAGAAAAATGCAAACAACAGATCTAGGCAATTCACACAGGCCTCATTGTACTCAGGAGAAAATAATGGGGAAAAACAACAACAACAATCAAAAAAGCAAAAACCCACAAACACCAATCAAACCCCTGAATTCATTCCACTCATCTAAAGTACGCCGCCGTTCCAAAGAGGTTAACTGCGTATGCTTTAGTTTATTTGGCTATTTAGTGCAAGATAAAAAGATTTCTAGGCGAAATGTAAAAGATGGTATCTTATTTTTGGGAAACAAACAGACTGCGGAGGTGTGTCCCCGCCCGGCCAATGCCGAGGCTGTCGCGCAGCTCTGCCGCCTCTGCGGGCCCAATCGCGGCCGCCAAGGGAAACTCCTTGCGCCGTTTGTCTCGGCGGTGCTGCTGATGAATGGCTGCTGCTTCAGGGGAAGAGATCAAGCTGTGTGGTAAATCTTTCTATTTGTTCCATCTGCTTTTCTATTTCAAACAGCTGCAGTGATCGGCCTGGCTCCCTACATTAAGTACATGTGAATTTCACAAGAGAAAACATTTAGACAAGTGAAAAACACGGCTTAGGTTTGCCCTCCCACTCCCAAACGCAACACTGCAACATCGACAAGCTCAGAAATTCACTATTACTTTGTATCTACCTTCCAGAAAAGATATAACATAGCAGAGCTTGATTTTACAGCTCTTAGAAGGTCAGCTTTGCAGCCATAGCACATTTCAAGATGATGGCACTCCACCTTCCACCTGCCTAGTCCACTTTGAAATACAGCTCGTAGGATATTATGCTAACAGAGTATAGGACATACCCTTCAAATAAACAAGTGCCTAACCTACAAGCCTTACTTACCTTGTAACTATGCTGAGCCTGTGCTAGTGCAAGATATGCCGATCTAGCCTGGCTCCAAAGGTCACCATTTTAAAGGAATGCTTTACAATAAAGTCCATTACTAATTTCTAAGCTAAAAAGACTGGTAAACATACTGAGATGAGCAACAGGAGCGTTTTTTCTTTGGCTATCAAACACTAGTCTCAACTGGTCAGATTCCAGTTTGGCCAAATCCTGCTTTCCCTTATACTTTAATAATGCTGGTCTTTGTATCCTGACATACTGTGCTGTATTGCTGTGTTCTGCTAAGCAGCTCCCTCACTCCTCAAAGCTAACTACATTTCAATGGCCAGCAAAAAGAGCTCAGTATCTTGATAAGAACATCTACCCTACCCCCAAACTGAAATATTTTAGGGTTCTAAGGAAGGAAAATGCAAGCAACATGTAGATGCAAAGACCGTAAAATGGGTATTCTCACCTCCTATTACTCATGTTCTATTTCTCTCCTTCAACTTCAATTCAGTTTCTTTGAAAGTTTGAACAAGTGTAGCCACTTCTGAATCAAAGCACATGAAAAGTGAAGTGGAATGGCAATAACATGAAATGGCAAATAACAGCACTGTAGGTTGGCTTTTCACAGTCTGAAAAGAAATTACAACATCTCTTAGGTGAAATAATTTCCACCATATTGCATCTATGCATAATTTTCTTCACATTACTATGTCATACTATAAAGTGCAGTAGTGTGTAAAAGTGAACTGGAAGTATTGCAGCTTCAAATAAATACATCTCTATAACTTCATCCCAGCAGCTTTTCACATAAAATTACTGTGAAGTTCCATGAGCGTTATTTTCATTATACAGATAAGGAAATTGAAATGGGGCTATAACTCATCCTAAATCACACAGCAAACCAGTGAGTGGGAGGGCCAGAAGCAGAACTTATCTACACTCCCAGGCCATTCCCAGAACTGTTATGCCCATTCCAATATTTCTGAAGCAGCAGAAGGTGCACTCTGGGGAAAAATGCCAGGAAAAGGTTTCTTAGCAAGGAGTCTTCAGAAGTCAGAGAGAATACTCACGTAACACATCCTTGAGAGATCAAAGTCTCAATTATATTTCTGTCCCCTCCTTGCAACAAGCCAACTTACAAAGTACCTTTCAGCAGCAGGACACATGAATGTGAATGTGACACCAACTTGGCAAAGGCTTCCGAAGTAAAGACATGATCTTAAAGATTCGCTACAGTGTCTTTGATTAGCAAGATTTGAAACTGTCAAGTTTATATATTTACTGTAAAACTTTGCAAATACAATGACTAAACAACAAAATAACCATAGTCCCAGTGTTAATCCTTTGGCAAGAAATCCACATTATTTTATTAGACAGTTGTCTACTTATATGGTTTATATTATTTCATAAGTTTCATTTTAGAGAAGATTTTAATATTTAAATCAGTTTTAAGGTTGTTAGAGAAACTTAGCACCTTTAAGAATTTCAGGAGAGGGAATGTAATTTTCTGTGTTCAGACCCAAAGTAGAAATTTTGAATAACATTCTAATGGTAACACAATGCACAGTTAAGATATGCTGCCAAGGGGTTTTCTTTTGGTTCACCAGTAAGGACTGAAAAAGTAGTGCAAAAACCCTTTGCACAAGCATTTTGAAAGAAAAACGTGTCAAAATAACAAAACAGAAAAAAAAACCAAACCAAACAAACACAAACCATTCTACTAACCTTACCTGCTTTCAGTATTTTAGATTTATGCAGATGATCCTAAATTGTCATACTCTGTCAAGGAGCTGCAACACTAAATTGTGACTTCCCACAGGCTGACAGTTTCTCATTCATTTGAAATTTCAGGCAGTGAAACATTGTTTGCTTTATTTCCTCACCTCCCCACCCCCATGTCCTGCCTCAGCAGTACCTTATTCTGTTATGCCATCCTGCGTCAGAGGGATGTGTGACTGCAGCCCTGCATCCTGCATGATGCAAGGCTCTGCAATGTGGAAGTGCTGTTATTGATACAGTCCCAGTATGGATGTGCTTTATGGGCACAGGGAGTTGGGCAGGTCCTGTCTGTACAGTCAATACAAAAATCAATAGCTTCATGCAGTAAGCAGCAGTGGAAGTGAACAGATCTTTAAAAACAATGTGCTCATTTCACATCACGAAATACTGTAGGAAAATAGAAAGATGATGGCAAAGGAGGAAGCAAGAGCAATGAGATGACTTAATGACTACCTTAGTTAGTGTATCCTAAATGGAACTCCTTTCAGCTTTTCCCTTCTCTGTTCTGTCATCAAGTCATCAGACATGACTTTAGTCTACCCCCAGAGAGCTGAGATGGAAAATGGAATCTGCAAACCAGAGAGCAGAGGTGGTCCACTTCAAAGAAAATTAATGAGGAAACCAGTGATGAGTTGAATGGAGTAGAGTAAGTGCAAAAAAAAAGCTACAACAATAATACTCTGCACATCTAATTAACATGAACATAAAGAATTTGCACAGAAGCACTACAGTCAAAAAATCCGTATTAACCTGGGAATAAATACATTTATTGAATGGACGTTACCATTAGAGTTGCTTTCATTTTCAAATTCTGCCAGTCTAATATTTTGCAAATTCCACTCTTCCTTTACAATCCCTGGCTGTAGAGCTTAATGGAATGATTGCCTGCTAACTGCCAAGTATTCTTGTGCCTTAGCAAGATATCTGCTACTTCACTCCAATAATATGATTTTATTTGGCAGCTGGTGCCAAATAGGCATTAGAGTTATGATTCACTACTTGGTTGACTCAACTATCTAACACTGAATGAACTTCTTCTCATTCCATGAAAGTCTAATGCCACAGTTAAGCATCTGATTTCCCCTTCAGCTTATATTCTGCCAAACAATAACTCAGAAGGCATCCACATGGAACAAGCCATTACTAATTAACAAAAACACACCATTTAGGCCAGAGACATTCTCAGATTCCCAGCAGGGAGAAATCCACTATCAGCCTTACCAGGTTCCACTTTGCCTAAACTGCTGCTTTCCCGGGTTCTACACACTAACTGTAATGATCTCTAGTAAAGGGCTGAATGGAGTCTTGTCCATCCTGTCAAGGACATTGATAACCATCTTAAAAGGAAATCTATAGGGATTTTGTTTTCCTTTGGTTTTGTTGCTTGTTCTCCATTTGATATTTTGAAGATTAAAACTTCACAGAAGAGGGAAGGAATCGCCACAAAGGAAGCCTGCTAACCTGACAATGGGCCACCCTTCAGTTTTATGCTGGTTATTCCAGAAAAAACAACCAACCAAACAAAAAACCCACACCATTTTGAAGTTCCATATTTATAGCTCCAGGCTTCTGATGTTCATAAAAGCTTTTACAACTAGGAGGTCACTAAACAGTCACCCCAGGTATTGTATAACTAATTAATGTCACTTGAGGGAGGTGGGGGGGGATATTAGCCCAGTCTTATGGGAAAACGGGGAAAGAAGTGGTCATCATGAGCCACCTTCTTTAATCTACTGCCAATAGATTAAACCAATAATTGTCTACAGCACCACTGGATGTTTGGCATTTGCTACATTTCCTTCCTTTCCAAAATCTTTAAAAAAAAAGTTTTCAAGATGTTGAAATGTATGCCTTAACATGCAGGCATGCTTTAACACAGAAGGAAGAGTAAACATTAATAAAAGCTGTTACCAGAGTAAGTTCCCACAACTGCAAACAATCAATTTACCACCATCTTGTGAGCTAAATCTTGTCACTTCAGCCACAGCAACTGACAGTACTCTCCCTGCTTGATGTGCTTTACACAGCAAAGCAGACAAGTCAGCCTTTACAGATGAGCTACTCCAAAGTTAATGGTAATTTAGTTCATGTGTAATCATATCAAGTTACCCTAAAATCAGAAGGCCCGAGTATGAAGGGAAGTGTTACAGCATACCCTGTGAGTTCAGTCACAGAAAAACACTCAGTTGGAGATTTTCATGCTACTGTTTATAGAACCTCTGACATTTCAGGATGCCCATGGTCATCCACTATAAGCAAGATTCAGCTGCACACAGATCTGAGTGAATTTCTTTCAAACAGAGTTAAAGCACAGTGTCACTAAAGAGACATGTACTTTGTCTCCTACTGTTTGATATAATTAGGGGATGGGGAAACAAGAAGGCTTCTGCATGTGTAATATACGCTATTATGTCATCTAGTTACATGTTTGCTAGAGGCTTACTTCATTTGGCCTGAATATAAACTTGGAAGAACTTCAGGTTCTTTTAATGGCAATAATCTAGTTCCTGCATAGTACAGTCAAGTGAGAAAGTCTGACATGGGAAAATTTCAATAGAAACAAGAGTACACAGTTCTCTTCAAGAAGAATTTAAAGCTTCACCCTGTATTAAACTCAGCACAGTGTACAATACTTTTTGGCACTGATTTGCTCTTCCTCCAGACTGCCCTGCTGGTCCTGTAACCCAGTTTCAGGCACTTCGCTGCAGTAGTGCAGGTTACTCACATCTCATTGCACTTGGATTTTGAAAGCAAGTTGCAAATCCACTTGAGACCAATTTTTTCATTTCCAGGTGCCAAACTGTTCTATGAAGGCTTATACAAACACCCATTAATATTTTAAAGAATTGTTCTTCATTTCCTTTGATGGCAACTTCTGGATGAGAACATTTTTCTCCAAAACTAAAGATAAATAAAGAGAAAACTTAGAAAAACTCCAAGAGACATCCAGTTTTGGTTCAGACCTCCACCAAGAGCTTGTAGCACCTTTCAGCTATAAAGGAAAAATGAACTTACAGTGCCCTCAAGTGCGAGGGGACATGAATTGGAAGACATCTGGAGATATACTAGGAAGAGAAAAGCTCTCGAGCCTTCAGAAAAGACTCTCACTGAGGAAAAATGTGCTTATTTGTACTAGGGCAGGGGGGATAACTGTCTTTATACATTAGGACAGACTTGGTACTATAAACATGTGCAAGAAACAAATTACATAACATCTCCACTTTCAACTGCCTTTTCAAATGCTTGTGAGCTGGAAGTTCCGTGTGCATTCTCACCACAGGAACATAACAAACATAGTTATCTAGTGTAGAAGCCTCTAAATAGTACTTAAAGGAAGAAGTATATTAATGAAAAGTCCAATTTTACACCTTATCTCAATCTCTCAGCATCTCCATCTCTCAGCAAAGATCACATCTCAGTCTACCACCCAGGAACACAAAACTTATATTTATTATAGTTATATAGAAATAGAGGAGGTTAATGCACCTTAACTAACATTCACAACAACCTGCAAGTCAAGCTGAAGTCACCCACGGTAGCCAGCAAGAAGCACCAAAGACAGTCCATCTTCAGTCCAACCTCTCTCTGTGCTAGAGCTTTATGCACACCACCACAAGGCAACTGCACTATTCAAGAGCACAGCCTCAAGCCCAGAGACTGCTGTTCTCACCTCAGCAGTTAGATCACTTCAGATAGAGGCCAAGTCCCAGTCATTAATAAACCCAAGGCGATTTCACCTTCTCCTCCCTAAACAAAGTTAAGGTGTTTAATGATGGCAACACTGCCAGCACTTCCAACTGCATTAGTCCTGCTTTACATGCAGTTCTCAGGTGTTCACTGGCCCAGAAACGCGAGCAAAAGCTAGTCCAGTTCTCTCCTTTTGGGAGCCTAGGCATGTAAGGGACATGACTTTGAATCACCTCAGGGAGAAAAGGTGTTGAACCCAGAGTCTTCACTCTTTGGGAATGCTCTAACCACTAAGCTATTACTCAGGAGAGGGAGGGGTGGCTCTGGTTTGTTTTGTGCACAGCCCATCTGATAGGTCTGCAGTAAACATGCTCCAAGAACACCATGTTCTGTGAGTACTGAGAGGAGATAGAGGGAAACATTTAATCTTGGGATTCAGAGCGAGCTTACTTGAGCAGAGGCGTGGAACTATTCCCATTGCCAAACCTGAAACACCCTTATGCCTGGCTGAACATCCGATGAGGTTCTGCCTAGATGCCCACTGACTTTAGCTATAGGGTTAGAAGGATCTTGAGTTTTGAAGCTCTGAGTTGGAGCAGAAACACAAACTTCCTGAACTCATCTCCTGTCTTTGAGCTTCATAATTGTCTTTCAGCAACTTAGTGAATATCAGAACTTTTTTCTTGCTGAATAATTATAATACAGGACAGAGGAATCCCCATGCTGGTGACTACAAGTGCCAGAAATCTGAGGAGATCTTATTCCATTAAAAGAAAACAAAAAGCCCACCAGCTATGCTATAAAAATACTAGGTGACAAAAGCAAAGCATTCTGATGCTAGCAACTACCAGAAGTTTGGTCTACCTAGATGATTCCAACTTTCAGCTTTTAAAATTACATTCTACTATAGGGAGAACTTTTTCCTTTTGGGGTTACCTTTTCCTACAGTGCCATCTGTTGCAGAACCACACCTCTTTATTGTTATTGTGAATTCCATATTTCAAACAAAGCAAGGACAAAACTTTTTTTTATATTTTCCATGAAAATACTGCACATTAAGCTCTGTCACAATCATCATCTGAATGTATACCAAATGGCTAAACTACCAGTAGGAGGCTGTAAGAAACACTTGAGTATTGCATATGAAAACACCTCGAAGATATAAGCTGTGTAACTCTTTCACTTGCACTCACAGAGTTGCACACACAATTTGAAGTGTATTTTCATCTAAGAGGCCACAAGCTCCAGCATTCTATTCCTCCCCCTTCTTTAGTTACAAATATCACCTATGTTCTGATCCATTAGAGATTGGTAGTAAAACTCTGGGGGCATGCACAGCCAGTTGGGTCATTGCTACAGCCAGGGTTGAACTAAAGCACCCTCCAAGCAGGATGAGGCCTTGCCATCAAGCCACACAGCAGGATAAAAGCTAAAATGCTGCCAGGAAGTTTCACCATCAGGTGAAAAGGGTTTCACCCTTTGTGCATGCCTGAGCAACTCCTGTGTAGTGCACCACAGCCACAGAGCAAATAATACAGTTTCTTCTAGCAAGCATGGACTGCCAATGGCAAAGAGTTATCTTCTTCACTGTTTTTCTTTATAATAGTGAACAATTAATGGTATTTAAATAGATTTTAGCCTAGACAATGCAGTAGTTACTCTGCTTGTATTAGGAAAAAAAAGTAGCAAGCAAGAGCACTACTATCTTACTTAAGATAATACAGTCCAGCAGAAAATTTTATTTTATTCTAGAGATAGCTTAAACACATTCACTGGTTTTGTTTAATAAGAACTAAAAAGTCCCAAAATATTAAACAACAGCCCTCTCCTCCCAACTAGAATCTACTCTTTTGTAGAACCTACCCTTAGACAGTAAGTTAGCTGCCACGTGCTGGTTTAAAATTCTTCATTAGTAAGCTCAAAATTAAAGTTAGAAGTTATTCACCAGAGTTCTGTGACAATTTCATTTCCCTCAAGGTCCTTCAGAAAGATCCCTTGCTAGATCCTTCAGAAAAAGAAAACAGACTGATTATAGTTATTTTCACCTAGTATCTATACTAGTGTTTTCTGATTAGATCAGGGAAAGTCTGTGCCAGGCACAGCAGCAGAAGGCACCATCATTCACACTCAGGACTGATTTCCTTCACAAACCTCAGTTTTCTGACCTCAATTGTTTCAACTATTGAAACATCACTATAGTTGAGATGGGGACTTTTTTGTTGTTGTTTTGGGGTTTGTTTTTTTGTTAACTTGTGAGGATGTATGCATCCTGTGTTTAAAAGGGGTGAATTCTAGATGTGAGCACCTTCTTTCAGTTTTGTTTTTTTAAAGACATATTGATGCAAAGCCTTGATTTACAGAGATAAAATTTGGGAAGTTTCAGTTGAAGACAAACATCAGAAAACTGAAGTACTGACAATTAAAATAAAAATAGGCATGCAACTTGAATATAGTGGTAAGCATTCATAAATAATATATAAAGTGCTGATTCACCTACGATGAAAAATGTTTTATTCGTGCATGCTCCTCTTCTCCTTTTCCTACATCGTTCATCATTGCTTTCCTATTTAACTAGAGAAATCAGCAAGTTACAAATGCATTCTTTCTAAAGAAAACTAGCAAGAGATCATCATCAACAAAAAAATTACCTAAAAAAATGCCCCATTTCAAGAAGCTTTCATGTCACTATTCTATAACCAGAAATAGCATCAGACAATAAGGACAAAATTTTCATCTTTCAAGAGTTTTAGAATAATAGATCTCAACTCACATTGATGTTACTTCAAAGAGATCAAAAACTGGAAGCAAAACATGAGACATGAAGTCTCCCCCAAGTGTTCCTTCAAATTCATTACATCTTCTGGGATTGAGTGTATCAGCTGAAGTTCATTCCATGTGGAATTCCAAGAAGCGTGCACAAGCGAGGAGGAGCTTGCATAAGCTAATTTAACTGTTGTGGACTTTATCTACTTACTGCTATGGTAACTGGCACACCTGTGAGCCAATTTAGTCCTGAAAACACTGCAGCTGCACCCGGATGACATTACATTTAACATCCTAGGCCCCACTAAAAGATACACCACCACAAAAATAGAGAGACTGTGCTTCCAGGCTCCATATGGCCCATCCAAAACGTGCTTCCTATGTCTCTCTACTCACAATGTAACTTCTCAGATCAAGAGACGAGTGTGAGTGTCAGTTTGGCACAGTGACCACAAACCTTATGGCCACAGAAGCTCTAAGAAGCCTGAAACCTGTAACCTGTAAAAGGAAGCACATGATTGTTCAGAATATGTGGAAGTACTAAGAATGTATGGAAAGGGAATCCTGCAGCCACATATCAAGATGCTTTTGGACAGACCAACCAGCACACCACACACGAGCAGTAGTAGTTTAAGGCTGTTCCCAGGAAAAACATTAAGATTTTTTTTCAGGATAATGCAAAATTGTATGCTGTGCAAAACACTTTAAATGAAGTAACCGCTGGTATATTTCTCATCTATAATTATTAGATCATCAGATGGTATTAATGTAACTACCCTCAGTAGAAAAGTTCCCTCTGCAAATGTGACCAAATGTAAGTAGGTGACCACAATGCTACTGCTAAGACAATAAATACTCCAGTTCAAAATTAAACTTTTCAGAAAAAAAAAGGGAGAGAAACCTCAAACCAAAACAAAAATCCATCCACAACAATCTAATTAAACAGATGTGTTTAATATCATATAAGTTTCATCTGAATAAAGGAAAAATACTTTGCTCTTGTGGTACAAAAAAATTCAGACCTATTTCTGCAGCACAATGTAATTTTTTTTTCTTCAAAAAAAGATCCCAGAAGCTGAAGTTTTGAAAAAGCCATGTAAACATTTACTCCATCCTAGTTTTCTTAATATATTTAGAATTGTTCTAAAAAGAAACAGAAGACAAATACTGAAAGTTACAATTGGGAAAATTGGTTTAGTATGTTTCGGTCTTCACCAATATTCTTGTTCAACTCAATTTATCTAAAACCTGGATTGCAACTACTTAGGTAAAGTCTTTCACCCCACCTCACAGGATCTTCAAAGCTTCCTCACTACTTTGGTTTTAATATAGAGCACTTTTGGACTGAGGCAAATGAATTATCACAGCAGCTGGACAACAGGTGTTTTTTCCTAACTTGACATAGTTTTCAGATCTCGGGTACTTATTTCTCCAATTCTTATTTTTCCAAGTTTGGAGATGAGGTAGACCAAGTTTCAAACTCCAGTCCAGTCCAAATCCCACTCGCGTTTGAATAAGATACTTGTACATCCAAGGCAAATAGTTTTTTACTACTTTAAAGGAAAACATGAAATTTCTAGTGCTTGAGAAGATCGACTTTGTCTGTTCACCTGCCCTTTCAAGTCACTTTTCTGAGAGGGGCAAAGCACAAACTTGAATGCGAGACCTTCATGCTCATACTTTTTGGCTATTCAAAGTGTATTTTTCTTTCTAGTCCTCATGGGACTTTCACTCATTACTGAGGAAACCTTCCCCCACAAAGACTTGGTCAAAATCACTACATTTTCACATAACATTTTTATTTTTATACACCAATCATCTTTGCAACAACTAAGCAAATACTGATATCCCAGCAAATTCTGAAATTCACTCTCGAAAAAACACACCAAAGAACTACTTCAAATACTGCAGTGGGTTGACACTGGCTGGACACTAGGTGCCCACCAAAGCTGCCCTATCAATCCCCTCCCTCAGCTGTACAGGGAGAGAGAATGTAACAAAAAAAGCTCATGGGTTGAGGTAAGGACAGGGAGAGATCACTTACCAGTTACTGTCACAGGCAAAACAGACTTGACTTGAGGAAATTAAGTTATTAACAATCTAATCAGAGTAAGATAATTAGAAATAAACCCAAATCTTCAAACCCCTTACCCTTCATCACACCTTCTTCCTTAACTTCTCTCATGATTTTCGCTACCTCCTCTTCTCCAGTAATGCCAGGGAACAGGGAATGGGGGCTGCAATCAGATTATTATACATTGTCTCTGTTGTTCTTTCCTCCCCTGCTGCAGTGTGGGAGCCCTCCCACAGGAGACACACTCCGTCAACTTCTCCAGCCTGAGTCCTTCCCATGGCTACAGTTCTTCACACATTGCTGCAGAGTGGGTCCCTTCCATGGGCTGCATTCCTTCAGGAGCAGGCTGCTCCTGCGAGGTCACAAGTCCTGCCAGCAAACCTGCTCCAGTGTGGGCCCCTCTCTTGACAGGGCCACAGGTCCTGCCAGGGGCTGCTCCAGCACTGGCTTCCCACACAGTCCCACCCTCCTTCAGGCATCCACCGGCTCTGGCACGGAGCCCTCCTCAGGAGATCTGCAGGGGCACAGGCTGCCTCACCACGGGCTGCGGGGGAATCTCTGCTCCAGTGCCTGGAACGACTCCTCCCTCTCCTTCTCCACTGATCTTGGGGTCTGCAGGGCTGTTCCTCTCACATATTCCTCTTGCTGCTGCACAGGAGTTTTTTTCCCCTTCTTAAATGCATTATCCAGAGGTGCTCCCACCATCCCTGCTGGGGTCAGCCTTGGCCAGTGGCAGCCCACCTTGGATTGGAGCCTCTGGCATTGAACCCTTCAGACACTGAGGAAGCTTTTAGCAGCTTCTCACAGAAGCCACCCCTGTAGCTGCCCTGCTACCAAACCCTTGCCATGCAAACCCAGTGCAAATACAGAACCAAGGTGGAAAAAAATAAAACCACTCTTTATTAAATAACCTGCCCCACATATTTCCTGGACTTCATTTCCAGTACAAGAGAGAAATAAAGACTGTTGTATGGTATTTCTAGAACTTTAGAATTTGCTTCAATAATGAGAGTACTCCCTTTAGGATACTCTCCTGCAGATGACTGGATTTCCAAATCAGACCATACACTGTGAGCAGTCATTATCACATCTAATTAACTGAAGGAAAGCAATTGCCATGAGGACATAATAGCTGTTTCTCTTCTATATTTGCTTATAATAATCACATTGTTGCAACAGAATATTACACAGCATGCTGGTTCAAGCCTGTATTCATTCTGTAATCTTCAGAATTCTTAAGAATTCTCACAACTTCTTACAAGAAGCTTCCCCTTGACATCTCAAAATCTCAATGATTCAATATTCAGAAGCACAAATTTTGTAAGAGAAAATAGTTTACAGACTCTATTAGCCCCATTAAGACTGTCTTAACCTCTAAGACACAGAGTCCTTGATTTCAGTGAGCATCAGAATCCACTGTTGCACCAGACAAAGGAATCAAGTCTCAAATGAGGCTTTTAAATTATTTTATCTCTGGTTTCTGTTACATACAGAAGAAGATATTTCACCTAATATTATATGAAATTGTAAAATCCCCCAGTGCTGTTTCAAAATGAAATAAATAATGCTTAGCTTAAGAATTTAGAGTTCTTTGTTAGATTGCCTGTCTCTTATCATACTGTATATACTTAATAACAACACACAGCACATGTTCTTTCCAAATTGATTTCCACTTACATTTCTTGGAAGTTTTGGACAACAAAGAGACTCAATGATTTCTGCAAATTGCACTGTCCACTCTTATTTTAAACAAATGTTCAAGTACTATGTACAAATATTTAAAGAGCAGTATTCATTTTTCTGCTGAAGTTATGAAAACAGATGATGACACAGATCCATATGCTTGTTTCTGTTACAGAATCAAGAAGCCTAAACCAACTACACACAAAGAAAAAAGAAATCTGAGGGGTTTTTTTCTTAATGTAATTCTAGTGCATAGTATTTTGGAAAAATGATGGCATACCCAGGTCATGTCCTGACATACTTTCATTCCTAATGAAACCTTACTCAAAAACTCAAATGTTAACAGAAAGGCCTCATACCAAGTAATGAAGGAAAGAGAAGCAGCACTTGACCTTCCCAGTTTACACAGACTCTTCTGACAGATTCCAGAGTTGTCCTGTTCTGAACAGTTAGAAAAGCAGAACACTGCAAGCCAAGACACCAATATGTCTTCTAAAAGCCAGACAAAAACATTTCCATTTGGCTTATTTTCTGGCATTGTGGAACAGAACAGAAGTAATAAAAATGTCAGAATTAAGCTTTGTTTATATAACACTATTTATACATCAGTTTCTAGGTAAATATAAGCAGCCATTAACTCTTAAAAAAAAAATCTTGGTAAAGTTACAAGGCTTCCAAACCCTTTTCTGTAAAACAGGTGGGAAGGACAGAATGAACACATAGGAAGTCAGGGCAAATAAGAAAAGCAATCTTCTCCTGGTAAGGACTTACCTTCCTAACATGATGAGCTCCAGAAAATGTTTTGTGCATGGCAGCAGCCAAATACTCAGTACTCTTAAACCAACATACATTTGCACTCAGCACTGATTTGAAATTTAGAGAAACAGAAAGTTTAAGACTGGAGAGAGGAAAAAGGTTTTCTTCTACTTGGAAATCAGTATGATTCTAGTTTAGAACTTAAATTTAAATAAATGGAAAATCCAAACAAACAGTTTAATCTGAGTGGAATGTGGTGTTGGCAAACAGGCTGCATTTCAAAGCTAAAAGTTTTGTTGCACCAAAACACCAGGAACAGTGGAGGCTCAGCAACAAGCTGCAATGGAAAAAAATCTTTCAGAAAAGAGGTCCTCATCCCCCTCTTAAAAAAAATAATTAAAAAAAAAAGCACACAAGAAGGGCTTTAGCGCTTTCAGTAAGTTTCCATTTTCAAGTTTGTTCCCCCTTTGAACAAACATATTATCCCTCATTTATTCTCTGGGAGTTAGGAATCCTTTAAAAATACCTGGTTTTGGAAGAAAACTGTTAAAAATCAATTTAATAGGAAGCAAGAATATCCCAGGGAGGGAAATTTAACTAAGAGGTTGCTACACTTTGAGTCTCAAAGCTTAGGCCCACAGAGCCAGTCAGCTATTTAGGGACACAAAGGACTTGCCAGGAAAGACCTGACACCACAAAAACCTGATTAGTGACTCCAGAAAGCACAGAATAGTGAACAAAAGTCACAATTTTAATTAATTTACAGTAAAAAAAAAACAACCACATGTTTCCAGAAGCAGAGTGCTTTCTTTCCTTTAGTACAATGCCTGAATTGAAAAATAAATTCCTGTAGTTGCACAGGAGGGAGATTTATCAGATTACAGAACATAAGTACCACCACCTCTGTTTTTAAAATACCAACCCAATGTATTTTGAGGTAATATTCAGGCACTAGAACATAACACTGGGTGATACTTTTAACCCAAAATTACCTGAAAGAACAAGCTTGGTTTCTACATAAAGATGAAGTAAGGAAAATGGTTAATTGTTTACTAGGTTTAAATAAAACTAAACCAGTTCACCTTCTCAAACCAACTTTTGGCAGGCATCTGACCTAAACTTTACAGAAAAAAAAGAAAAGAAAAAAAAGTCAAAGTCATTGGAAAATTCAAGAAAGCAGTAAACAAGAAAAAAAACACCACTTAACATTTTGGATTTAATTTATGTACGTAGCTCCAAGTGAGGAGTTCCATGTTTCCCTTGATTTCTGGTGACAGACCTAAGCTTTTCCCACCCTCCCATCCCCCTTAAACTGCAAACAGTTTACTGGAATAGAAAACCATACTGACAGCAAACCATATTTTTGGAAATTTAAACACTCAGTATCCACAAAGAAAATGTACTCAAGCTTTCAAAACTACTTTTTTCTGGCCAACAATGGTATACTCAGTACTTTTCCACTATGTTTATTTCAAAAGGAGAAATCCTGACCTGAAGAAAAAGTCAAGAGTAAGATGACAAAACAGCAAGGATTTCTTCAGTGCTCACTTTACACTTGTCACAGGGAGACAATGTAATTTCATTTTAAGTAAGGTACTTACTTGGTCAGGCTTTTGGAAGGTGTGTTATTTTACATTACCTAGGAGTCCACGCTTTTTGGGGTTTTTTTACTTAATCTATGGGGTTTTGGCACCTTAAAGCAGAGCAGACCTTCTAGCAAAACCCATGCAGAGAGGGGAAGGATTACTGCTACCCACACACTCTAAAGTATCAGAGTGAGAAAAATAACTTAAGACAAACACTTAAGTTGACACTAAACTGCATGACAGTAGACTGGAAAGGATCATTTCCAGCTCTGAGTTGAAAGGAACAGCCAACTTCTACAATTACCTCTAGAAAGAGAAGCAGAAGCAAAAGAAAATTAAAAAAAAAGTCTAAAAGAGAGCTTGTGTGACTTAGCAACTGCTAGGTCAAGAGAACAGGTGCTGTTATTTACAAAATGCATTCAAGCTGAAGTATTTCTGGTTTCTACAGATCTCTAGATATTAGCTCATAAAAAAAAAAAAGACAGGAAACAACCTTTCTTTCTCTAAGCCACCAATGCACACCCTACAGCTGCTTACCCCAGTACTTAACAGTAAGAGATGAGGAAATGTTTGTGTTCCATTGCTTCAGTTTAAAGCACTTCAATGCCGTCAAAAAATAAAAATCAACCAAGATAATATTATCAAATGCGTGCTTCACTCTTCATTTCTTTTGAAAATAAAAATTCTAGAGAATCAATACAGCAGAATCACATGAACTCATAAATCAAGAAAAAGTTGACTAAGCAAAACTCATTTCCATGCAAGAAGACTGGCACACAGTTAGCCTGGAAAATTATGGAATGGCTCCAAACACAGAAGCAGCACTAGAAGTGACTTAGATACCTTACTTTACATCACTTTGGGAACCTCCACTGTTTTTAAGCAACTCTATACTCCAAGCAAAGACATTTCCAAGGTCAGGCAATGCTGCAGTTGACAAGCTCAACAAAAGAAAATTTCCCATTTCTCTCATCAGACTGAAGCCTGAAGAAAGAAGACAAGTGGGCTGAAAGAGCAAGGAGGCTGATAAGGCAATCGAAGTATTACTGACAACTTCAGGGTTTTAAAACATGTTCACAATATTCCCTGACATGCCAAGATTGAGCTTTCTGCCTTAACTTCTCCAGCCAGTCTTGCCCCACACCCATCCACCAGAACATGATTACAATAAATACTGCTGAGGTAGAAGAAGCTGTAAGAAACACTGATCATTTCAGTGCATCATGTCATTCCTTCAGTCATCTCTCCCAATATTGAGAAAAGAACACCAAAAACCCCCTCTAACAGACAGATGTTTTCCACACTGGTGATCTGGTAAAGCAACACGTGGATTTTGAAGGGAGCACCCCTACAATAAATAATTAAATCCATTCCCTTTAATGGCTGGAAGAGAAAACATACTTTTGCTATTAAGTGAACTCACAAAAAAAGGATGCTTTAATTCACTTTATGTAAGAGTACTATGGGAAACAGAAACCAATTTGGGTATTGGCATTTTGCAGGGAGGCTGGTCAGCTTCCAGATTATAGAAAACTATATTTAAATTCATAAGCTTCAACAGACTGAAAGTTTCATCTTTCTATGGTGACTGATCCACAGAAAGCATCACAAGGGAACATCCCTATCATGCAGCAGGACACAGTCAGATTAGCCTGGACAAAAGAAATCCCACAACTTAACAGATGTGCCTACCACAGATCTTAAAGTTCACTAAAGAAAGTTACTCAGGTTGTGCAGGAAGGCTAAAAAAAAATTAAGTTAAAAAGACAAACTTATAAAGTCATTTATCAAATACTACACCAAAAGCAGAACTAATATTTGGAAATTTAGTCTTCTGCAGCACCAGAGTCATCAGGATAAACCATATGAGAGCAAGGAGCACAGTTAAGTTTCATCCTTATTTTATTACTCTTAGCAAGCACCAAGTTCAGACATGGAGCATCCATGAAGCAAAGAGTGAACTCTCTTGTGAGTTCACGTGGCTACTAAAAAATCTAGCAATGAAACAGAAAAGTAACACCTACATTATCTTTAATGGACACACACACAAGAATTTCGACTTCCTCTCTTGGCAGCAGCTTTATTTCTCCACCACTGTGGTGGAGGAAGAGGACATGATGTCTGTTTTGGCTGTGACCATCCTTTCTAGATGCTCATTTAATTGAAAGCCATACAAATGTTTTGCCAGGTAAGGATATTCCATTCCACATCCACTGCCAAGCAAGCCCAGATCACAATCAGTGCCCGGAAGGCTGCAAGACAAAAGGATATATTTGGCTGCTGCCATGACCCCTCTCTCCTGTGCCTTAATAGCTCTTGGCAAACTATGGAATTCTGTTCCATTTATCTCCTAGGGCAGTAGGCCTGAGAAAACAAAGAGGTGCTCAAAGCCCCCACCCAAACCCACTCGATGCTTTTGTGTAAGAGAAAGGTTCCAGACCACAAGTTCCAGCACTACCTGCCTGGTAAATACAGCCTTGGAGATCAAAGGGAAAGGACTCCGATGGTGCTTGAAGTCCCTCTAAGCAGTTACCAACACAAAACACAGAAAAAGAGTCTGGAAGGCACAATCACCCAGTTAGGAATGTTCTGCCTTTCCCAGGGAGAGACCAGATAAGCCTGATTTTAAAGAACAGTTTAGACAAAGAGTTTTAGTGATGAACGTGACATACTTTACTATCCTCATCTTGAAATTTTCCCCAAATGTCTAACCTGAGTCTCTCTGGAATTCAGATCCATTGATCATTCTAGCTCATGTTTCCTTCCTGTTTGCAAGTCTTTCCACCCCTTCCATCCCCCATTTCTTTGGGAACACATTGTCTTAGCCTTCTTTTAGCTGACCATACCAACACGAAGTACTTAAAACTTCCTTCACAAAAAAAATCAGAGGACTAAAAGATATGATATTAAAATAATTTTAAATTATATGGCTGCAGTCCAGTACCCTTTCTCTCCCCCAGCTTGCAAATCTGCAATTCAACAAAGCATAAAAATTTGTCAGTCAAGGGTGTGCTGGATGGGACCCTGTAGAGTCTGTACCAAGTACTTGTTACCTGACCTCATTTGCCTTCTGGGGTGGTTTTCCAGCTAATTTTACTCACTCCAGGGTAGTTTATAGATCATATTTCCATAGCTTGTTAATTAGAGTATCATGGGAACACTGAGGACTCCAATATATCAACTTACAACATTATAGAATCTCTCAGAGCCACAAGGCCCGTTACTCCATCATAGAAGTAGGAGCAATGCTGGATTTAAAAGAATTTGTCCTGGGTAAGTCTGTTTTGGCTGTCACTCAACTTCTTTTCCTAGGCACTAAACCCGTGTTTCACCACTGGTCCAGTATTTTTTCATGGAGCTGAAGCCAAAATCTGCCAACTTTCTCTTCTTCCCACCCCACTTAAGCCACACTGAAGAGGTATTCACCAATTAATCTTTGTGTGTGCTACTTCCCCCCCACTATCCTGAGATTGCTTCTGCTGAATTGGTTTTTTTAAGCACCTTGGAATTAATTTCATCAGGCCCTACTGGATTGAAAAGCTGTTGTTTATCCAAGCAACCTCCAGGTTTTTCCCTCTCTGCCAGCCTAGGAAGGTACTATTTACACTCTTATCATGGCTGTTGACTACACTGGCTGGATTAATCATTTCAGAAAACATTCCAATCACCTCAGCATTAGCTGTTAATCCATTAATCTGTGGATCTTTTATTTCTTGCTTTCTTCCAATATTCTTTTTTTGCTACAGCTCCTCATGTTTTTGACCATCCCAGCTTTATTCATTCATCTTTGTGCACTTTGCATGTTCAGCAACATAGTTTCCCATTTTCTGTGTTTCTTTTGTTTTCATCAAAAAGATCAATAAAGAGGAAAGTTCTTTTGCCATTATTAATCTTCCCCTTCAATGCAAGAGTTTGGTATCAGTACGTTACTCCTCAAAGAAGGTCAGAATGTTTCTTTCTTCCTTGTATTTGCCCCCAGTAAAGCCTAACATGCTAAGCTTTTTTTTTTTTTTTTTTGACATTCATGGGGTTTATTCTGCTGTTCTGTCATCTTTTACCCTATGTACTCCAACATCTTGTCACACCTGCAGCACCTGCCTGCCACCTATGCATTTCCTCTGTGTATACAAAAACCTGTTTTTATGAATTTACACAACCCTGCAGAGCAACATGTTCTGCTCAGTCTTTCCCACTGGATGGTTACAAGAGATCCTTCCAGTCATTCTTCTCCTGCTGTGGATATATTGTGTTCGTATTCCTGTCACAGGCACCCAATTGATCCCACTGAGGCTGCAGTACACTTTTAACACTCGTGTTTAGCCATTCCTCTGCTGCTGTTTCCCAATATATCTGTGTTGGTGCATATTAGGTGGGATGAGGGGCTTATTCTGCAAGGTCATGAGCAGTATGATAGAAGTACTTGCAGAACACTACATGTGCAAGGAGTTACAAAAAGCTGTGAGATGGCTTTGGGGTTTTAGCTCCCAAAAATACTCAAGTATTTTCCAATGCAAACATTCCAACTCTTTTCACTTGGTTGAAGGATGGCAATTGAAACACCTGTAAAATATTTGAAATTTTATCTATTTGGTCTAAGCGGCTTTAGGACCTTGCTTTTATTAATAAAAGGAAGTCTTAATGAGAAAAAAGGGGATTTTCTGATACAGTCTTTGTAATAAATCTTACAAAAACAACTTGTCTAATCTAAACGACAAATTAGGCACATTCTCTTAGGCTGAAAAGTATATATTATTATATATAAATATATAGAGCCTACAATAAGAAACTCATTATCCTGAGCACAAGCTAAATCAGCAGGACTTTAAGCAATATTCTATTAATTTATTCATTTATTAATAGCAGCATTAATAATGCTATTTTTAAATAGGAAAGAAGAAAGTTGCACACTTAGCATTCCACTATATATCTGAGGAATTTTTATCCAGGGGAGAAACAAACAAACAAACAAACAAAAAAACCACAAGCCCAAAACAAAGGCAGGCTTAGAGGGAAAGCCACACTGGCACAGGCTGCTGCCAAGCCCACAGCTTGCCCCAGCCATAGAATGGATTCTACCAACTTGCTCCAGACACAAAGCTGCAAAAACAGCAGCAGCAGCACAGTTGCTCAGGCCTGAATATTTGCTGATTGTTACAACAGGCAAGAAGGCACTGGAACCAGAAAGAAAGAGCCATCAGACCACATGGAAAATTCAAACCTTTGATTTCCTCGCTGATTTACCCTGGAAGCAAAGCTGAAGGATGAAGAAAGCACATTCTACAATTCTCCATTTTAGGGAGGATGGGGGAAAAGAAGGGAGATATTAAAAAAAACAAACAAAAAAAAAACCAAACAGTCCAGGCTCAGGCTGTTACTCTGATTTGCACCATCCCAAAAGAGAGAGAAGGGAGCCCCAGTTCCCAGGAGAACTTTTGTATTTAAAGCTGCCTCTCCTGCCCTGGGCTCTGTGTCATTTCATAACTTGGCAAAGAGTAAGGTTTAGACAGCATAGGGCTAAATATTGCCGTGGACTTAAATATTGTTTCATATCCCAAAAACAGGGAGATAAAGTAATACAAATGAGACTTTTAAGTACCAGTGCTGATGTGAACAGGGTTTCACATTTTTATAATGTTACTGAGTTATTTACTTTTGGAATCACTGCTGAAAGCCATGAGTTCTATAGGATAATTATATTTAATAGTTTGTTTTTTCTGCCATCTCTACTGCAGAGATTTGAATAAAATTCCTCTTGGCCATGTAATCAGCAGAAAACCATTTCATGCCTGACAATAGTCCTCAGCATCCAAAATGGAATGCTTGGACTCCATTAGGTTTCTTCCACAAATGTGGATCCAAAGATTACAGGAAAAATCTTAATTTATGAGCCAAGACAACAAGAACTAGGATTTGCCACTCTAAATTCATAAAATATAGAATACTTCTCTCCAGATCTATTCCCTAAAAAGTTACAAAAGTAACTTTTAAATATTTTCTTAAGATAATCTTGTATTTGATTTTATTTTGCTTAGCTTGCTGTTAAACCTTTACTGCAGCTTGTATGTTTGTAATTGGTTTCATATCTATTATACTATCCTTACTTATCAAGCCATGGGATTTGAACTTGCTCTCTGAAGATGGATATATTTTCTGCCAGAACTTTTTGGCCTGGTTAAAAAAGCTACTAACAAAGTTTCTAAGTCGATCGTGCCTCTAACTTCAAATACCTAAAACCCTAAAAGGGAGTCATTAGGTCATGTATTCTGACCTCCTCCAAAATGTAGGTGAGCGATCACCTCTGTTTGGCCTTGGAATAGATTCTGGTATCTTGAATCTGACAAAAAAACAAGTCTTCCCTTAGCAGCCTGTTCCAGTGACTCATCATTCCCACTTGCAACAAACTTTGACTTTTCAGCAGGGAGGGTGCTGTTACAAAGGGGCCACATTAAGTTTTCAAGTTGAATATTAAGTTTGAATGGTTGGTTTGTTTCACTGGTTTGGCTTTTTAAAGAAAAGCTATCAAGCTTTTCACACAGACCATGTGAGACCATCAGTGTCTACTCATAAAACGTGCTCTGAGAAAAACATCCCATATGGTCTAAAATGTATAAAATAAACTGTATCTACCACATTGCACACTATTGAGAAGTTAGACAAAATAAACAGAGCCCCTTTCAGTTCCAAATTCTGAATGTATTTCTACACATAATATAGAATGGTTTCTATGTAACATCCATGTATGCAGTGTATATATTATTATACCTATAATATTTTTAATTATTATTCTTGAGATTCCCTTGTATTCAGCCTGTTAATGTTCAAGGAGAAAAAGCACAATAGTGGGAATCATGCAGCAAACTCCAAGCACAGTCTTCTGTATTCATTTGTGATTAAAAGAAATGCCCGAATTTCCTTTTCCTACTTTGCACAGAGTAGTATTTTTAGCAGTGCTGCTGGAGCCGTCCACGGAAGAATTAAGACCTGCGCAAAAAATTGGGAGGTGAGCAAGAGAGTTGCAACGGGAGTGACTATAATTAGGTTGTAACAGTGGAAGAGTACAAAGTAACATTTATTTTTGTTAGCATTAGGTCAGTGAAGGCAATGGTCTATTGGACGGGCAGCCCATGAGCTACCAAAAAAAAAAAAAAAGTTTGGATCCTGTCGATTCCAGTGGAGAAATTATCTACCAATACACAACAAGAAGAGAATTTTGACAGGCTCTGGCCCAATAACCTTGAAGCTCATACAGCTTTTAACAGCTCCAAAACTGCCCGCTTATGTTTTTCAGTCGGCAGCCTCTGATGTTAATGCACAAATCCTCCCCGCTTTCCTGTTCAGGTTCACCTGGTGGTATCGCAGCCCGGCTCACCCACACCGAGACTACAGCGGTAAAGTTGTCGTTTTAGCCTTTCTTTCGGGATGCTCCAACTTTCCAGCCACTCATTGCCAAACCCTCTCTGCCGGGTTGCACTGAAGGACTTCGCTCTCTCACTCTCAGGGTCACAGCACGGCGAAGGCTGGAAGGAGCCTCTGCAGACCCCCAGCCCGCCGGCCCCGCCGAGCGCGCTCCCCCGGACGGGGCACACAGCGGCGCGTCCCGTGGGGCTCCCGACACGCCTCCCCCCGCCTCGCCTTCTAGCGAGGCTTTTCCCAGTGTTTCTTGGCATTTGGCTGCGGGTCTGGCACGGCGGGTCCGGCGCACGGACGGGAGCCGAGGGCGGGTCTGGCCCGGGAGAGCCCCCGGCCCGCATCCCGGGCGGGGGCCGTGCCGCTCACCTGCACCCCGCCGAGGATCGCCTCGCTCTTCTCCCTCACGTCGGCGAAGGGGCAGCGCCTGGAGAGCAGGAGCAGCCGGGCCAGCGCCTCTCCCAGCCCGTCGGCGGCGGTGCGGGCGCGGCGCAGCACGGCTTGGCCCAGCGCGTCCAGGGCGGCGGCGCGGGCGGCGGCGTCGCGGCTGCACAGCCCGTCCCAGCGC